>JAQOTA010000067.1:0-582802 GCA_029532415.1 Marasmius tenuissimus
TTACAGTTACGAAAGGGGTATATCATTTTCTTTATCCATGATATCTTATCTATGACTCCGATACGATTATTTATCTGATCGCAGTGTTATTTATCAGACCACAGTATTCGCAGCAGTTCGCAGCCTCAGATCGCAGTATTTACAACAGTTCGCAGTATGTACACAGTTCCAGCTTTAGTATTTATACTTGTACAGTAGAAGGTCTTGCTCTTCAGCTTGACCTTACAACTCAATCTCACATTCACGACACCAGAACCAAGACAGGTCGATAACTCAGTATTGAGCTTACGTTGTGAACACCAGTCATAACATAAGGTCAAGCTGAATACCAGAACAGCCGACTTATCCAAGTTTAGGCTATCCCAACAATCCAGAAACCAGAACCCCAGAACAGAACGACAAGATTTCTTTTCGATCCAGAAACCCATCACCGGATACAGAACCCGAATCCCCAGGAACTGTCAGTGATCCCGAAAGCGATAACTGGCCTTTCCTTCCATATCCAGAATATAGAGACACCTCCGGATCCCCACCAGCAGATTTATTTCAGAACCTTAATTTAGGAAACGATTCAGATACAGATTGGGAAACAGAATCAACAGAATCAGAAATGTCAGGACAGACAGGACAAGCAGTAACCGTGAACACCCATGCTAAGGAGATAAAGATCGGCACCCCTAAGGATTTCGATGGAGATCGCACGAAAACCGAAGAATTCCAAACTGACGTTGACTTATACCTTACGGCAAACAAAGAAATCTATTCAGATGACAAGAAGAAAGTAACCTTCATGCTATCCTACATGAAAGGAGGACCAGCTGGAAGATGGAAGACAGTACGAATCCAAGAATACACAAAGGCAGGAGGAACATGGCCGACATATAATGATTTCAGAGCTACATTCAAAGAAGCATTTGGAGAATCAGATGAAGCAGGCAACGCCTTAAACAAACTTCGGCAACTTCAACAGAACAAAGATACAGCTGATGATTATGTCTCAAAGTTCGAAACACTAGCAGCTAAATCTGGAGTCAGCGATGACACAGCTTTAATTGACTATTTCGTACGAGGACTCAATGAGTGGATCAGGGATAGGATGTACGAAAGAGAAGAAATGCCAACTACTCTTGCATCCTGGAAGACAATAGTCAAAAGGATGGACAACAATAAGAGGAGAGGAAGAGGAATAGCCAGCTATCTCAGCAGCACAATATCCAAACCGAAACCTCAGTTCGTTCCGAACTATCAAACCCAACAAGATCCGAATGCTATGGACGTTGATCAAATTCATATCGATCGGCTTAGCCCAGCTCAAACACAAGAATATTACCAGAAAGGACTTTGTTTCAGATGTGGCCGTCAAGGACACATCGGAAGAAACTGTCCCAATCGACAGAAACAATATCAGAACAGATCCCAATACCAGAACCCACGATCCCAGTATCAGAATATGAAACCAAACGATAAGGTCCTTGTGACTATTCCAAAGGCAGAAGCAGACAAGATGAAACCCAGTGGATATACTCAGATTAGATCGATCTATCAGGAGATGACTGACGAACAAAGAGAAGAATTTCATAACAAGGTAGAGGAGGAGGGTTTTATGTGAGGCAGACTGAATCGACGTCATCTCTGCCAACTTCCGTATCTATTTCCAATCTAACTGTAGTGACTGTTGACCAACACTCAATACATATTCCCGTATTTATAGAGATTGGAAATGGAGAATCCGTCGACACTAACGCACTTATAGATTCAGGAGCAGGAGGGACTTTCATCGATCGAGAGTTCGTGGAAAAACACCAAATAAACACTAAACTACTTGAAAAACCAATCAAGGTATTCAATGTAGATGGAACCCGGAACAAAACCGGAATGATCTGCAGATCTGCTTCACTCAATGTCACAATAGGAGGAACGGAAATGCAAATTCAGTTTCTTGTCTCTGGATTAGGAAAGGAAGAAATAATCCTTGGACTCCCTTGGTTGAGGAAACGAAATCCTCGGATCGATTGGGCAAAAGGCACGTTATTTTTTCCGAATAATCCATTAACGTTTCGAAGCAGGCAGGAAAGATCCGATATCAGTATCCGAACCTTTCAGGAACTCAAGGATCAAGTAACACCAGAGGTTCATATCAGAGCCAAGACAACGGTATCACAAGAATTAGCGCAAAAGAAAGATCAGGGTAAAAAGTCTATAGAAGAACTAATTCCTGAATATCTTTCAGAATACAAAGAACGATTCGAGAAAAAGGCTGCAGAACGATTTCCCGAATCAAGAGCTTATGATCATGCAATCGACTTCAAACCAGGGTTTATGCCAACAGGATGTAAAATCTACCCTATGACGCCGAAAGAACAAGAATTACAAGATGAATTCTTAAAGGAAAACCTTCGAAAAGGGTATATCCGACTGTCCAAATCACCAATGGCTTCCCCGTTCTTTTTTGTGTCAAAGAAGGAACAAGGAGCCTTTCGACCATGCCAAGACTACAGAAAACTAAATGAAGGGACGATTCGGAATACCTATCCATTACCACTAATCACCGATTTGATGGACAAGCTAAAGGGCGCAACAATATTTTCAAAAATGGACCTCAGAAATGGATACAATAATATTCGAATCAAAGATGGAGATCAATGGAAGGCGGCATTCAAAACAAACAAAGGATTGTACGAACCCATGGCAATGTTTTTCAGACTGAGCAATTCTCCAGCTACGTTCCAAGCCTTCATGGATGATATTTTTAGCGATATGATTGACGAAGGATGGATGGTAATCTACATGGATGACATATTGATCTTTTCATCAGACGAAAAAATGCACAAAATCCGAACAAAACGGGTCCTTCAAAGACTGAAGGAACACAACTTATATCTGAAACCGGAAAAATGTAAGTTCGATGTGCAAGAAGTCGACTTTCTCGGAATGATTATTAGACCTGGAATCATTTCTATGGACCCGGTTAAACTTGCGGGAATCAAGGAGTGGAAGGAACCAACAACGGTGAAAGGGGTCAGATCTTTCTTAGGATTTGGGAACTTCTACCGAAAATTTATTGGACGGTATGCGGAGATTGCAAAACCACTGAATGATCTAACGAAAAAGGATACCAAATTCGAATGGAACGAAGAGGCAGATCGAGTGTTTAAATTACTAAAACAGAAGTTTTTAGAAGAACCAGTATTGCGAATGCCGGATGTAAATCGCCCGTTCGTAATAGAGGCCGACGCCTCTAAATGGGCAACAGGAGCGGTGCTGAAACAACAAGATGAACACGGAGATTGGCACCCATGCGGATATCTTTCACATTCTTTCACTCCAACGGAACGGAACTACGAAATCTACGACCGAGAACTATTAGCAATAGTATGAGCACTAGAAACCTGGCGACATTATCTTCTAGGATCGAAACATCCGACAACAGTACTATCAGATCACAAAAACCTCACCTATTTCCGATCACATCAAAAACTTAACCGCCAACAAGCTAGATGGGCTCTGTTTTTATCAGAGTTTGATCTGAAACTTATACACGTACCGGGACACCGAATGGCACAATCCGATGCATTATCAAGAAGAGAGGATTTAATACCACCGGAAGACACCGACAACGAAGATATTGTGATGCTACCGGACAAGTTATTCGTAAAAGTAATCGATGCAGAACTTCACAGCCTAGTAGCAGAGAAAACGATGGGAGACGATCTGATGAGTAAAGCTGTGGAAGCATTAAAAACGAGCGGAGCGCCACCAATCAAATCAGCATTATCAGACTGGAAAATCGAAGACGGGCTTCTTTTTTTTATGGATAAATGTTATGTGCCGAAAGACGAAGAACTCAGAAGAAAGATAACAAAGAAATATCATGATCCACTTCACGCAGGACGTCCGGGACAATACAACACTCTCGAACAAATTAAACGTGATTACTGGTGGCCCGGAATATACTCTTACGTGAAGAAATTCGTGGAAGGATGCGCACTATGCCAACAAATGAAAGTCAACACACATCCGACAAAGGCACCGTTAATGCCAATACCAGCACCGAAAAATGCACTGCCATTTACAAATCTCACTATGGATCTTATCACCGATCTACCAGAAAACGACGGAGATGATTCTTTATTGGTCGTGGTCGACCATGGAGCTACGAAGGGGGTAATTTTAGCACCTTGTCGAAAAACAATCGACACGATAGGAGCAGCTAATCTTCTTCTCGACCATGTCTACAAAAGATTTGGATTACCCGACAAAATTATATCAGACAGAGATCCCAGGTTTGCAGCCAATGCGTTCAAAGAACTCGGAAAATTACTTGGAATAAAACTCTCCATGAGTACGGCATATCACCCACAGACTGATGGAGAAACAGAACGAGTCAACCAAGAGGTGGAAGTCTATCTACGAATGTTCTGCGCTAGAAGGCAGCACGATTGGAAAAAGTATTTATCAACAGCGGAATTCACTCACAATAATCGAATTCATTCAGCTAGGAAACATTCCCCGTTTTTCATCATGATGGGATACAACCCACGAGCAATTCCACCAATCATCAAAAAGTCCAATGTTCCAAGTGCAGAAGAAAGACTCAATGATCTCAAGAAAGTCCGAGATGAAACGTTCGCACTACACGAACTCGCGCGACAAGTGATGATCAATCGTACGCGGAACAAGTATGAACCATTCAAAGTTGGGCAAAGGGTTTGGTTAGAAGCAAAGAACATCAACTTCGGATACGAAACACGAAAGTTAGCACCAAAACGAGAAGGACCATTCAAAATCGAAGAAGTTCTAGGACCAGTGACATATTGTCTGACACTGCCAGAACAATGGAAAGTTCATCCAGTGTTTCACGCAAACCTCTTAACCCCATACAAGGAAACAGAGGCATATGGAGAGAACTGGACGTACCCGCCACCTGATATCATAGACGGAGAAGAAGAAAACGAGGTAGAATCGATTATCGATCATCGGCCGAAGAAGAAACCCCGCGAATACCTTGTCACTTGGGTAGGGGAACCATCATCAGAAAACAAGTGGCTTACCGCCAAAGCTCTGAAAAACGCCAAAGAAACTCTTCAAGAGTATAAAAAGAGGAGACGAATTCGCTGAAGAAATCATCCAATCACTCTCACTCATCCTCATAACAATATATCATTATGGTCTCTGTCAACGCAGCAGCATCTACCTCACAGACTTACGAAACTCAGCTTCGCACAGTACTTCGTCAACGAGTACCACCACCACCAGCCTACCTTGACTACCCTCGAAACTCTGACTTCAACCTCTCCCTACACCAACCTATTAACGACAATTCCTCTCACGATGACATGCCTTCCCTTATAGACCAACTTCAGTATCCTTCCCGAACACTCATTAACCTCGCCGATGGCAACAACATCGAAGCAATACTCATGAACTCCGACTATGACGAACTCGTTACAGACCACCTCCAGAACCACAAACATCTCATTTTCTTCGCTCGTACTTTCTATGATCTACGATGGGAGCATACAAAACTAGTCGAACATGTTCAAGGACTTCGAGAAAGTTTGGGAACGTTAGGCGAAAACGCTCTAAACTTTGGAATGCTCGAACAAATCAAAATCGGAGAAGAGCATCGAATCACAGAAGAGATCAACAGAGTTAATGAAGAAAAGAGAGACAAGGGAAAGATGGTAGTAAAGGAAGAACGAGAGGAAGGAGAAATTTCGTCCACAGTAGCCGAACCACCTACAGCGGTAGAAACCGCTCCCATTCCTATTCCACCTCGTATCATCACTGATCGAATGGTAGAAAATGTCATTGCTTCAGCAATCGGACATTTACGATACCAATCACCTCCGATTCAAACTAACGACCCGAGACCGAATGCCCCCACACCCAACTGACAATGAAATCGTCCTAGAGGACCACGAGGGGGATCTCGACGAAGTTCACAATCATCTATCAACTCGAATCGCTCCGCACCAGTTTCCCTTCCTAACAGACCAAATCAACGACAAACTGTCAGAACACGAGTCAGACCATCGAGAAGGCCCAGTTCCAGAGACGCATGTTTCAACTGTAACGGATTCGGACATTTCGCCCATTCCTGCAGTACATGGGTTTGCAATTACTGCAACCGACGATCTCCAGGGCACTATCCCTCTACCTGCCCTCAACGACCTTTCCTACAACCACGCCAACCTAACGTTCCTGATTCTGATTTTGACAACGATTACGACAATGTTGCAGCATCCAACATTTGTGACGAACCAGTTCAATTCTGATAGGTGGAAAATTGGATTTAGGATGGCTATACGAAATTGAATGTGGACATTCAATATAAAGATGGGGTAATGTTACAGTTACGAAAGGGGTATATCATTTTCTTTATCCATGATATCTTATCTATGACTCCGATACGATTATTTATCTGATCGCAGTGTTATTTATCAGACCACAGTATTCGCAGCAGTTCGCAGCCTCAGATCGCAGTATTTACAACAGTTCGCAGTATGTACGCAGTTCCAGCTTTAGTATTTATACTTGTACAGTAGAAGGTCTTGCTCGTCAGCTTGACCTTACAACTCAATCTCACATTCACGACACCAGAACCAAGACAGGTCGATAACTCAGTATTGAGCTTACGTTGTGAACACCAGTCATAACAGTTACGGCCGGCACATCTGCGAACCTGGGAGACGGCCAGAGTCATGAATCAACGTGAGTCCCCTTGCTCCCTATCCCTGTATGAGATCGCGGTACTGAGCTTCTCTATTATGCCTCTAAGCATCATGGAGGTTTTGTTATCTCGACTCCAAAGCAGGTTTGGCGCGAGAGTTTGTGAGGGAAACGAGTGAAATGCAGGCTGCATACGGAACGCTACCTATCTATCAACCACCTAATACGTAGCAAGAACTCTTTCCTATTCCATGAAATTCATGGGAGATTACTTTTAATCACGTCAGTAGAGGGAGATGATACGATACACCGTGGGAGAGGAGTCGGCGACGAACGGTAGCTCCCTCGGAGCTACATATTTGGGTTATATCATCATGGAAAAATAGAAATTACTGCTAAAGGACACCCCACTTCCGATGCGGGGAATCGAACCCCGGGCTGCTGTGAGACATATGCGTGATTCTACCCATGAAAGACAGCAATGTTAGCCACTACACCACATCGGATGTTACCAAAGGTTGTTCGGGTTTCGCTGTGTAGTGATGACCTTGAACATATTCCGTTTCTTTGATCAACGTTTCCTGCGTTTGTGACAGAAGCACACTCAGAAATATTACGGGAAATGAGTTCCCAATCACAAGTAACTGGCTCCGTGCCTGGTAGTACTTACACTGCTCCACATTGATAGAATGGCTGAGGGCTCGACCTATCGGAGAGGTCGACTTCTCGGAGAGGTCGAATTCTGACAATTCGGGTCCAATGGAACGTTAGCCTGGGCTTCGACTTCTTAACCATCCGGCATTTGCGTTCTTGGGTTCCCCAAAGCGCACGGTACTCACAACGCTTGTTATGCACGTGTGTCTTGTCTACCCGACCACAATCTGACCGTGAGGCAACTGGTCGTTGATTTCCAATCGGTGACGAAGAAGGACAGTCTCTGTCTGGAGGATATATTCCAAACCATTACGTCTACGACTCCACGGACAAAAAAAAAAGCACTAACGATGTATCACTGGACCTCCCTGGCTGGGAGTCGAACCCAGCTTTCGCGCGAGCACAAACATCACACTTGAAAGATGACAGGCGCGTGTACTAACCGATATACTACCAGGGAGTTGTCATTGGACAGGTGAGCAGCAACATGTTCAATCTCAAACTTACGATTTTTCATTTTTCCAAGAGCACACATCACCGAGTTTTTGAGATTTGCGACTTGTTCAGGTTATGCAGCAGAGATTAACCTCTCCTGAACCGGGAAGGTGCGCACTCAGACGGCCAATTCAGTTTTTTAGATACAGTACGCGCTGCAGATTCACTGTTTTTAGTACGCCGTGCTATCCCTTCCGAGGATATTTTATTGTTTGATGGGTGGACATCGTAGTTTTGAAAAGACGAATTCTTGCTTTTTCTGCTAGCATAGTCGGACTCATTCTCCAGATTTGAAGCTCCAGTGGTCCGCTCATCCGCTTACCCGATCTTGAAATACCAACTACCAACGGTTAAACAGAAGCGGGAATGACTTGATAGCTGTTTGGATCCTTTACACCGTAACCATCTAGATGTACGGAGGGGAATTCGAATCAGTTTTAGACTTCTCGATTGCGGGAAAATGGTCGGTTGAGACTCGAGTGTACTATAGTTGGGTGGGGAAGTGGGTTTGTTGATCTAAATAAATTTGCTATTTATTTATCTCGGGTACTGAAGATGTTATGCACAGCGTAGAATACTACTTAGCTACAACCAGATCAGCTTTACCATGTATGTCAAATATTTAAATTGGGCCCTTCATATTGACAACCTTTCCAATTCGTTTGGTCATCGGATACTATTAATAAACCGTATAAGTACCCCGAGGTACCTTTTTGACTTTTCTGACCCTCCACTCGGGTACTACAATCATCTCGACATGGTTCAGTAATTCATACACGGCATGATGGGAAGTTTCATGCCTCTACCCACCCCGACAAACCCGCGCGGTTCCTACCGACCCTGCCACACCGGTGATTTAAGACCGTCACACATAATCTCAACAAACCAGCTTTCAATGTATAAAAGGGTAGAAGGAGAGCCAGAGTCAATCGCTCCCAACCTCGATTTCTCTCGTCAACTGAGATGCACTTTTCCCTCGTCGCCCTTGCTGTGTCTTGCGCCACCGCAACCACTGCCTCAGCTATGACCGTGACTGTTGGCGCTCGTCAGGCTGGAGGACGTCCTCTTCACCCTGTATGTTCTCTCAGTTGATTAGTGACGTGACTTGGATTGAACTCTTACCCCCTTTCAGAATGGCAATACCGATTGGTGCATCGTCCCTTACGACGGTGGTGCACCGACTCCTCCTACCGACACCAACGCCGTGATGTGAGTGTCACTCACCCATACCAATGACCTGCTCACTTAGCCCAAACCATCATCTAGCTACCCGTGCGCCGAGTCTAATTTCACTCTCTGGAACTTCACCGAAGGCGAGACCGAGGTTCAATCGGTCGGTGCACCAAACTTGTGTCTCAAGAGCTGGCATACGATCTTCGGGCACGGTGATCAACCATTCGGACGTACGTCCCTTTGTTTTCTCCTAGTCCTTTCTGCCAACAAACTCGCCCTAGCGTACAACGGTGCCGGCCTTCGGGTAGCCGGTTGCGGATCAAACACAGGCGACACCCCGTCACTGGATGGATTGTTGAAGGCAACAGGTTTAGAACCGCCAAGAGCCCAAACAATCAGTGTCTGGATCTCGCTGGTGGAGTCCTTGATCGAGTAATGGGATCGCAGACTGGGAGTGTACGAAGGGAAATACAAACCAGATTTGGACCTTTTGATTTTGGGGAAGGGTCAGTTGGGATTTCGGACTCGAGTAGTTGGATGTGGACACGAGTTTTTGTTTGATCATGAATGGTGGGCGTTTTGAGGACTCTGCACGCCTTCTCGCCGCTGATAGCTGCTCGAGGAGACCTGACCCTTCCCTTTCGAGGATACAACCTCGTCGCTATTATTCTACTGCTCTTTTTCCCGCTGGCGTTGAGAATTGCGTTGGCCCTCGGAACACCCGGAAACAAACGTTACTTTGATCCAACATCGTGGCTTATACGCCACAGTTATCCCTTTAAAGCCTGGTCTACGGAGATGACCCTCGTTCAAAGCGTACGTTTTTGTTCAAGTGCCGCCGATTCCATCATATCTTACTCTTAATCTCCGTTTTCTCCATCAACAGGAACCGATCTGGGCCTCTCGTTGAGGTGCTCTCTACTCTCCATCCCTGTCGAACCTTCATCACTCCGACACCTCGATACACTCAACTCTGACCAACTCCCTGGCTGGGAGTCGAACCCAGCTTTCACGCGGACAGAGTGAAAACATCTTCGTCGTGAGAGACGACGTATGCAAAGGTGGGAAGGGAAGGACCTTGATCGCCCCAGGACCAGCATCTGCTATAACTATAGCACTGGAACAGGGAAGTCTTACACGAGATATCCTGCCGGCGGATTGATAGTAGTTGAATTATTGGATTTTGTCATAGCAAATCGGGACCCAATTCAGGAAGGCTTAGCTTGTTACTTACATTGACAATTCGTTAGGTCCCGCCGAAACAGATCACCGGATCATAAATGGAAAATAGTCGTGTGGGTTACTATCCAATGACCGAAATATTACGGCAGACTCGGTGAATAGAGAAAAGAGGTGAAGCTTAGGGTGGCGTGGTGTAGGGAAACACGAGCTGTACGCCGAGGCCTTCGTGAATGCACCTACCCCTTGAAACCCGGCATCACCTCGAGCACGGGAAGAGATATTCACAGTCGCGCGGGCTCGCACGGGCCTCCCACCAGAGGACAATTACAGAGCCGAGGAAGCAGCGAGTCGGCCCCGAACGAAGTTTGTAAACCTTCCCTTTGGCTGTGGATAACATTATTTGAAAGTAGCGATCAACTCAACGGAGTCGAAGTATGATATTCTCCGTGGGTTCCCAGAACTCGTATATCCGAATGATTTTCGCATCTAACATCTTCCCAAATACAATATACGACCACGATGTAAAGGTAATAAGCAACAATGTATTGCAACGCACAAGCTGCGCGTTCTTGGCACTTGAGCCGTTCTCTCAGGGTGGCGGGCTCACCGGTCAGAAAATTGGGTTCATTGCGAGCTTTAAATGACCTACCTCATGTGAGATGTTTGTCTAAAGGACCTCCTAAGAGTGTTTGTACTCTGAATGAAGACCTAGGTACAGAAGACATCAGTAAAAATTCGCTCGGAACTCAGTTTTGTTTACCAAAAATTCAGCCGGTGAGATTTTGGACCCAGCCGTTCAGGGCCCAACCGGTGAACCTGTACTGGTCATAAACGGTCGTAAACGGTTATTTCACGGGTTACTGATGCAGGTCTTTGTACGAGGCGCCCTTTCTAAAGCCGTGGTAACTATGAGAGCTGTCTGGAGGACTTTGGCTCCTGAGAAATTTGTTTTATGGCAAATACCGAATAAGGTTAGGAAAGGAAAGGATATTCCACCAGAATTCGGTCATTTAGATCCTCATGCTTTACGTCATTCCTTAATTGCAAGTTCTGTTGTATGGGGAAACCATAACATCGATACACGACCTCAGTTATATAACAAGCCATGTTAGCGCCGTAAAATGCTTCTTCCGATCTCCACACACCTCCAACATAGCTTTCGACCTCAGGATGGCAGATTTGCCCTCTCATGTACCGGTCGTCGACTCTCAAGTCAACAATCAACAATCTGGCTATATTTCATGCGTGGGTCGTCTCCATCAAGTCTCGGTTGTTCGCGGAGATGACTTGCTCGACGCTGTCGGTCGTCTTTCCTTGTAGAGCACGAGCGATTATGAGCGTTGGCGCAATTCCCTACAGCATGAAGAAACAGAATGGTCAGTCATGCTCGAAGGCCAGAATAAGTCCAGAGTACACACAGCAGCTTGCATAAACACAGGACTCAGGTCTACAGGGAGTAGGCTCTGGTTGTTCGGGTCGAGACGCAAGAGAATGACGAGGTAAATGATGAGTGATGCGGGATATATCATTCCCGATTCAATTCTATAGCGCCATGTTAGACGGTAGTTGGACGAGGTATCGGGGATAACAGACGTACATAATCGCCACCACCGTTCTGTGAGTTCGCTTACTACGGTATTGAAGTAATCTCTCAGCCTCGCGGGTAATCATATAGATTCGACCAGCTGCAGTAACAACGAAGCCCGTGTCAGTGGCGCTCGCGCGTAATTGTTTAGTGCTTATTGAAGGATGGCTTACCGGTCAACGCGGTTAAAAGGGTATTAAAGATTCCATTCGCGATCAAATACCCGTTGTTGATGCTATTTCCCTTGAGGAGAAACCTGATGTTTTCCTCGTATCGTGTATCACGGAATCCGATTGTGAACATGACGCAGCCCGAGAATCCGACCGCTACGAGTAACTAGGTAGCACTGTGCACGCCAGTGATGAACAATACAAAATGTTCTTACTTACCGTTCAAAAGAACAGATACCACCACAAGACTTATTCCGACCGATCTGTTCCCAAACCACACGAGGTAACATCGGTGAATCTACAATCGGAATGTTAGATGAAGTTTCAGTGTGGCTAGAAGGGGATATATACCAGCATTGATTCAGCCACAAGGCTTGTGAATTTGCAAACGATCAATAACCGGACTGTCGCGGGAGGATAAAAGGGTATCTTGCTTACTTCGCCAGGATTGGAAGCATCATCAAGAAACCTCTAGAACGATACAGAGTTATCAGGGTGTAGCCGGGAGCAATAACATTAACGGACTACCTCTGAACGGTCTTGACTAAATCATGTTGTGCGTACATCTGCAGCGACGCATAGTCCTTTGTATGTTCCCCAGTATAGATCTTTATAGCTTGCCGGACTCGATACCATGTCTCCGCAATGTTGTCGACGGTGCATAACAAGAACAAAAGAGCGGTCCAAGTGATGTAGAGGGTCTGATTATCCCGTCGGTATTTGTGTAGATTACTGAGGGCGGCAAGGAATAGCACGATGTAGAAACCTAGGTTCCAGAAGGTTACCGAACAGTTTGTGAAGTATTTTGAACACGAATATAACGACGCACCGTAGACAAACCAAGTCACCTATGAGATTCTGTTAGAAATGGTGTCCTCGAGCGTACGTTTCAAGCACTCACCGTTAAGGATACGATTGGCTGGATAATCATAACTTCCGTGGTGAACCATGGCTTCAATCGATCTTCCAAGAGAGTCATAATGGGAAGGAGCAAGCAGTACTAGATCACGGCGCCCAGCGTCGTTGATGAATATGAGGCAAGAGAAGGAGACTTTAATGTTAGGAGGCAAAGTATAAGCCCTTAAAATACGTGAATAATGCTGTGATATGTTATATGTACCCGCTGTACCCAATATCACGATATTTATAATGATAGTTGTCAAACATGACGAGACCGCTACAACGTGGCGGGTCGCCATTTAAACCATAGCTTCATATTTCTGGCGAAAAACGGCATAGGTGTCTTGATAGGAGAAGGCCAAGTGCAATAGGTCAAGAAGTAAAGTACAAGTACCTTGGATAACGAAAGTGCTACTAGTGACCCCATTCGCATCTGTCGAACTTGACGAAACAACTTGACGAAACTCAGACTGAGTCGCAATATGGATATTCAAAGTACTATATTTACCCATCTGTGAAAAAAGGAAATGAGCACCTCGTTTGTGCTGTGACGTTGTGGGATCACGCTTGGGGTGTTGAATTTCTATGGTATCACAGATTCTTCAAGCAAAACAAGTAATGAATAAGCGGGGAAGTGGAACGGTGACTTCTGACTTCGACCGGTGATAACCGGACATCATGATTCAGATCTAATACTTAACCTTCTCATTCAAGCTCCAGATGTGCACGACACACAAGCTTTCAATCAGGCTAAACGGTAGCGTGGCCTTGACCTAAGTACTAACTACATCCGTCCCTCAGCGGCATTAGGGGCGTATGTGGTTTTGACTCATCATCTTCGGAGTCATCGTTTTCGCATCCTACTTCGATGAGCATGTCACGAGACAACGAAAACGTACTCACTGGATGCGACGCATTGTTTGGTTATGCTTGGAGCCAAAGCACAAATCCATTACAGTATCACTGCTTCATGATCAAGCTCTCCCACCTCAGTTCTTGGCTAGATTTCTGTCCTTTTGACGGGCTAACTCCCGTCTCTCCACAGAGTTGACCCTGAATCTTGATGCCTTTTCTCATGCATTGCCATTAGTACAGTGAAGGCTATGGGAACGTTGAATCAATGGGGACAAGGAGTTTTTCGTGCGCTTTGATCTGGTTATCCTATCCTCATATGATCAAACATTTGAACCAGTTGCATGAACATGAGCAAGTCCTCCGAATGATCTACCTTTAGAGTTCAAGCAAGGCTGATTCCTGGATAGTCCCAATCTCTAGGGGCCACCAGATTTTTCAGTGATATGTCAGTAACCTGTTCAACTACCATCGACATGTCACTGACGTATCATTGAACTGAGAAAACCTCTCAAATTTAGGTAGGTTGGTTTCCCACGGTCCTTTATGCGCGTGTTCGTAAGTCCCACGACGCCGTTGAGCTGTGAGGCTCAATCTTTTAGGGTTATAAGCTCAATACTGGTCTATACTCTCCGGATCGGTCTATGGTTGTGCTTAACTTTGGACAAGCGGTAACGACACAAGGGGAGTGTTAGCAAGTGGGCTTGAACCAGTCAAAAATAGGCGGGTCAGCCGCCTCTTGAGGGAGAAGGGGCCAGCCTGAAATCCATAGGCGATTATATCAAATCTGCATCTTGTGTGTCCTTTGATTCATTATTTACGAGAAGAGAGGGGTGGCGGGTGGCAAATACTTCAAGTCTTCAACCAGTGCACTAAGGGCAGTGGCAAAACCAAAAAAACCTGAATCACGAGCGATCAAACTATACGCGTGGACGAGTTCCGATGCGGAAAATTGAACACCGGGTTGCTGTCCTTCGCAAGCGATCGGAAATCAGCGTGAACGACAGCAATGTTAGTCACTACACCGCGAGTTATGGTCGAGAGACGCTTGCTCGATACAGTTAGTACCATAACGTAAATCAGAGCTCTGAGCCCACAGATCCATCATCGCCGCTTCAACCTCTCCCATCCCGGATCTTTGGCTAGATCCCTGCTCTTTTGTTATGCTGTCCGATCATGGTTACCCAGTCGACCTTATCTGTGTAGCAAAGGCTGTGGGGACGGATCCGACTGACGGGTCTTACACCGAATCAACCGGAACAATGCGTGAGGTGCTCTTCATTACAGTTATTCCTGTATATAATGAGACTCGCAAAAAAAGGTTTCAAAAAAAAATGCGAAAGATGAAGGCCCAAAAAGGAGAACCAACCTTGACCCCTGTCCCGATGTCGGAGGCGGCCTCCCAAGGGGGTGGCAATTCTTTAATTTTCGTACGAGGTCGAATTTTTTTTAAGCCCAGTCGGGCACCCCCCCCTCCCCCTCTCCTGCTATATATGGTAACTGTAACTCTACGTGTTTCACGTGCCGGTTAACTAATAATTTCACTTAGCGCTTCATTTCTCGAAAACATCGGGTGTTGATGTTCAATTTCTGGCTACAGCACACGCAAGGTACCTATCTAGTGTGTGTTCAACGTAGTATAATGCTCGTCATAAAACCTCTGAGGGGCTTCTAGGACCCCTTGAAACCCGAAATTTCGGTAGGTACAAAAATTTTTAAGGGCCTTCGGCCCCCTCCCCCCCCCTACCTCGGACCAGAAATTCCATTCTTGCCACCCCCTTGCGGCCTCCCGGATCTCGCATCGCTGCTGGCACTACCGTGAGCCCTCAAGGCCTCACGTACATTGTAGACTGTGTAGACTCATCACAATGGCATATTGTTGGCACGATATCCATATATCGAGCAAAACATGGAGGAGAGGATCCAGATGAAGGGAGGAGGAAGGACAGGGATGGAGCAGTGTGAACTGGCAATGGCGTCACCAATCGGTGTGGAGGAAGCAGTGAGCCCCTGTCAATTACCCGTTTGGGTTATGGCTTCCGGCTCTTTTTTCTTTGAAATTTTTTTCGTGAGTCTCATTATTTACAGGAATACTGTAACGAGCCCGTCGGATTTTTATTTACGGAGATGAAAAGGATCTATTATGGGCTTTGACCTGGGAATCCTATCCTCAAATTTGAACCAGGTACCCCAGACAACAACCAAAATAAAGACAACAAGTCCCCCAAATAATCAACCTCACAGGCTCAATCTCTAGCTAGCCAATTGCCTTTACCAGCGGGTAGTAGACTTCACACGAAAACATCATCGGGATCAACGAGATACGAACCAACACATTGGGAACCGCCCAAAACCGTTGAGAGGATTCGCGACACATAGAGCACGCTCTGAGGAGACACAAAACATGGACTTGGTGAAAAATTATCATAGTACAAGGCAGGCAGGCGTAGTGTACATTACAATACGGGTATCATAGATCCAATCTCTATACAAAAGTCTGTGATTAGTTCATAGTTACTCCCATCTTGGCCGTTTCGGTGCTCGTTCACCATCTGGTTCACCGTCGTAAAGGTACTGTAAGAGTGACCCTTCGACGTTCAAAGTGCACGTTGAGAAGCTGGAATCCGATGCCACCGTGGCCAGAAACTGTTCAATATGTTGCAGGTCTCCATCTGAGGGCACGTAGACATCGTCCAAAACCTGCACATTCTCATCGATAAACATCCTCAGGTCGGCAACAACTATCCAGTCCAGACTGTTCTTGAATAGATGCGGGTGATTTCTCATACATATCTTGAGGTCGTTGGGCACATAATCCTACGGTCATGTGTCAAATTAATTGATTTAAAGGTATTATGAGATACGCACCAAGTGACGGAATGCCTCAACAACCGATGATGGTAGTGCTTTGATGAAGGGTTGGTCTGATACGGATTTTGCTGCCATCATTGCTGGTGGAGAGGCGGCGAGGGTACTGACGACAATGGTGGTACACGGAAAAGGAATAGAAATCAACAATCCATTGTGGATGAGAATGTACGTGCCATCCTGTCACAAACCGATCGCGTCGAGGACGCGTTTGACAACGATCAACAACGGTGACGGTCGAGAGGAAAGGAGGCTCTGTTTATACCTCTTTGCACGGTTACCTTTTTGGGGCCCCACCAAAATGTGCCGATTCTCAGTCAGATCCGACACATACTAGCCAACGTGTCGCTTCTCATCCTATGTGCCGCTACTCCTACTGATCGAATGCTTCATATCTTGTATATACTCGTTCGAGAGACCAGCCAACTGCTGTTCAAGGCTTATCGAATCTATTTATACACCACCAAAGGCCTATAATATCATTCAATCACACCCATCCCGCGCACGAGAGTCGAGACACATCCATCACATTCAGGGGGTAACCGTAATCATCGTTGGCTCTCCCCGGGCTGAACAAAGTCTGCATCTGACTGTATATCCTTCGATCTATCATTCGCAGGAAGATAAGGGTGGCGGTGGTAGATAATCCAAGTGTTGAATCAGAACACCAAGGGCAGTGACAATACAAAAAAAACCTTAGATACATCCCGCGCGTGAGTTCCGATGCGGGGAATCGAAGCCCGGGCTGCTGTGCAAGTTTCGGCATGAAAGACAGCAATGTTAGCCACTACACCACATCGGATTTGAAATTACAGATCCTAGTATGCACGAGACTTGAGACCAACATTTCTTACCTACCACCAACTGTTTCTGAGTGGCTCCATTTCATGATCACTTTGACAGAAAATACTAGCTGAGGCAAATGGCAGAGGCAAGGAGTTGAACGTGGAACTCGGGTCTGTGGATCCCGTAAATTCCGGTTCAAACCGTTCGTAATTCGGCCCTCAGGAAAGTTATACCAATACCCCTAAGCATTGGGCGTAAAGCAATATAACCTACTAATCACAGTCTTTCGCCAGTGTCGGCTTCGTTGCAGAAGTAGCGAGTACTTTCAGTAGTTTAAGGTCCCGCTCAATACGCCGGTTATTACCATGTGGGTCAAACCTTCGGACCTCTCTGGAGTCCGCTCCTAAAAAGCCCGAAGGTCTTCATGACTGTCAGTTACCTGGGCGGCAGGTCAATTCATGAATCTTAGCTATAATCCTTGATGCCCTTGAAATGAGACACTTGATCTCTGTCAAGTGTTTTTATCTCCCTTCTATCTACATACGATGTACTCATGATTCAGCAAGCCATTGCCAGCTGACCTTTGAACGGGTGATGACCGGAAATACTTACGGCGTACCGTCGTACGCGTCTTGTCCGCATGCCAAGCTATATCCCTAAGTCCCCAAGATAAATATGGCGAATTGAGTATTCCCGATCAAGCCTAGATACATGGGACTTGAGTGAGCAAGAGGTTTTAGAGTGTGAGCTCCATTTATCTCGATATAGCGAAAAATTGTTTAGCCCCCCAAATTATGACTCCCTGGCTGGGAGTCGAACCCAGCTTTCGCGCGAATTTTCAGCTATGACCCATGACAGGCGCGTGTACTAACCGATATACTACCAGGGACATACATATAGGGCATCATTAAAGCTACAGGGCTGGCAAGTTGGCATCACCATGAAGGCGACTTGCACCTTCTCCCCTCGCATTGCCCGGTGCCGTAGATGAAGGCATACAAAAGCTGGGCTCGTGCTAGTGAGAGCTTATAATTGTTGAGTGTCAAGCGCATCTGAGGAAAGGAAATGACCTTTGGCGAGAAAATCGACCTCTCCTAAAGTTGGTCCGTGCGTCCGGTGTTGCTGGCCTCCGTAGTTTCTTCGCTTCCACCCAAGCCATGCATTGTAACTGTTCTCTCTCTTCACCTCGCCTTATCGCTTTCATCATCGGTTTTCCCCTCTCTGTTCAAAGGCCCTGGGCGAGCTAAAGTGACTTTTGTACGAGATATCCTACTCATTAAACACACGCGTCGCAAATAGGAGGAAGGAGATTCACCGATACTCACGGGTAGTCACGACGAACGCTAGCTGAAGGGTGCTGGTCCATGCAACCGAGGTGCAAATTTTCTTGTCGCGTTGATCAGAGGGCTCTTACTGATGACGTTGAATAGAGACCGTCGACACACCGGAAACCAACAATCAAGAACTCTTCGCTGCCAGTGAACGCCCGAGTCAATTTTTGGAAACAGTGGAAGCAAGACATTCTCGGTATCAGTCGGATAATACGGGTGGCCCATTCGACTACTCGATATTAAGGTTCCCTCCATAGGCCGTCAGGCTGCTTCTGGCACGGTGAAAGAAGGACGTTAGCGAGACAACCAGGAACCGACTGTACGTTCTATCTTTACATCGCGCCCTCGCAGCACGTCTGACCATAGTTTTCTTCACGATCCACCTCAACTATTATACTACGGCAGTCAGCCTCGCTCTTCAATCACACCAGCGACGGTACCTCCCGCTCCTCTTCGACACATCGCCTGGCTACCTAGAAGATCTGCGTCCCCTTAACCACCGCTTGTGAGGCTACCCTCGCCCTCAAGTTCGATCCTCTTATTTCGGGGCTCTCGAATCACACTCACCATCGATTCTCCACGGAACACGCCCCGAGCAAAGGGTCTAGTACAATGTAGGTACCCGCAATCCAACGTTGGCACTGTGGCACTTTTCTATGAGCTACGGCTGGCACATTGGCGAACGTGGGAGACGGCGAGAGTAATGAATCAACGTGAGTCTCTTGGCTCTCTATATGCGTGTGAGGTCGCGGTACTGAATCGCTTTCTGTCAGGCCTCTCAGCACCGTGGAGACTTTGTTAATCCGAGTCTCAAGGCGGTTTGGTGCGAGGGTTTGTGGGGGAAACGCGTGAAAACTCAGGCTGCAGACGGTATGCTACTTACCCTTCTAATACCTGATACGTAGCAAGAGCTCTTTCTCGCCCGTATGAACTTGACTGTCAACGAATTTCATGGGAGATTCTGTATATCAAATCAGTAGAGGGAAGATGGCACGCCACGGGAGAGGAGTCGGCGACGAACGGTAACTCCCTCGGAGCTACATATTTGGGTTATATCATCATCATGGAAAAATAGAAATTACTGCTAAAGGACCCCCACTTCCGATGCGGGGAATCGAACCCCGGGCTGCTGTGAGACATATCCACAATTCCACACATGAAAGACAGCAATGTTAGCCACTACACCACATCGGATGTTATCAAACAATGTTCGGGTTTCCCTGTGTAGTGATGACCTTGGAGATAATCCGTTTCTATGATCAACATTTCTTTTAGATAGAAACACATTGAAAAGTATCACGGGAAGTTAGTTCCCAATCACAAGTATCTGGCTCCATGCCTGGTAGTACTTACACTGTTCCACATCGATAGAATGGCAGTTGGCTCGGGCCGACTTCTGGCAATTCGGGTAAAATGGGTCTTAGCGTTGGCCTCGACTTCTTAGCCATCCAGTGTTTGCGTTCTTGGGTTCGCCCAAGCGCACCGTACTCACAATGCTTGTCATGCACGTTTGTCTTGTTTACTCGGCCACAATCCCACCGCGGGGCAACTGGTCGTCGATTTCTAATCGGTGACGAAGGAGGACAGTCCCTGTCTGAAGGATATAGTCAAAACCATCACGTCTATAACTCCACGAATAGAAAAACAAATGCCACTCCGATGTATCACTGGACCTCCCTGGCCATCCACGCCGAAATCGAATACTATCCATGAACTGCATCCACGAGGTACCTTTTTGACTTCCCTGATACATCACTCGGGTGCTGCGCGTCGATCGTCTCAAAGTAGTACAGTAATTCAGAAACGGCATGATGGGAAGTTTCGTGCCCTGACCCACCCCGCCAAACCCGCGCCGTTCCTACCGACCGGAGACTCAAGACCGTCGCACATAATCCCAAGGAACCAGGAGTTTGTCGTATAAGAAGGTAGGTAGGAGAACCAGAGCTCACCACTCCTGGCCTCGCTCTCTCTCACTGTCAGGTAAAGATGCACTTCTCTTCCCTCGTCGCTCTTGCTGTGTCGTGCGCAATCGCAACCACTGCCTCTGCTATGACTGTGACTTTTGGTACTCGTCAGGCTGGAGGACGACCTCTCCATCCTGTTCGTTCTTTCCATCTATCATCTATGCGTCTCCTCGTACTGAACCCCTCATTTCCTTCCAGAACGGCAACACAGACTGGTGTATCGTTCCCGACGCCGATCAAGGAACGACCCCTTCCCACGACGTCCACGCCGCGATGTGAAGTATTCCACACTTCTGACTTGCCCGAGACTGACCACAACAATTCAGATACCCGTGCGCCGAGTCCGATTTTACCCTCTGGAACTTCATCGAGGGAGAGACGGAGATCCAATCCGTTGGTGCACCAGATTTGTGTCTGAAGAGTTTGCATACACTTTGGGGTCATGGTGACCCTCAGCCGTTTGGATGTACGTCCCCTTTGTTCTTTTCTTCACTCGCAACCCAACTGTCCCACTTCTACCCCTTCTCCAAATAGCATACAACGGTGCTGGTCTCCGCGTAGGCTGGTGCGGTGAAGTCGTAGGTCTCACTCCCGTTACCCGGTGGGTCGTGGAGGGCAATAGGTTCAGAGTCGCCGATAGTACGAGTAATCAGTGTTTGGATCTCCCGGACGGGATTCCTGCGCGCAGAAAGGTGCTGCAGACGTGGGAATGTACGGAGGGGAACTCGAATCAAGTTTGGACCTTTTGATTCTGAGAAAGTAGCCGGTTGGGGTACGGGACTCGGGTATACTGTACTCAATTCAACTCGTTCAAGTTATGCAGAGATTGACTTCTCCTAAACCGGGAGCGTGCGCACTTGGACGCCCAATTCCATTTTTCTTCACACTGCAAAATGACCTTCACGCCGTGGTATCCCTTCCGAGGATTTTCGTGGTGAAGTGACTTGATAGCTGTTTCGATGGTTTGTGCCGTGACCATTTAGATGTACATCTCTTGGGCTATGCTGAGAGCTTCCGAAAGCTGATCAGTGCTTAGATCTCCCGGATGGAATCCCCTGCTCCCAAAAAGGCAATACAGTACGGAGGGGAATTCGAATCAGGTTTAGACTTTTCAATTACGGGAAAATGGTCGGTTGAGACTCGAGTGTGTGACTATAGCTGGATGAAGATGTGGGTTTGTCGATCCAAATACACTTCCTATTCGTTTATCTCGGGTACTGAAGATGTTACGCACACCTTAGAGACCGTGAACGAACAATAGCTAGTATCAATAGGCTCTGTAGCAGGGATGAGACGGTCAGCCAAGAATAGCTCGCCGTAGAATACTACTTAGCTACAAACAGGTCAGCTTTACCATGTGTGAATTTTTAAATTGGACCTTATATATTCACAACCTTTCCAATTCGTTTGGTCATGCCAACCACTTCGACATCGGATACTTTTTATTAATAAACCGTATACCCCGAGGTACCTTTTTGACTTTTCTGATCCTTCACTCGGGTACTACGTGTCGATCATCTCGACATGGTTCAGTAATTCATACACGGCATGATGGGAAGTTTCATGCCCCTACCCACCCCGCCAAACCCGCGCCGTTCCTACCAACCCTGCCACACCGG
Organism: Marasmius tenuissimus; assembly: GCA_029532415.1. NCBI lineage: Eukaryota > Fungi > Basidiomycota > Agaricomycetes > Agaricales > Marasmiaceae > Marasmius > Marasmius tenuissimus. The sequence goes on from JAQOTA010000067.1 coordinate 22,252, forward strand.
TGATTTGAGACCGACACACATAATCTCAAGGAGCCAGGCTCTCAACATATAAAGGGTGGCAGGAGAGCCAGAGCTAATCACTCCCAACCTCGATCTCTCTCACAGTCAGCGGAAAATGCACTTCTCTTCCCTCATCGCCCTTGCTGTGTCATGCGCCACCGTGACCACTGCCTCAGCTATGACCGTGACTGTTGGCGCTCGTCAGGCTGGAGGACGTCCTCTTCATCCTGTATGTTCTCTCAGATCGTTGTTGACGCGACTCGGATTGAACTCTTACCCCCTTCCAGAACGGCAACACCAATTGGTGTATTGTCCCTTACGACGGCGGTGCACCGACTCCTCCTACCGACACCAACGCCGTGATGTGAGTGTTCGCTCACCCAAACCAATGACCTGCTCACTTAGCCCAAACGATCATTTAGCTACCCGTGCGCCGAGTCTAATTTCACTCTCTGGAACTTCACCGAGGGCGAGACCGAGGTTCAATCGGTCGGTGCACCAAACTTGTGTCTCAAGAGCTGGCATACGATTTTCGGGCATGGTGATCAACCATTCGGATGTACGTCCCTTTGTTTTCTCCTAGTCCTTTCTGCCCACAAACTCGCCCTAGCATACAACGGTGCCGGCCTTCGGGTAGCCGGTTGCGGATCAGACACAGGCGACACCCCCGTCACTGGATGGATCGTTGAAGGGAATAGGTTTAGAACCGCCAAAAGCCCAAACAATCAGTGTCTGGATCTCGCTGGTGGAATCCTTGACCGCGGAATGGGATTGCAGACTTGGGAATGTACGGAGGGGAATACAAACCAGGTTTGGACCTTTTGATTCTGGGGAATTGGTCGGTTGGGACTTCAGACTCGAGTAGTTGGATGTGGACAAGAGTTTTTGTTTGATCATGAATGATGGGCGTTTCGAGGACTCTGGATTTAGTTTATTTCGCTATTCGATTTGGCCCCGATGTTCAGAGTTCGCTTATGATTTGTTAATCTCGATAGCCGAAGACTGTGTTTATACCAAACATGAAAGCGTAGGAAATGGTCAGTAGTAACAGCTTTAGAAGCTTCGTTGCCTTATACTCCCGCCTAAGGAAGGCACAAGAATCCGTGGTCGAGAAAAATTGCTTCGAGGCTTTTCCCCCCCAACATTCTCGGATGAGCCAGGTATTTTGGAGTAGGGCTTTTGTCACCGTTGGCGCGTGTATACGTTGGGCTTGAGGGTGGCGCAGGAGAGCCCTAGGTTACACAAGATTACTGAATCAAATACTCGGTCTGGGTATTAACCCACGGCTTGCCAGTGACTTCGAGAGGGAGAGAGAGACGACATTATTGCACGACCGTATCCACAGATATGTTCTCTTAACATCCTATTAGGATGCGCCTTGAATTTCATAGATGACCAAACAGGTCTTTGCCTTACTATGTTAGCAGATGTGTTATAATATCAGTGCGTATTCCTGCTTACTCTTGGACACTTTGCCCTTTAACCAATTGCCCGCATCGAGGGCAGAATTAGTACCACTGGAGGCATTGCGCGGTGATTCTCCTCTTCGCCCCTAAAGCACACAAAGGCTGAGCGCAACATCCAAGTCCTCGTTTCCGAGGAATCAATAAGTGAGTAAGCGAGACTGGGACTACGGCCATGCGTCGGCAGTAATGTATCTAGTGCTACTTTCTGGGAGAATGGGGAGGTGACAATCCGTGTTATGACTGGCGTTCACAACGTAAGCTCAATACTGAGTTATCGACCTATCTTGGTTCTGGTGTCGTGAATGTGAGATTGAGTTGTAAGGTCAAGCTGAAGAGCAGGACCTGCTACTGTACAAGTATAAATACTAAAGCTGAAACTGCGTACATACTGCGAACTGTTGTAAATACTGCGATCTGTGCTGTGTACATACTGCGAACTACTGCGAATACTGTGGTCTGATAAATAACACTGCGATCAGATAAATAAACGTATCAGAGTATAGATAAGATATCATAGATGGAATAAATGAGATACCCCTTTCGTAACTGTAACATTACCCCTTCTTTATCTTGAATGTCCACATTCAATTCTTATAGCCGTCCCAAATCCAACTTCCCACTTATCAGAAATGAACTGGTTCATCACAAATGTTGGACGCTGCGACATTGTCGTAATCGTTGTCATAATCAGAGTCGGGAACGTTAGGTTGGCGTGGTTGTAGGAAAGGTTGTTGAGGGCAAGTGGAGGGATAATGCCCTGGAGATCGTCGGTTGCAGTAATTGCAAACCCATGTACTGCAGGAATGAGCGAAATGTCCAAACCCGTTACAGCTGAAGCAGGCGTCTCTAGAATTGGGTCTTCTCGATGGTCTGACTCGTGTTCTACCGATTTGTCGTTGACTGGGTCTGTTAGGAAGGGGAACTGGTGCAGAGCGATTTGAGTTGATAGAAGATTGTGAGCTTCGTCGAGATCCTCCTTGTGGTCCTCTGGGACGATTTCGTTGTCGATTGGGTGTGGGAGCATTCGGTCTTGGGTCGTTAGTCTGAATTGGGGGTGGTTGGTATTGTAAATGTCCGATTGCTGATGCAATGACATTTTCTACCATTCGATCAGTGATGATAGGCAGTGGGATAGGAATGGGAGCAGTTTCTACTGCTGTGGGTGGTTCAGCTACTGTGGACGAAATTTCTCCTTTCTCTCGTTCTTCCTTTACTACCATCTTTCCCTTGAGTCTCTTCTCTTCATTGACTCTGTTGATTTCTTCTGTGATTTGATGTTCTTCTCCGATTTTGATTTGTTCGAGCATCCCGAAGTTGAGAGCGTTTTCGGCTAACGTTCCCAAGCTTTCTCGAAGTCCTTGAACATGTTCGACTAGTTTTGTATGCTCCCATCGTAGATCATAGAAGGTACGAGCGAAGAAAATGAGATGTTCGTGGTTTTGGAGGTGATTTGTAACGAGTTCGTCATAGTCGGAGTTCATGAGTATTGCTTCAATGTTGTTGCCATCGGCGAGGCTAATGAGGGTTCGGGAAGGATACTGAAGTTGATCTATAAGAGAAGGCATGTCGTCGGGAGAAGAGTTGTTGTTAATAGGTTGGTGTGGAGAGGGGTTGAAATGAGGGTTTCGAGGGTCGTCGAGGTAGGCTGGTGGTGGAGGCACTCGTTGACGAAGCACTGTGCGAAGTTGAGTTTTGTAAGTTTGGGAGGTGGATGCTGCTGCGTTAACAGAGACCATAATGATAAATTGTTATGAGGATAAGTGAAGTGGTTTGGATGATTTCTTCAGTGAATTCCTCTCCTCTTTTTATACTCTTGAAGAGTTTCTTTGGCGTTTTTCAAGGCTTTGGCAGTAAGCCACTTGTTTTCTGAGGATGGTTCTCCTACCCAAGTGACAAGGTATTCACGAGGTTTCTTCTTCGGCCGATGATCGATGATCGATTCTACTTCGTTTTCTTCTTCTCTGTCTATGATATCAGGTGGCGGGTACGTCCAGTTCTCTCCATATGCCTCTGTTTCCTTGTATGGGGTTAAAAGGTTTGCGTGAAACACTGGATGAACTTTCCATTGTTCTGGCAGTGTCAGACAATATGTCACTGGTCCTAGAACTTCTTCGATTTTGAATGGTCCTTCTCGTTTTGGTGCTAACTTCTGTGTTTCGTATCCGAAGTTGATGGTCTTTGCTTCTAACCAAACCCTTTGCCCAACTTTGAATGGTTCGTACTTGTTCCGCGTACGATTGATCATTACTTGTCGAGCAAGTTCGTGTAATGCGAACGTTTCATCTCGGACTTTCTTGAGATCATTGAGTCTTTCTTCTGCACTTGGAACGTTGGACTTTTCGATGATTGGTGGAATTGCTCGTGGGTTGTATCCCATCATAATGAAAAATGGGGAATGTTTCCTTGCTGAATGAACTCGATTGTTGTGAGTGAATTCCGCTGTTGATAGATACTTTTTCCAATCGTGTTGTCTTCTTGCGCAGAGCATCCGTAGATAGATTTCCACTTCTTGGTTAACTCGTTCTGTTTCTCCATCAGTTTGTGGGTGATATGCTGTACTCATGGAGAGTTTTATTCCAAGTAATTTTCCGAGCTCTTTGAACGTGTTAGCTGCAAATCTGGGATCTCTGTCGGAGATAATCTTGTCGGGTAATCCAAATCTCTTGTAAACATAGTCGAGAAGAAGATTAGCCGCTCCTATCGCGTCGATCGTTTTTCGACAAGGTGCTAAAATTACCCCCTTCGTAGCTCCATGGTCGACCACGACCAATAAGGCATCATCTCCGTCATTCTCCGGCAGATCAGTGATCAGATCCATAGTGAGATTTGTAAAAGGCAATGCATCTTTCGGTGCTGGTATCGGCATTAACGGTGCCTTTGTTGGGTGTGTATTGACTTTCATTTGCTGGCATAGTGCGCATCCTTCCACGAATTTCTTCACATAAGAGTATATTCCGGGCCACCAGTAATCGCGTTTAACTTGTTCGAGGGTGTTGTACTGTCCTGGATGTCCTGCGTGAAGTGGATCGTGATATTTCTTTGTTATCTTCCTTCTAAGTTCCTCGTCTTTCGGCACATAGCATTTATCCATAAAAAAGAGAAGTCCATCTTCGATTTTCCAGTCTGATAATGCTGACTTGATTGGTGGTGCTCCACTCGTTTTCAATGCTTCCACAGCTTTGCTCATCAGATCGTCTCCCATCGTTTTCTCTGCCACTAGGCTGTGAAGTTCCGCATCGATTACGTTCACGAATAACTTGTCTGGTAGCATCACAATGTCTTCGTTGTCAGTGTCTTCCGGTGGTATTAAATCCTCTCTCCTTGATAATGCATCAGATTGTGCCATTCGATGTCCCGGTACATGGATAAGTTTCAGATCAAACTCTGATAAAAACAGAGCCCATCTAGCTTGTCGGCGATTAAGTTTTTGATGTGATCTGAAATAAGTGAGGTTTTTGTGATCTGATAATACTGTTGTCAGATGTTTCGATCCTAAAAGATAATGTCGCCAGGTTTCTAGTGCTCGACTATTGCTAGTAGTTCTCGGTCATAGATTTCGTAGTTTCGTTCTGTTGGAATGAATGAATGTGACAGATACCCGCATGGGTGCCAATCTCCGTGTTCATCTTGTTGTTTCAGTACCGCTCCTGTTGCCCATTTGGAAGCGTCGGCTTCTATCACGAATGATCGATTACATCTGGCATCCGTAATACTGGTTCTTCTAAAAATTTCTGTTTTAGTAATTTAAATGCCTGATCGGTCTTTTCCGTCCATTCGAATTTGGTATCCTTTTTTGTTAGATCGTTTAATGGTTTGGCGATCTCCGCATATCATCCAATGAATTTTCGGTAGAAGTTCCCAAACCCCAAGAAAGACCTGACCCCTTTCACCGTTGTTGGTTCTTTCCATTCCTTGATTCCCGCCAGTTTAACCGGGTCCATTGAAATGATTCCAGGTCTAATAATCATCCCGAGAAAGTCGACTTCTTGCACATCGAACTTACACTTTTCTGGTTTAAGGTATAGGTCGTGTTCCTTGAGTCTTTGAAGGACTCATTTCGTTCGGATCCTGTGTATTTCATTGTCTGATGAAAAGATTAGTATATCATCCATATAAATTACCATCCATCCTTCGTCAATCATGTCACTAAAAATATCATCCATGAAAGCTTGAAATGTAGCTGGAGAATTGCTGAGTCCAAAAAACATTACCATGGGTTTGTACAACCCTTTGTTTGTTTTGAATGCCGCCTTCCATTGATCTCCGTCTTTGATCCGAATATTATTGTATCCATTCCTGAGGTCCATCTTTGAAAATATCGTTGCTCCCTTTAGCTTGTCCATTAAATCGGTGATTGGCGGTAATGGATATGTATTTCGAATTGTTCCTTCATTTAGTTTACTGTAGTCTTGGCATGGTCAAAAAGCTCCTTGCTCTTTCTTTGAAACAAAAAAGAACGGGGAAGCCATCGGTGATTTGGACGGTCGGATATATCCTTTCCGTAGGTTTTCTTTTAAGAATTCATCTTGTAATTCTTGTTCTTTCGGCGTCATAGGGTAGATTTTACATCCTGTAGGCATAAACCCTGGTTTGAAGTCAATTGCATGGTCATAAGTTCTTGATTCGGGAAATCGTTCCGCTGCCTTTTTCTTGAATCGTTCTTTGTATTCTGAAAGATATTCAGGAATTAGTTCTTCAATAGACTTTTTACCCTGATCTTTCTTTTGCGCTAATTCTTGTGATACTGTTGTCTTGGCTCTGATATAAACCTCTGGTGTTACTTGATCCTTGAGTTCCTGGAAGGTTCGGATACTGATATCAGATCTTTCCTGCCTGCTTCAAAACGTTAATGGACTTTTCGGAAAAAATAACATACCTTTTGCCCAATCAATCCGAGGATTTCGTTTTCGTAGCCATGGGAGTCCAAGGATTATTTCTTCCTTTCCTAATCCAGAGACGAGAAACTGAATTTGCATTTCTGTTCCTCCTATTGTGACATCGAGTGAAGCAGATCTGCAAATCATTCCGGTCTTGTTCCGGGTTCTATCTACGTTGTATACCTTGATCGGTTTTTCGAGTAGTTTTGTGTTTATTTGGTGTTTTTCCACGAATTCTCGATTGATGAAAGTTCCTCCTGCTCCTGAATCTATAAGTGCATTAGTATCGACGGATTTTCCATTTCCAATCTTTATAAATACGGGAATATGTATTGAGTGTTGGTCAACAGTCGCTACAGTTAGATTGGAAATAGATACGGAAGTTGGCAGAGATGACGACGATTCAGTCTGCCTTACATAAAACCCTCTTCCTCTACCTTGTTATGAAATTCTTCTCTTTGTTCGTCGGTCATTTCCTGATAGATTGATCTGATCTGAGTATATCCACTGGGTTTCATTTTATCCGCTTCTGCCTTTGGAATAGTCACAAGGACTTTATCATTTGGTTTCATATTCTGATACTGGGGTCGTGGGTTCTGATATTGGGATCTGTTCTGGTATTGTCTCTGTCGGTTGGGACAGTTTCTTCCGATGTGTCCTTGACGGCCACATCTGAAACAAAGTCCTTTCTGGTAATATTCTTGTGTCTGAGCCGGGCTAAGCCGATCAATGTGAATTTGATCAACGTCCATAGCATTTGGATCTTGTTGGGTTTGATAGTTCGGGACGAACTGAGGTTTCGGTTTGGATACTGTGCTGCTGAGATAGCTGGCTATTCCTTTTCCTCTCCTCTTATTGTTATCCATCCTTTTGACTATTGTTTTCCAGGATGCAAGAGTAGTTGGCATTTCTTCTCTTTCGTACATCCTATCCCTGATCCACTCGTTGAGTCCTCGTACAAAATAGTCAATTAAGGCTGTATCATCGCTGACTCCAGATTTAGCTGCTAGTGTTTCGAACTTGGAGACGTAGTCATCAGCTGTGTCTTTGTTCTGTTGAAGTTGTCGAAGTTTGTTCAAGGTGTTTCCTGCTTCGTCTGATTCTCCAAATGCTTCTTTGAATGTAGCTCTGAAAGCATTATATGTCGGCCATATTCCTCCTGCCTTCGTGTATTCTTGGATTTGTACTGTCTTCCATCTTCTGGCCGGTCCTCCTTTCATGTAGGATAGCATGAAAGTTACTTTCTTCTTGTCGTCTGAATAGATTTCTTCGTTTGCCGTAAGATATAAGTCGACATCAGTTTGGAATTCTTCGGTTTTCGTGTGATCACCATCGAAATCCTTAGGGGTGCCGATCTTTATCTCCTTAGCATGGGTGTTCACAGTTACTCCTTGTCCTGTCTGTCCTGACATTTCTGATTCTGTTGATTTTATTTCCCAATCTGTATCTGAATCGTTTCCTAGATTAAGGTTCTGAAATAAATCTGCTGGTGGGGATTGTGAAGTGCCTCTATATTCTGGATATGGAAGGAAAGGCCAGTTATCGCTTTCGGGATCACTGATCTGTCCTGGAGATTCGGGTTCTGTATCTGGGGATGGGTTTCTGGATCAAAAAGAAATCTTGTCGTTCTGTTCTGGGGTTCTGGTTTCTGGATTGTTGGGATAGCCTAAACTTGGATAAGTCGGCTGTTCTGGTATTCAGCTTGACCTTATGTTATGACTGGCGTTCACAACGTAAGCTCAATACTGAGTTATCGACCTATCTTGGTTCTGGTGTCGTGAATGTGAGATTGAGTTGTAAGGTCAAGCTGAAGAGCAGGACCTGCTACTGTACAAGTATAAATACTAAAGCTGAAACTGCATACATACTGCGAACTGTTGTAAATACTGCGATCTGTGCTGTGTACATACTGCGAACTACTGCGAATACTGTGGTCTGATAAATAACACTGCGATCAGATAAATAAACGTATCAGAGTATAGATAAGATATCATAGATGGAAGAAATGAGATACCCCTTTCGTAACTGTAACAATCCGCCGACCGTTACGTGGTACATTTAGATTCTCGGGTTCAGCGGTCAAAGCAAGCTCTGAAAAATGAATCTTCGGCGTTGCAACTTACATAATGGCGACAGGACAGCCTCTCCGTTATGCATTCCCTACACTTCTGGATAGGAGTCGAAGTACAAGACTTGTAACATGCGTTGTAGTTTAGGGGAGCCAGTTCAACAGAAGAAAAAAGAGGGACAAGTACCAGGCCAACTACTTCAGATGCGGGGAATCTGGACGAAATGAAACAATGATCCCGGCCCATTCTGTTAAAAGAAACATCGATGTGAGATTGCACATCAGACAAGTCTATACTATCTTACACATTGCTACTGTTGCCGTCTGACCGTGTCAATAGTGATCGTCACAAAATTCACATGCACACGAGTCCCCAATTAAGTCCAGATCCGAGAGTCGAGTCTGCCATTTTGCAATTGGATAGGCAGACGACCACAATGCGTTACTGGTTGATCAATTCAGAAACGGCAGGATGGGAAGTTTCGTGCCCCTACCCACCCCGACAAACCCGCGCTGTCCCTACTATCCCTACCACATCGGGGATTCAAGTCCGCAACACATAATCTCAAGAAACCATGATCTCGTCGTATAAAAAGGTATGTGAGAGGACTAGAGCTAATCACTCCCAACCTCGATCTCTCTTGGCATTGTCAGCTGAAGATGTACTTCTCTTCTCTCATTGCCCTTGCTGTGTCTTGCGCCACTGCGACCACTGCCTCAGCTATGACCGTGACTGTTGGCACTCGCCAGGCTGGAGGGCGTCCTCTTCATCCTGTATGTTTTCTCAGTTGATCATTGACACGACTCATATTGAGCTTGTAACCCCTTCCAGAACGGTAACACTGATTGGTGTATCGTCCCTTACACCTCGATCGACGAAGCGACTCCTCATTTTGACACCAACGCCGTGATGTAAGTTCTCGCCCGCCAAAATTTCATCGCTCGTCAACTCAACACTATTAACCATCTAGCTGGCCGTGCGCTGAGGACGATTTCACCCTCTGGAACTTCAACGAGGGCGAGACCGAGGTCCAATCCACCGGTGCACCGAATTTGTGTCTCAAGAGCTGGCATACAACCTTCGGACATGGTGATCAAGCATTCGGATGTACGTCCCTTCCTCTTCTCCGGGTCCTTTTATCCGCAAACCTAACCTCTCCCTCCTCAACTAGCATACAACGGTGCTTCACTTCGCGTATCCAGTTGCGGTGAAATCAGAAGTGACATCCCCATTACCCAATGGATCGTTGAGGGTAATAGGTTCAGAGCCGCCAATAGCCCGAACAATCAGTGTCTGGATCTCACGGCCGGAATTCTTGGCACTGGTCGTAATATGCAGACCTGGGAGTGTACGGAGGGGAATACGAACCAAATTTGGACCTTCTGATTCGTGGAAAGTATTCCTTTTGAACTCGGGTGTGATTCGATTCGAATATATTCGACGGGGGTTTCGGGGGATATGAATCATCTATATACCTTTGGCTTTGACGTGCAATATACTTTTGCTCTCTATTCCTCAAGTGCATACAACTCGGGACCGTAAAAATGGCGATCAGTGGGAATAGGTACTAAGCTCGAGCTTAGTTATTAGTTATGAAGTTTTCACAATTGCACTCGTTCCGGTCTTTCAGAGACCATTGACCGGTTTTGGATACCCAGCTGGACTCTCAGAGGAGCTACCTTCACAGTTGCGTCTCGTACCTCGAGTCTGTGATCGGGTTGTGTGCCTGGAGGAAACTTGACAAGCTCATCTGCTACCATTCAATTCAATATTTACAACGGGATTTTAGTACGAGAGTTCAGGGACCAGAAAACATAACTACTACTTATCCCCAACCTTTCTTGTACTTCAGCCTGACGGCGTTTTGAGAGCCTTGATCACCATCGGCAGGACCCCTGCAAAAGTTCCATAGTCAGAAAGGTGAATATCGAGTAAGCCATAGTGCATACCTCCCGTCTGCAGGGAGAATGAAGGCCGACCGACTGCGCCAGAGAATCCATTGATAATACCACTATGTGCAGTCACAGATACGACTGTAGCCATATTTGGGTCAGTCTAACCAGGGGATTGACTAGAACTAGAGGAGCGCTACTCACAACTTTCATCATCCAGGTGACGGAAAATCACATCCAACACGCTTCTCGCTCGGTCAAGTGTGTGATCACTCGGCTCCCTCACATCCGGAGTCCATAACTCGTCTTCTTCGGTGAACCCTGTTTCGATGTTGAACTCGGGGAAGGTTGTTTCGATGTAGGTCCGAGAGCGGCGTTTGTCGCATGTGTGAACGCCGTAGACTTCACGCAGATTCTATCACGGCCAGTAGTGGGATCAGTATCCGAACAAGTAGCTTCTGTACGGGAGAAGAATTGACGTACCTCGAGTACAAGCGGTCTTTCATATTCCGGGGAATCAATCCCGTCGAACGTGAGGACATAGGTACTCAAGGCCCGGGTCATCGGACTGTTGTAACGCTTCTTCGGGAGGGGGATGTTGAATGTGAGTTCGGTATTCCATGCTGCATTGACTGCTCGCGCTTGTTCAATTCCGGTAGGTGTCAGCTCCGCATCGGCTAGGCACGGTTTCAGTACTGGGGATACGACAATCGGAATAAAAACGCACGGCCCCACACGATCTCCCCATCTCCGTTCAACTTCGACCAGTAGCTTTAGAGATGTCAGAGTTCAGAAACCCTTCGCTAGTAAAGCTCAATATCAAACGTACGCATCCCAGGCTGGCGTTCCGTACTTGGCTTCAGCAACGTTATCTGTAGGGAATGAATTAGAACGATAAATTTCGGTAAACATAGACATCGAAACGCACGGAACCCTTCCCCATGCCTGCCGAAGAAGATTAATTTGTATCTCTCATTGGCTGGGCTCTCCTCGTTGAGCTTCCTAATCTCCTCTTGCAGGTTGATCCATCGGTTGTCGGATGAATCAATCAGTCCAAAACGAGGGGGAACCTACACCCGTAGAGTCAGTGCATCATATAGAGTTTTGTCGTTCGCAATATCTCAAACACACAGCATCGGCGGTGGTCAAGTTATCCTGGATAAAAAAGCCTGGAACTGGAAAAGAAATAGCGTCATCACGACAGGCACACGATTTTTTGAGTAATTGCATACCGAGACTGTAAGCCACCGAGCTTGTAGCCTTAACGGGAGTAAAGATTGCTCCCTGAAATGGGGAGAGGACGAAGAGAACAGATAGAGCAAGCCAGAGGGGGCGACGAAGCGAGGTCATGATGGTGGTCGTTGTTCAACCTGACGAACGTGGGTCATCGGCGTCGAGAAGCAAGAATAACGTTTTCTTCTACCTTTGAAACCACGTGCGTGAGAGGAAGCTGTATTTGGTATTGGCTTGGGATGAACCTCGGCAAAACAGCGAGAACTGGATTCGTGTAGGTCCAGCGCACATCACCCTTGCTCTAAAATATGATAGACAGAGGATATCCAATCTTGATCCTCCAGTCAGACCAAAGTCGCAAGGTTTAAAGTATCACGCGTGCAATCGAGAAAGGTATCGAACGGGCTGGGGTTATGCTGAGGACGTTCAAACGGGGCAGGCACATAGCAGACATTTTTACCATCTAGATTTGTTGAAGTGTAAGTGGAGGAGGTTTCATGTGATTTCGGGGCGGCCACTGGTTAAATGCTACCGGGGTAATCATTGTGGTTCAGAGTCAAGAGGCATTTGGCGCACAGAGGATTTATACCTCCGAGCTCGGGCCGTTATGCCCGCGAATATTGGGCGCTTATAGTTAGTCCTTTCAAACCACCATCATCCGACGCAACTTACACGCTCGATCTTCACCGCTCAGCTCGGTGGCCACGCCAAAGGCATTGTTGTTTTCCGGTTGTGAGATTGTCGCTTTCAAAGGCGAATCTTCGCTTTTCTACTATCACCAAACTCGCTTCTTGTTCACTTCCCCGTCAAGTTCGTATCCGAAGGTCCAGTGTGCCGCTCATCCTGGAATACCACAGTACCGACAATGATTCAAATTGAATACCCACGTCTGGGAGAGCGTAGTCCGGTTAATCGTGACGTCTCCCCTGCAGGCTGCAACACAATCAGCACTAACATACCGAAGCAAGTTCGAGAACGAGGCCACAGCACCAGTGATTTTTTCTTCTACTACCCTTGATACCGAGATGATCATTGCTTTCCCCTTCCTCAGTACTCTCGAGAAGGCTTCCCCCACGGTTCCCTGGGGCATTCGCACAGGATATTGATCTTCTCTTCTCTATGGAACATTCTTTATGAAGCCTCATGTCCGGAATACCAGCACGGGATACCAAATTTATTCAATTGAAACCTGTGCTCAAGGTTAAGCGCTGTTGATGAGCTGGGCGGGCCATTCAATGGCTCATAGCTGTAGAATTAAAGTAGCTCTGAAATAGCCCACGGTCGAGGAAGCAGGGCAGTTTGAGCCCCTTGCTTTCTGTCCACACGACAACTTCAAAATTCCTTCTGTGCACAAGCACGCTTATTCACATCGATCTTCTGAACTTCAGTTTAAAGACTCTACAATCGGTACTCTTCGATCAACACGATGGATTCGGACTCGTTAAGGCCGATTGATGTGGAGAATTGTGATGAGGGGAAAGATGGCATTTCGCATTCGGTGAGCGCAACTTCGATTAAGATCTGGATATATCCTTGTCTGACCTCACCTCCAAGGGTAATCTAAAAAGGCCAACACTCGAAAGGTCCTGGGGGGTGATCATGGATCAGGTGAATCTGTACGATGAGGGATTATTACAGGGATGGAAGGAAGATATTGACACGCTGCTGGTTTTCGTACGTCCTCAGATTGCTCGTTGTGGTTGCAAAGTAACGTGGTATTTGACTTAGACTGGTCTGTTCTCCGCCGTGGTGACAGCGTTCACGGTCGAGTCGTACCAGTGGCTGAGCGAGAGGCCAGAAGATGCAAGCGTGGTGCTCCTCCGCCAACTCACTCACTGGCAGATAAATAATCAAACAATTTCAACTCCTGAACCATTTCAAATTTTACCTTCCGACGTCCGAATCAATACCTATTGGTTTTTAAGCCTCATAATCGCTCTCGTCGATGCGTTATTCGGCCTCCTCTGCAAACAATGGCTCAGGGAGCACCGGAAGCCTACACACACACGTACCCCATCTGAAGCCCTAGCACTTCGTTGGTTAAGACACGAAAGCCTCAGTAAATGGCGCGTTCCAACGATCCTAGCTGCTCTACCCATACTCCTCGAGCTCGCACTCTTTCTATTTCTAGCTGGCCTGCTGGAACTTCTATGGAGTCGCCATAAGGTTCCGTTTGCACTGGCAGCGGCTATTGTCGGATTTGCCGTTCTGTTTTACCTGGCGACTACGTTCATTCCTGGTATCGACATTATCAGACAGGCCCTCCAGGTTACTCCCGAGCTCAGAAAAGCCCGTGTCGGACGAGGGCCAGTTCCACTAAACCCCTCGCCTGCCGAGTTCATAATGACTCTCCCACCGATGGAGCTAATATGCCCATACAAATCCCCACAGGCTTGGATCGCGTTTAAAGCCTCTCGAGCCCTCTCTCGCCTCCCCGCATTCACAAAAATCCTCTACTTCTTTTCGAGCAAACAGAAGTCTCTTTGCACGCTGCTAGGCACCCAACGTATCAGCGTCTGGAAGACGTGGGCATTGCACAACACCTTGAACGAGTTATTCAACTGGTCTTCCGTTGACCTTGAGGTCATTCAACGTTCGAGTCTCGATTTGGTACCTCCCTATTACGAATTGAAGGCGTTTCGGTGGCTGGTGAGGGAATTGCAGGATAGCCCCGCGATGATTCCGCACCTGCAGAACGTGTTGGAGACCCTTCCACCGCATCTAGCCATGCCAGCTGTCTTCGACCAGTGGTTGTTCTTGCCTGGGAGGGAATGGAGAACAGAAGATATTGGACGGGTGTTGAAGCCGGGCCCCGGGGTGTCGGATTGGGGGATTGAAGACCATAAAACGGTATTCCAGCTCCTTTTCCTCGACGATGATCGGACAGACAGAACCACGATCTTCGACCGGATGCTCCATTACAACCACGTTTTGATCAACGGGTCAAAGCTGTCGGCTCGGGACTACCAAGGCTTGGAACGAGTGTTGGAGTCCATTTGGGGCAACATCGTCGAGTCTTCCCGGCGGGATATTAGTGACGGTCAGAGTTGACTTGACCGCGCGGTCAAGTGGTCGATCAAAATTTCGAGCAAAAACTCGGTCAAGTCTTGATCGACTTTTGATCGCGTCTTTTTTTGCTCGACTCTGGGCCGAGCAAACGCTCTTGACCGCGATCAAACTGAGGCAATCAAGTTGAACACAGGCCTTTTTACTTTTAATTATTTATTTTTGCAGCCTACAACTGGCATAACATTACCCAAATAGTGTTTTGAGCCTCTCATTGAGTCTATCCCCCCAACTCTAGGTACTTTGATCCCTCTGCAGTGGACAAAAAATACACTAAAAATAAGGAACAGAGTCATATTACACCGAACAACTCAAAACACACACAAGAGACGGCTACACCCACATCTGAGTTCACAGTGTACAGCGCCAGCATGGTTCTTGGGGTAGTTCTTTGTACAAAAAATTGATTTCGCGAGAAGAGTTTGAGGAATATAGAGGGAGCTGTTCAGAGGGCGGTCAGAGTTGAACGCGATCAAAACAAGATCAAATGAGTTTGAACGAAAACTTGATCTCGTCTTGACCGCGAGTTGACCGCGCGGTCAACTCAACTCTGACCGTCACTATTGGTTATCCCGTACCGTTCCATCAAATCGACAAATTGCTCGAAGATCAAAGCACTTCTGACCTTGGCACTCGGCTCTTGGGATCCTACGGCCGTGCAATGAACCAAATGATGGCAGCTCAGAACTATTCGCTTCCACACAAATTGGCAGAACATATCGTTGCTTCGATATCGAGCTTGGATCCAAAGACTCCCCATTCTGCTTTCGTTCAAACTTCAGCGTGCCTTAACCTTCTTGAGCAGGCCCATCGTTTCATGATTCGAGAAAACGTTTTAGCAGATGCAATGAAAGACGACGTCTACCGCTGGATAGAGGCCACAGAGATCGTTCGCCGCGCTCATAATCTTCCCGAAGGCCACTTCAGTTTGGTCTCCGGATACTTCCCGATTCCATTACCCAGATTCGAGGAGCTCTTGGGTACTCTAGCGATGCGTTCCAGCGAGGTTCAAGACTCACAGCTTGAGCCTGTCCTCATATCATACAAAAGCCATTGGTGGAACGCCTCACCTGACCAGAAACTCTTACTGCTCGACATTCTCTCGACTCATGCCTTACACTATCCGGATCCATCTTCCTCAGCGAATCCTTTTGCTGATGGTTCTAATAAGGGGAGGGATTCCCAGTGTTTGAAATCATCTGTAGGTCTCGGCTTTATCACCTTCGTCCACGAGCAGCTTGTTGGTAATCCAGAGTTTCTTCGTCGCGAAAAAGAGACTTTGAAGGGATGGAGACTCGTTCTACAACGGGTCAAAGCTAGCCACGGCCTTCCCCAAGATTACTTCGTCCAAATACGACTGGACAATGATAATGATGATTCTCGAATAAGGAATCCCTTTCTCAGCGATGGCGGCGAACCAGTGATGGGGTTTTGTGGCGAAGCGGTGGATCTTTCGAAGAGCGGCAGACCTATAGATGAAATACGTACACCAGCAGACAGTAACGTGTGATATGTACGTTATCCTTCTCTTATGAGCTGACTCGCTAATTCCTTGCTCCACTGATAAAGGAGGGTCGGTTATTATGGCTATTGATATGCTGCTGCCGATTATCCATGAAAAGGGGTACCAGTACCGTCTGTGTTGCGATTTTTGAGTCTCAGGTCTACTTTTTTCTACATCATCAGTCCAAATTAAAACACCAGTGCTATGAGTCAAAATTGGACTAGTAGACACTTTCTCTGTCGGTCCGGTCCCATAGGACACATCTTTGTGGCGAGGGGGCATACGTTCCAACCCAGCCGGAGCGCTTCAGCTTCGCCTTATCAGTTCGCCCGATACATCGCCTGTTGGTACACGGTTCCTTCGATTCACACTCTGCTGGCATTGATATGGTAAAGGGTACCCGGCACACGCAAAAATCTCGGAAAGCCGTATCCAACGGGCCATGGGCTGGTGGTGACTATCACTCTGACCGCTCACACTCCACGATATCGAAGCACGAATTGACATCGATGGATGGAAGAACTTTTCGGCTGCTGCCGAGGACGCGTGAATCCGGGTGAAAAGGGTCGTCAAGAAACTTCTCAACGCAACGTTGTAGTCGCAGCCACCTCTTTCATTGAGCCGGCGTAGATTGCGTCCTAAAGAAAACTGAATTCGCTCTCGGATTAAAGGTCAACCGTGTCATTCAAACAGCTTACAGGTTATTGGAACTAACCAATCTTTCACGGCGGTCCGTGAAACTCCATCCTTCTCGCTCCGAAGGGTAGAGAAGCAATGAAGCTCATCTACGGAGAGTACGGGTTCTTGTGGCATGAGATAGTATGACGCGTACAACACGTCAGGATCAACTTCATTGAGATACCCGGTTTGCGACATCAAGTCCATCTTTGGACGTTATATATAGACTCTGCACTCCCGGAAGGAGAGACCACAATCATTCACTAGTAGCACACAACTGAGAGAATGTCTGTTCCGCGCGAGGACTCAGTAGTTGCGACCAGCTTTATCTATTCCCCGTGGTTAATCCTCATTTCCATACCCATTCAACATCCAAGTGAATCGAAGTTAGGAAACACGCCTTCACTGAATTCGAGGGAAGGCGTGTATCAAGCAACGGGTCCGGGGTTGCGCGACGGCCCGTCCCTCCACCACGGGCCTCTCACAAGCAAGGAGGCTGTTGCCCAAGTCTCTCAGTCAATTCAGTTCATGACACCTCCATTTTGTCAGGAACGGGTGGTTCCAGAGCCCAGACATGAGTGGCTGTCGCCACCATTGCAATCTCGGGAACGTCCCAAAAAGCATTGAACTATAGAAGGCCGCTGATGAGCGCTTGATTTCCGAACGCGCGCTTGGGTCATCGAAAGTCTTGAGCGACTGCAATCTTCTCGCTAAGCTTCAACATAGTTCGGGATCATCATTGTGTATCGTAATTGGGTATCCGCCTCTTTATGGCTGGGAATCAACGTTGCTCGAGTTGCGGCAGTGGAGTATACATGAATACATAAAGCCTCTCCAGGCCTCCCAACTATACATAATATACTTTCGGGGGTACAAGTAGACCGGAGTCACCCCATGCTCATCGACACTATCATAAGGGTATATAAGGGTATATACGTCTCAAAGCACCTGAATCGCTCATATTCCAGCCGTTATAATAATTGTAGACGCGTTTTCATTTTTTCTCTCGTTCCGCGCCTTTGTTTATACCAAACACCCTGATTTGGAAGGAGTCGGGACATGCGTCATTCAAGGCGGTGGCTCCGCCCCGCTGGGGAAGGGCCAAGGAGTGCTCTTCTTCATATCATTGGGAAAGAGGGGTACAAACACCTAGTATCCAAGCGTGAGATTTAGTCCCCTCAAGCTGAACACCAAAATTCGAGTCCTGTGCCTTTGCGTGTTGTTTAGGCGTCGGGCCCGCCCAGTCCAAATCGGGGTAAGTTGTGTTTGGTATAAATAAAGGCGCGGAATGAGAAAAAACGAGAAAGCGTCTACAATTATTATAACGGCTGTCATTTCCGTGAATTTCAGCATCCAAACAATACATTCTTGACGACGCTTAACTTCAGCCCTAGCTCAGGTTCACAAACTCACCATGGGCCCCTCCCTTCTGACCTCCCCGGGCCGCCCCCAGTTCTTCACCTCAACGCCTAGAAACCACACCTCAAAGCCCCGGGCTCTTGTAAAACAACCTCGTGAAAAAGGTACCGCAAACCGCGTTTGATGGATCATGTTCTTGATTTACAAACAAAATTGCCCACTTTGGCCTCGAATCTCGATAACTCGGGAAATCGCCGCCTTGGCACACTGAAGCTTCCTTACAGGGCTGCTCAAGGTCAGACGGTCTGCGCGTGCTCTGAATATCAAATCATCAATCTCACCTACCCGATCTCGGGAGTCTTGTTACGGCTCCATGATCTGACGTTAATTTAGGATTGTTGCGGGATATTATATGAATGGCGTTCTGTTAAATGCCACTGACCTGAACACTATTATATGGCCTTTATTTTTGTCTTGAGCCTCCCGTGGCGACCTGTTTTAGACTCCCGTTCAGACTAGCTGAATCCGTACATTTGCGAAAACTCCCGTCCTGATGCTTCAGTTACAAGACCCAGGATATCGTGTGCCTGAGCCCCTTTTCCCCCGGACTTTCCCCGCATATGGATGGCCACATGATACCACACGGCACTAACCGGCTCCCGCGATCCGGGCGGCCCCCCACACAATTGCTCTGCCGGCCTTCAAATACCATGAGCTCCACGAATAGTTTTTTCTTCGTGCCTTTCCTTCTCACCGCCAGGACACACCTCCCTTCATTCTCGAGGTTGAGCACGATATTCCACGATGAACAAACAGGACGTTTTTGTCAACATTCGGGTCTATTGTGTGTCTGGTTCAGATTCTCTTTTCCTGTCTCGTGCTCATCTAGAATGTACAGGGCTCGCGTTCGTCGTTTACTGGGGTATTATCCTGTTTGGTTACGATACGTGCGTCGCACTGAGCACTCTTCACCGTTTTTACGTGATTGATCTCTATCATCTCAGGGGTATCGCTGGTGGTGTTGTAAAGAACAAATATTTCCAACAACATTTCGGGATACATGGCGACCAAAAAGCGATTGACGATGTCAGTGCTATCGTTGTCTCCGTCCTTCAGGCAGGAGCTTTTGTTGGTGCTCTGTGCTCAGCGCCCATCTCGGGTGCGTAATATCGTCACCACCGCCACTTCTCGGTGCTCGTTCGCCTGAAGGCTAAATCCTTGCCGTCTAATTTCCAGCTCGCATTGGGAGAAAATGGACTTTAATCTCTTTCTCAACCGTCTTCGCTATTGGCGCTGTGCGTCGTATATCTCATTTACTCGCCATCTCGTCGCTAATTCTCGTGTCATTTTCGTAGGTTCTCACCACCGTCGCCGAAAGCCCTTCAAACGGTCTTGATCTCATATACGCCGGACGTGTCATCTCTGGGTTTGGTATTGGTGGTATTTCAGCCGTTGCCCCTGCCTTCGTATCAGAGTGTGCGCCCAAAGAAGTCCGTGGAAGGATTACCGGTCTGTTCCAGATCATGGTTGCAATTGGGGTCATGATCTCGTATTTTGTGAACTGTAAGTCCCTTCCCTGCACAGTACACACCGCCCAGGGATGATTGTTGATGGAAAATTAATACAGTCGGTATCGGCATCCACATCCCCGAAGGCTCGAACATCTGGAAAATTCCATTCGGTCTCCAACTGGTGCCTTGTGGAGTCATGTTGTTGGGTCTTATGACTGTCAAGGTGAGTCTATTTTGTACTCTTCTGATTGTGCGGATCACGCATTCAACGATCTCCTAGGAATCCCCTCGTTGGCTCGCTTCCGTGGGACGCAATGAACAAGCCCTTGATAACCTCGCTTATCTTCGCAAGGCACATCCTCAGAACGAGGAGATTGTACGGGAAATGGCGGAGATCGAGGCTGCTATAGACGAAGAGAGAGCTGCTCGCAAGGGCCTTGGTATGAAGGAGGCTTTCCTTGGCAAAGGCAACTTCATCCGATTTGTGATCGCATTCCTATTGTTTCTTCTCCAACAATTCTCTGGACAGAACAGTGTCAAGTGAGTTCTCGTTAATCTGTCGTTCTGAACTGATATTCACCTTGTGACTATTTGGATCAGCTACTACGCTCCTCAGATCTTCGAGTCTATTGGTTACACTGGAAACACTCAATCCCTCCTCGCCTCGGGTATCTACGGTGTCGTCAAAGTCGTCTTCACTGCCCTCTTCATCTTCTTTGGTGTCGAAACCCTTGGGCGTAAATTGTCCCTCATTATCTCCGCCTTCGGAATGGGTACTCTATTTTACATCATTGGTGCTATTTTGAAGACACACCCACCCAACCCTAACGCCGCCTCGCCCCCACCCGCCAGTCAGGCCATGGCTGGTATGCTCTACATTTACGTGTGCTTTTACAGTATGGGCTGGGGTAAGTCTAGGATGTTTTGACCCGTTCATAATACTGACATTGCAACGATAGGTCCTCTTCCATGGGTTTACGTCTCTGATATCTTCCCCACGAGGACGAGGCACTACGGGCTCGCACTTGCCAGCTCCACTCAATGGCTCTTCAGTACGTTCTTCCTCCCATAGTCTACGTCCTCGTACTGACCGATTTAATCACAGACTTTGTCGTGTCATACATCACCCCCTCACTCGTCAGAGTACTCGGTTGGAAGATCTTCATCATGTTCGCAACGATCAATATCGCTGGTATGGGTACCTTCTCGATGTACGTATCCTCTTTTCTCTGTTCGCTGCGGCTCAATTAACCCCTCCGTATAGTCTCATCCCCGAAACCAAAGGCCGCAGTTTGGAGGACATGGACATCATCTTCGGTTCCGTCACCGCAGAGGAACGTGCTGCCGGAATCGAAAGGGCTCAGAAACGTACGTCCTTCATCAATTCTCTTGTGCCTCGCCCGATTTACTCAGCATGTATGTTGTTGCAGAACTCGACCAAGAGCTTCACGACACCAAGAGCGACACCAAGGTGTAAACTCAAAAACCATCTCGCTTGTCGTTGGGCGTAGTCGTTGATGTTTCTCTTCTCTTTGTTGTTTTATGTTATAGTCATGCTCCTTGTACCATATCACATTGCTTACTTCCTCTCTGTTTGGATTACGAATTCATGGTTTGATGATGGGGGTTGATCTATTCTGTTAATGAGACTGCTCCAGGTCTTCATGAGTGATACCGTATAGCAAGAAAAATCTACGTGTCCGCCGCATGGAATTGAACGATCATCTTTCCTTGCGCTTTCACCACGATCTGCATCCCTTCCCTATCTAGAAGCTTAAGTGATTCGTCCACCGGCATGTCAGCCCTTCGTCCTAAGATGTGTGAGGTTGCGGTCCTGAGTGAACCATGCTGGAAGGTAGAAAAGGGACTCGGAGGATACCATCGTGACTTCGCCATATCCACAAATTCCACATCCGCATCGAAATGATTCAGAACACGGAAAGACAGGCATCTCAACTAGGGAAAGAAAATCAATGATTCTGGCCCCGTTCCCAACTCCTTCGGGGACAGCTTCGTGATGAGACCCTTCGAAACTGGTTTGAAAGCCCCCTGAGTACATATTTTCCTCCACTGTGAAATCATCATGTGCAAAGATTTCGGTGATTGTGAGGCGCTCCAGGTGGGGTACGTTGTTTATAGCATGGACAATATGTGTATCTGATAGCGGCAAGTCGTCGAGTGTGATCGCTTGTAAGGCGCAACGAGAGCGCTTCATGAGCCAATAGAAGCCAAGGTAAGGCTATGGCCTTGTGAAAGAACACGTCTCGTTGCATTCGCCGGAAGGAGTAAGCGCTCGTAGATTTCCCTCAGATGAGGAAACATTCCTTCGTCGTGACACCTTCTTACATTCGACGGGCTCGTAGAGTATGGTGGACGGTGAAAGTTCCTCACAGACCCTATAATCGGACTCCGTCGCATCTGGCGTGAACTCGTAATGCAGAGTCTAGATAGACGTGACAAAATTCTTCAGGACAATCAACGACTCATCAAACGACTCATCCGGACCGAATGTGAAGGTGAGATGCCTGAGAGGTGCACCAAGTTGGAAAGAATTGATAGGAACATGTGTGTTCGTAGTCCGGACTATAACCCTGTCAAGTAGCGTAGACGACTTCAAATAATCCTGAAAAAAGATTGAGCTGATGGGCGCCGTCTCGGAACGAGTGCAGACAAGCTCTTGGAGCAAGGGAAGCTTGGAAGGGTCATTGTTCGCAATCTCCAAATCGACAACGCCATATAGCTGGTGAAGACTCACGTATTGCCATCAATCAGCATGTTGGAAAAGTGATCCAACGAGAGACGGGACCGGATCGAAAGTAGCATATGACGTTGGGTCAAACATCATGATCGAAAGAGGTCGGACTCTGGGGCGAGAAAAGAAAACTTTCGCTCACTATCCGTCTACCTTCGACCGTCAAATGTGGCCTTAGTCGAAGACTCATATGGACCTTGCGAAGAGCGTTTGACGAGAATGTCTCAGGGTTATGCGCTCGGCAGTCGAGTTGGATCCCCTGCATCAGAGGTAAGTTATTGGATATGTCCATTGGACCCACGCCCATTGAGCAACGGTACTGAGTTGGAAGCCAGGTTCGTACCTCAAGCAGCGCCGAATTCGTTACAAGTACAATTCATATTAGTAATCCCCAATCGCAACGATGACTCTTGAGCCACATCTTTCCGCGATGTAGAACTTAGTCTTACTCACCCGTACTTGTATGGCTACATACACGAACGCGTGGCTCGTTAGTGGGATAATATTAGCGCCATTGCGGGGAATCCTGCTCATCTTGAAGACCGACACCATTATTTGACGAAATATGTAAGTATGTGACATGAAAATTAGCAATATATAAGATCGTACTCATGTTTTCCCGTACCCCTAGTCAATGTTCGAATGGTAATATTGCGATTATACTCATAGTCCAACCCTACAACCCTAGCCCACTCCTCAATTGCGGTCCGGCAGTTCTACCAGTATGTTGCATTGCGTCCTGCTAGATCTCCTGAGAGCTTCTACACGATGCTTGTCATCGTCACGACTCTCCATTGCCTTGCTGGGCATCATGCGAGTCTTGAGGACAAGCTCTGCGCGCTGCAACGGTACGTGGTTGGTAGCACGCAACTCAAGCAAGGCTAGAAGATGATCGACCATACTCCCGGCCGCCAGTTCTGTGTCTTCTATCTCGTCTGGGAGTCTTTCGTATTCGTAGTAGGTTCGAATGGAGAGGTCTGTTAGAAACGGAAGGATGTGCAGTCTGAGGTTGGACTTGTCTGCCTCGAGGAGAGCTTGTAAGGTGCGAACAATCATATCTGCAATATAGTTGAAACTACTTGATGGTGCAAGAAACTCGAGGCTAATAGACGTCAACGCGGGAAGAAGGAGGATCAGTCCGAGGAACCATTCTCCGTCACTGTCGGCGTTATTGGGGAGGGAGAAGAAAACACGTGGGAGGTCAATGGTGAGGGATGTGAGCCTGGGTCCGAAGCCTAGTCGTCGAATGAAGTTGGCGATTGAACTATCGAGTCCAGACCCCCAACCATACACCTTGAAAGTGAAGCTGGTCAGGGAGGGAAGTGCGACGAAACCATCGAGTAGTTTCATCACGTCGGATTTCGAGTTGGGAAAAATGTCAAGTTTAAGAAAAATGAGGCTTGGAAACTCAAGGTTCGAGGGCGTGCGATCAATCCGGTGGGTTAGGTGGAGGGTCAAAGAAGTCAGGTGAGGAAAGTACGAGCGAAAAAGTGAAACATCCGTAGAATATTCACATTCAAGCGATTCCATCGATGAGGATAGAGGAAGGGAGTTGGAAAACCACTGGGATGTCGAGGGGGCGACAAGCGATTTCAATGCAGTTGCGCGCAAAAGGATGAGACGAAGTTTGTCGGCAGAAGCATAATAGTAAGGCTCCATTACCTTCACCGTCTCAAGACGATGGAGCGACAAGGATAGGGATGCCCAATTGATTGTTTCCAGTATTCGGATGGTGACCTGAATGTCTTTCGATTGCGATACTGCCTTTAGTAGTTCTTCTACGGGAGGGGGGAGTGTGTCGGCGTATCCGTTTGTAAATTCAACGGAAAGGGTGAGGGGATGATCACGAGCCTTGTCAAGGGCGAACTTGAGGGCCACAGGAATGGCCGAAAAGGTTGAAAGCTGGTCGCTCGGAAGGTCTACCGAGATGTTGGTCCACACGAGGGGACAATTGAAGATCATTCGCCTCCATGTAGAGCATGTGCGGGATAGATCGAGAGGGGTGGCTCGTAATGAGGTTCTATCAACGTAAACAGATTCTATCGTCCAGTTCCCTTTGTCATCTAACCAACAACAAGCCTCCAAGAAGATCTGCTCCCAAATTTCAACGGGAAGTTTCCTCCGTGGGGAGATCAAGGAGCGTCTCCTTGCCATTTCTCTCGGAGAGCTGCCCTGTCCGACTTGAGTCGATCGAGCGTGAATTGAAGTTGTGCGATCTCCTTCTCGTATTCCTGGATTATACTGGACTCGGATAGTAGAGACTGGCTTTGGAGAGCAATCTCAGGTTCAGTAGGAACTGACAAACGAAATGCGTCGATAGGGACGTCAGGTCCAGTTGAAAACAAGAGTTCATGGCCGCATCGTTTGCAAATAACGCTTCGATGCTCCATTCTGCTTCGACAGTCTAGGAATGGAAGTCGAACTGATGGTAACATTCAGTTGAAAGAGTATCAATAGTATATTTGGTGCGCACCTGTTCAAGTTATCGGATTCCCAGAGCCTCCCACTAGCGGAACTGGTCGTGGTTGTGGAGGAGGAGAAAAGGACAATCATATTAAACTGCGTGCTGCACGGTGGATGTGCTGAATACGAATGCCAATAGAACTGTTGTCATGCCGACGATGTGGATTGATTCCAAACTGTGGGGCTTGGGGTGGTCCCCGGTCTCCCGGCCCCGAATCCGGATAGTGGGTGACGTAGGTGAGTTTAATTGATTCTTGTTCCGATACCACCACCATCGATTGTGAACGTGTTAAGGTGAACCTTTCAGTTTCACCGTTGCAATCCTCTGACATTTACTCGGTATATCAAAGAGCTAGTATATGTCGGCCGAAACATTCGACCCCCTCTCTGTTTTTCAATCCCACCCTGGGGTTCGATCGCAGCTACGCAGCTTAACACCCTTACACGCTCCCCAGGTACCTACAGAGCTTGCTCAGCCATTTTCAACCGCCAAATTAGAAATTTCTCGCTATAATGACCTCATTAGCGATCTCAAAAGTCAGATCCTAGCTCTAAAAGCCAAACGACGCGAAGTTCGAAGGCGGATACTCCCGTTGACCTCCCTCTTCTCACCCATCCATCGACTTCCATCCGAGATTTTACAGAACATATTTAGTCTTGCGTCTAATCGGCAGTACGGGAACATGTTTGGCGCATACGAAAGCTGGGAGTCGACTGCTATGAGCGTGAGCGCAGTTTGTTATCGATGGAGGACAATCGCACTCGATACACCGGATATATGGTCCCATTTTTGCGTCGAGCCGTGCCCAAGAGCCTTGTATCCAGTGAATCTATTCCTTTTCCGCTCCAGAAGCCGCCCTCTTTCAATTACGATGATCCAGTCATTGTCGGACAACTCTCATACGGGATTGCTTAGATTGCTGTTCGAACACAATCAGCGCTGGCAATATGTGGATTTCCACCACCTGGATGGTGCCGTCAATCTAGAAATAACGGAGAATGGTCCTTTTGAGCTTCCTTGGCTTCAGGAGCTTGTCTACATCCGTAATAACTCATTCCTCCCTACAACCTGTCTCTTCGAGGATTGTCTGAAGTCATCCAACTGTTGGCCAAAGTCACGGTGCGGTACGACAAATACGTTTGGATTCCTGCCCATCCTCGGCAATTCGGCATACCCGTAAAGCACCTCACCTTCCAATACGGTCCGGATGGATCGTACGAGGAATCGTTGGATGTGCTGAAAGAATTTGCTCCATCTATCGAAACGTTACACTTTGAATCGACACCAGATGCAACACAGTTGGATTATTATTGCTCGGCAGATCATTCACCGTTCGACAAGGTTCCTGACGACGTCGTATGTAGACGCGTATCAGAGCTCGGGGTCAACCTCTACAATGAGGAAGGCATATTTCCCCACCTGTCGGATATTTTTCAGACCATCACCCTTCCCGGCTTAAAATCCCTCTCCCTTATCGGTGACTGTGAGCTCGAGGGCTCTTTCTCGGGAGCTTGGCCCCATGATTATTTGGACCATTTCCTTGCGCGCTCTCGCTGCAGCTTGAAGGAGCTGACACTCGATGGCTTGCCAATATCAGACGTGCATATCATCAGTGCTCTGAACAGTATGCCCCTCCTTGAATCCCTCACAATCACCGAGCTCTTTGCACATGACAATTCCATAGATGAGGAAGATATTTAGGGTTTCAAGTCGATTTCGAAGGATCTCGTGGCGAGGTTGTCGCTGAACCACTTGGAACCCGGGCCAGCACCATCCTCTACCGTCATTCTCCCGAGGTTGAATCACTTGGCTTTCTGCGTTCTCGGTCACTTCGACGCGGATACGGAGTTTGTGAGTATGATCAAATCACGATGGTACCCTGCGAGCGCCTCGTCTACCGTTACTCCTACTTTCCAGCACCAATCACTAAGGATTGCAGCGTTGCACGTCCTGGGACGACGAGTCGATGAATCGGTGTACGAACCACTGGAGGATCTTGATAGAGAAGGGATGCAAATCGTGGTCAAAGCCCGAGGATGCGTTGTGATTTGATGCGCTGCGGCGTTTCTTGACAGTTTCTTAACATATCATACTCGTGAAGATGGACTCGTTCGTTTGCACCATGATCTCCGAAGACTTTTAATCATTCACCGCACACGTAGCTGTTACTCCACTACCCTCCCTTTCAGCTTGACTTAGCTCTCAAATCACCATACCTCCAATTTAGGTCCCTTGATATCTCTCTATCTTTGCTCGCAGCTACGTCGTGGAAAGCTTTTTACACGGTCAGATTGCTGTTGCCTGTAGATGAAGTGACGGCCAAAGTAGTATTGTACTCGTCTCGCTACCACTGAAGTATATCATTCGTCGTGACAATAATCTCGTGTATGAATAAAACGCA
Organism: Marasmius tenuissimus; assembly: GCA_029532415.1. Classification (NCBI taxonomy): domain Eukaryota; kingdom Fungi; phylum Basidiomycota; class Agaricomycetes; order Agaricales; family Marasmiaceae; genus Marasmius; species Marasmius tenuissimus. The sequence continues at coordinate 49,524 of JAQOTA010000067.1, forward strand.
GAGAAAGTAAACAACGGGTACAACGCAGGGCCGAAACATAATACAGGGAGGTGTAAGATAAGTAATGCCAGTTGACAGCAGATACGGCGTAGAGCTTCGAGACAGGAAAGCATGAAAAGGAATTGGTTGCGTGCGACGCAATAAAGGCATTATAAGTTCTAACTGTGCGGGTGAGACCATGGGATGTCAATCGAGCGGGGTAGTGGGCTCGAGTGAAAGCCGAGTTGAAGGGGTGATTGAACATCAATTATTGCAGCGGAGCTAGGGCCCGGGGCAGATATTATCATCTTTTTTGAGGGTTCTCAAAGCAAGAATAGGTAGGCTTTTGGGCTGGTGAGAAACAAGGAGAAGCTCGAATTGGGGAGGAACTTGCCTAGGTATGCCAAAGGTCTTTTTTGACCCTGACACAGCATGTACGCCCAAAATGCCGTGCATTCTGTCAGTCAAGCTTGATGGTATCCAAAGATTGGTGGAATTTACGAGGATAAACAGAATGGGTTAGACCGCGGGATGATCTCCACATCCTCACATATATGAAAGATATGGGAAGGCTACGAGGGCGCTTGTGTTCTTCTCCCCTCTATCAACACCCTCTACGCCATCATTCTAGCACTTTCAGAAGTCGATGGGCAGCCTCTTCGCGAATCCTACAAATCTACGGATTGGTGACAATGCCACGATCCAGAGTGTGGGAAGAGATGTAACAACGAACATATACCATAGTGGCCGAGAGGATGTCATTGAATTGGTGCGTGGATTGCGTATACTGGGCATCCCACCTATTCTGACTCTTGTGCAGTACGGGAATATGTTTAGAAATGTACTCATGGGTGATATTATGGCGCGAAGGGCGGTATCCTCAGAGGTTCTAGAAGTCGCCGTTGAACCTCTGCTTCGAGACATCACTTCCACACCACCTCTGCCACAATCTAGAGTTATGAAAGTCAGGAAAACCGTACAACATGCTGAGATAATGGGACTATTGGGAAGATTCACAACTATATCGATCGAGCCACTGGACGCGAGTCAAGAGGGCTTTGAAAACGTAAGCAAAACTTTAAAGGACTTGTTTGGTATTCAGTGAGCCGTCGCAGATATCGGAGCGTGTTTGTAGAGAGCTGGCATCTCAGCGGTATGTCGAGATTCCTGCTTGCGTGGCGCCTATCTAACTCTGCCCCAGATCACCATTATTCCCCCAGCTAGTTGGAATAGGCCGGTCCAAATGGCCGACGTGGATCGTGCATGACGGTAAGAGCTTTTGGGGTAATGGTTTTACTTGCAGACACTGATAATTATATTGGAGAACTGGCAAACGGCAGCGAATTGTCCGTTCATTGGACTAAAGGGAGCAGAGTCGTCTTGTACTACCTTTGGTATACCGCAGTATGTCCAGTGTTTTGCCATCCTATGTCAGCTAAGAATGCCTTTAGACCACCTCAGTTTTTTCTTTGTATGCAGACAAGACTCTGGCAATGCCTGTGGGTAGTTATTTTTAGAACTCAATCCCCTAATAGTAGAATCACAGATTTCGAACGAGTGGAGTTTTTGGACACTCAACCTCAAAACCCACACCTGGCATTACGACATTCCTTCCATCTCCCTCTCGCCGCCAAACACCAACATCTCTTTCGCCCCATTCCAATATTCACCAACTCCACTTCGCCAAGAAACCCCTCCCCGATTAGCCTCCACCGAGATCGTCGCCTTCGTCGAGAACCAACTCGGCGACTTTCTGCATGTGATTGCTTCAACTGGGGGGACGATGTACGTCAAAGACCTTTCAGATTTTGCCCGACATGGTCTTTTGACCTTTGGGGCTGTTGTTGACCACAACGAATCCGAGATCCTTGCCCACCTCCCCTCTTGCCCCTCCCCTCAATGGTACTTTCAGAATCTGAGTGTCGGCGCTTCGGCCAGCTACTCCGCCACGGGTACGTCCATCTATCCAGTTCATCTGCCCTTCGCTGACTTGTCTAGTACCTTCGCGAGTCGACTTCTCTGTTGACCAGCCGGAGGTCGACGTGGAGTTTCACTTCTACTTGCGCTTTCCAGATTTAAATCAATACCGTACTGCCTACCTTGTCCAGGGTTCCCCATATGTCACAGGCTGTCAGAATCCATTCAATAATCTCCGCAAGTCCCCCTCGACTCCTTGCCAGTCCCCAACTGATATCTATTTTCCTCAGTATTCACTACCGACGTTCGATTTTCCATTGTTGGCACAATGCAGAATAACTCCAAATCCTCAACTCCGATTTATCTGTTTGTCCCCCCTATATCTGTGGAGCATATTAACGGGATGTATTCCATACGATATCCCCTGGTTGACCCGTCTTTTAACTGGTCTTTCGACCCAAATGGGCGGCAGGTGATTCCCGAGAAGGATTGGGAGATGCATGGACTTGCTAAGCTTGAGGTGTTGTGGTGGATTGGCTCATGTTGGGACAGTTCGGAGTACTGGGCGGTTCTCAGGCACCTGCAAATGAAAAATACCGACTTGGACGGTCGACGATACGCAGAGGAACGTGGCTATCCCGAATTGGTACAAAGTAGGTCGCAGTCTTTGTCTTTGGATCATAGTTCCTTCTGGCGTTGGGTCATTTATTGACAAGATTTCAGGTGGTCCTCCCGAACAAAGAATGTTTGATTTGTTTGATTCAAAAGAATCAAATACAGACAAAGACCCGAGCCGTTCCCCTTGTTCGCGTGAGTACCCGCCTGCGCCAGAGAAGCATTAATTCATTCCATTTCTTCCCCTCACAGAGACTCCCAACACGCAGGCCAGGGTCGCACAAAAACGAAAGGGTTATAGCATCGGCGATACGTGCAGAATAAATCCCCGGATTGCCAGGTATATCCAAATCATTACTACCAGAAGGAAATCATCCAGGAGGTTCGTGAGAACGGGTCGGAGATCCAAAGGTAGTTCCTCCACTTCGACTCATGGAGTACGAGCAAACCGAGCCAGGAAACGAAGACATGTGTAGTGAATCTACCGTATTCAATGTATCCAACTTAGTGTCATTATCCACCCTGACGTGACTCCTAACTCTCCTAGGCCTTTGAACAGATCTAAGCTGGCTCGAACATAGTGGCCTCAGAACGCTGGAGAGCCCAACGTTTGTCGGCATCACCAACGCGCCAGGCTCGGGGTATCGAGAGAAATGCATCTGTGACCGGTGCGACCACGCCAAAGACCGACCAATGAGCTTCGCTCTCCAAAGGCTCGGATACATGAACGTTCGAGACTCATTACTCGAGCAACTATTGGTAAGTCTGTCGAGGGCGTGTGTTAGTCTAGTTAGAAGACATCTAAAAATACGGGATCTTTGCTCACCTCGGATACTCAACATACCCCGATTCATTCATGCTCCCCTCAGCCTTATCCGTGTTGGTGTGTAGGTATTCCAACGAGTAAGTCTCCTGACGAGTTCAATATACCGTACGGCCTGCGCGTTGACCAACAGAAAAAACTTCCAAAGGGATCGACTCAAAGGCGGCGAGAAGCACTGGGATCTGCTACCGAGGTCGTCAATATTCCGGGTATACACGACAAAAAAGGTGCGAAATCTCCGAAGTCAGTAACCTTCCGTTTATGCTTGAGGTCGCCCAGCGATATTGTTCACGCCGGGAGAGGACTAGGTCAAAGGTCTATCACTCCGAGAAAATTATCAGTATTGAGCGCAATATTCATCGTGAACGCATTATCAGCATCGTTCGATATTTGCTTCCTAACAATTAGCAACGGAAAGTCAGTAACCGAGCATTTTAAGATCACCGGAAGGTTCGCGGTATTATAAGATATGATTGAAGTCATATACCGGCCTTACAAGTATACGAGCGCAAGGGGTGTCACCAAAAAAAACTTTAGATATGATCTTCCCATACGATCTTAGGGCCCCTCGGAACCCCCCCTCCCCCCTCCCTCCTACCATTTTGGGAAGGTGATTCCCACAGTCACATGTCAATCCCACCCAATAAGCACGTCCCAATGGTGTATTGCCTGGCCTAAACAGGTGCTAAAGCTACAGAATAGGTACTAAGAGCCTCCAAGTGCCAGTAAAAGCTGGGTAGGTTGAACTAGAGAATTTTATGTTCAATGGGAAGGTCCGGAAACTGGAACCCAAACTCCGTCTTTGATAGGACATACCTTCCAAATTTGGAAGCCTGTACGGTCCATGCCAGATTTTGGAGCAAAATCATGCAAGATGGGCTATTTTGGCCAGCTGCTTCATTCCACAGCCACCCAACATCCTAAATGAGGGTTGAAAAATCCTGAAAGTGCTCCCAAGACTGTCCCAGAACATACTTCAGAGGGGGTCACCTTTTGACCTTAAGGCCTTGGGGACCCCCCCTCCCCCCCCTACCCCATATGACCGAGATGCCCGGGTGACACCCCTTGTACGAGCGGGCACAGAAGCTCTCTATGGCGAGAGTCTGTTGGAAGTACTACGAGTCAAAGCCTGGACCGCGTACAGCCACCAGGCCGAGACTCATGACTCCGAGGAAAGACTCGACGCATCTAGAACGCGTACAGTCAAGCTACCACTAAAACGAGTTGAGTAGGACTGAGTCAGTAAGACTCATTTATATTACTAATTACGACTAGGACTTTAGAACTACGAGTATATAAAGTGACTGTAGTAGATACACGAAATACATGGACTTTTACTCTTACTTTTACCCCGAAGTATCATATACACTGCGCCAATAGACTCAGACAGTAAAACTGCAAGCAAAATGAGGTCTTGTGCCAGGAAAACGAGTAATACTCAGTTTACCCTCTTTTGCCCCCAGGTTTGCGCCTCGTCGCGGCCTCAAGGTCCAACTGAGGTACGTCACTAGCGGACTTTCAATCGTGGTTATTCACAATGTTGTAAATTCAGGATATGTGACCTTCCTTACATGGATGTGATCCCTCATGCTCAAACTTATTTTACGCATGGAGCGACAGCCAGCTATTGTTTTCTGCTTGAAGAATTTCAGGTGCACATACATAAGGAATGTCACAAATTTTAAGTAGAGAATATCATAGCCGTGATTCAAAGTCCGCCAGCGATACACCTCGAGGCCGCGCCGAGGCATAAACCTGTGGGCACACGAAGATAAACCGAGTATTACTCTTTTTTCTGGCGCGAGACTTACCTTTGCCCGCGGTGTAAGAGTTAGGTTCGAGCGGAGTCTGAATCTGTGGAGATCATACACCTGTCCCGATTTGGCATATTCGTGTCTCCTGTCCTCTCCCATCATGTTCATCGCCATCGGTGATATTCAAGAGACCTCTAGGCTCTCACATATTGACGAGGACTTCCCTATGGTGCATGTGTCATAACTCTCCACGAAGATTGACTCCTTCGCCATCACCGCTGGAGGGTTTCCGTCCAAATCCAACTGCCTGCTGTATTCGTTACTTTTTTTTGTCTCGCTCGGGAGAACGCTCTCAACGTTTACCGTGTACTGTCCAGGTGAAGTCTTCATTACCGCATACGAGGAACACGTACGTTACACCTAAGAATGTACAAAAGGACACCGTCGTCGGATAATTTGTTGACTATTACACCTGCTGAGGTACGCACCAGGCTAAGAAACAACAATCTGGGTGAATGAATACAGATGATGAAAGCGAGGGTTGTATGTAGTAAGCTGTGTGGTATTCTCTTGTTTGTGATCCCTCAATTGACAGATTGATCGACGGATGGGAGGCAACGGGTGTTGTTAGATTGTTCGTTGCACGTTTCAGAGGGCTCAGAAATCTGTACCCCGAAAATTGGCAGATTGATTGTTACTGAATACCTCCGTTATACTATCCCAGTCTTATGTCCCCGACCGCCCTTGATTAGTCACGGCTTTGGGAAGGCCTTGATCCCTAGCCGCACGCGGGATAGCCATGAAGCTCTTTTTAACAACCATACTGCAATTCTGATGCAAACCGGGTATCTGTAAACTTCACGAGCAGGCTATGTCCATAGCCTCACAAAGATTGATGGTCTGCGCGGGTCGTGAGGGCATTTTTCTCTCCCCACCACTTTCAACATTCTCTACCCTGTTGTTCGATTCACTGCTCAGTCAGAGTGCAATGGGCAGTTTCCTCGCTAACGCCAGAAATTTCCGAATAGGTGACTATGCCACAATACAAAATGTGGGTGGAAACGCAACAACAAATATTCAGGTTCTTGATCGAGGGGATAGCATTGATTTGGTGTGTAGAAAACCTATACTAAACATCTCAAGTCTGACTCGAGCCTAGTACGGAAATTCGTTCAGGCTAATCCATATCGGCGACATCATAGTACAGAAAGCTGTTTCCTTGGAGGTTCTAGAAGTCACCGCTGAGCTTCAAGATCAACAAACCCTCCTGGAGACTTTCCAGCCACCGCCTAACGTGATGAAAGTGAGGAAAGCCGTACAACATGCGAAGATAATGGGATTTCCAGGAAGATTTACGACCATATCTATCGAGCCATTGAATGGAACTGAAGAAGATTTCAAAACCGTGAGCTTGTTTATGGGAGTTTGGTTTGGTCTTTTGACAAGCGGTCACAGCTATCGGAGCGTGTGTGCAGAGAACTGGCTTCTCGGCGGTGCGTCAAGATATTTGCCCATAGACAACACGTTAACCTTGCTCAGGTCACCGCTATTCCCTCAACTGGTTGGAATAGGCCGATCAGCCAGACCGACGTGGATCGTGCATGACGGTGGGAATTTTTCGTAATAGTGGTTGTACTTGCGGTCACTGAGATCTACAATGGAGAGCTGGTCAACGGGAAGGAATTTATCAATTATGTTTTGGCCGAAAGGAGTGGGGTTGTGTGGCACTATCTTTGGTATACACTGGTAGGCCATGCTTGTTAACACTCTGCGTTCACTGAGAAGATTATTTAGACAACATCATTTGCGGTCTTGCGAGTGGACGTGACTCTAAATATCCCTGTAAGTGAGATATTCATAGCCCCTGCCGCCCACTAAATCAGAGAACTACAGGTTTCAGCTGCGTGGGGTTTTTGGATCTTCAATCTCATTACCCACAACTGGCAATATGACATTTTATCCATCTCTCTCCCCACCAAGTGCCAATACCTCCCCCTCCACACTCACCTATCCACCAACTCCACTTCGCCGAGAAACACGTCCCCAACTTTACCCTGTCGACATTGCCGCCTGCATCGAGAGCCAACTCGGCGATTTCTTGCATGCAATTGCATCATCTGGAGGGATGAGGCAGGTCGAAGAACTCTCCGATTTTGCACGACATGGTCTTTTAACTTTTGGGGCCGTCGTCAACCGCGGCAAACCCGGTATTCTTGCGCACGTCCCTTTCACCCCTCATCTGAAGTGGCACTTCAAGAACTTCATTGTTGGTAGCAAAGCTGTTTATTCTGCCACGGGTACGTTCACCTGCCCAAACTATCTTCTTTGTGCTGACGTACCCAGTGCCATGGCGTATTGACCTCCTTACCAGTACTCCTCAGAGCCAGCTGCACCTTCACTTCTCCTTGCACTTTCCAGATGATATTCGACAGCGCACTGCCTATATTGCACAGTCTCATCCATTTGCCAACGGGTGGCATAATTTAATGAATAACCTTGGCAAGTGGCAGTCACTTTCCAGTCTTTTACTCTTCTTCTACTCAACGTTGCTTTCCTCAGTGTTCATTACCAACATTCACTTTTCCCTTGTTGGCACAATCCATAACAGCCGCCCATCTTCAACTCCAATCTATCTCTTTGTTCCCCCCGTTCCTGTGGAATACAGCAGCGGATTATATTCCATACGTTATCCCCTTGTCAAACCACTTTTCTATTGGTCCTTCGACCCAAACGGGCGGCAAGCAATCTCTGAGGATGACTGGGGAAAGCATGGGGTCCCCAGGCTGAAAGTCATCTCGTGGATTGGCTCGTCATGGGAGACTGAGGCGTATAATATAGTTCACAACCATCTACAGACCAAAAAATACGATTTGGATGGTAGACAATACGCTCGGGAACGTGGTTACCTCGAGTTGATACACGGTGGGTCACCCTTCAAATTCCCGGATCGGGATTTTCTCTGATTTCAGGCACCTGTTTCACAAAATCCCAGGCGATCCTCACAAGCGTAGAATTTTTGATTTGGAAGACTTAGATACAGCTGCAGACTCGAGTGGCCCATCTTTGCTCCGTAAGTAGTCTCTGGTATCAGGGAGGAATCCACTTATTCTACTTACCTTTATCACAGATACTTCCAACACTCGGGTCATGAGGCACAAGCAATTAAGTGACTCCGTTATTGTCAAGAAACGTAGAACAAACCCCCGAATTGCTAGATATATTCAAATCATCACCACCCGGAAGCAGTCGTCCAGGAGGTTCATGAAGACCACTCGGGGGTTCAAAGCCAGTTCTTCAGCCTCGAGCCATGGCGCGCAGCGAAACGGAGCCAAAAAACGAAGACGTGATTGATTTTTGTATTGTAACGTGTATTCAGCTGCTCGTTGTTATTCACCGTGATTCGACAGTCACCGTATTTTCTAAATTTCAGCTCAGTGTCTAGTCCAATTTGGGCCTCTTAAACGAGCTCAAGGGTGATTTGCAGTAATCAGAGACTCCTTGGGTCTATAACTCGTTACGTGAAACAAACTGGGAAGCTTCATGTTTCCAATTCATTCTCACGAGTGAGAGCGTATGCTGACAGTTCACAGATAATATCAGCGGGCTATACGTTCGAGTGGCGAACATACAGTAAGTTTCAGAGCTGTTGGAGGTCAGTCCTGTCAGCCTATCTACGTTGCGGTGATACCACTCGAGGATGCAGTTCTCTCCTAGTTATCGTGAAAGAAAGATGAAGCTCGCCGTTAAGCACCAACATTCACGATCGAAAGATTTCTACCACTGTTTCCCGCTTGGGATTGATTGTCTCGGGCTCGACATAGGGTTGTCAACGGTTGGGCGGAACCGGCGGTTTGAACCGCCTGGTCCCGGACCGAACCAGACCGTGACGTCAAACCGGTTTGGCCAACCGGCATTCCCGGTTTGGTTTCGGACCGGCTGCAACTGTGGCGAACTGGTTGCAACCGTGCTATGATTTCTTTTTTTTTTACACCCAACTCAGCTTGCAATAGCGTGCATTATGCCATGCTTAAAACTGAAAAAGTTTACTTTGTTCAAATGTTTGAGTTTTTGAGATTGTGAGCCTCAAGATTTCAAGTCCGGCCACTGAAAGCAAACAAGATGCCCGGGGCACAGAAAATTTGACATAGAAAAAGTAAAAATAGAATGAAAAATATATATATTGACTCTGCCGGTTGAAACCGCAGTCAACTGGTTTGGGCGGTTCCACAACCGGATTTACGGTTCCAAATCGGTTTTCAAACCGCCGAAACCGGACCATCCGGTTTGGAAACCGGTTCAAACCGGAACCGCCCGTTGGCAACCCTAGCTCGACATCGACCACAAATGATTGTATCAGTAACATCAGCAAGAGAAAGCCACCGAGGGTGACGGATGTTCGAACTTTGTATGAGTGAAAGCTTGAGACATATCCTCTTTATGATACCGACATGGTCGCGATGGTAAAAAGGTAATGGTTGCTATAATAGGCAGTTTGCGTGGCTCGACAAGTGTGCAAAAACATTGCGTAATACGAACTTGTTCGAGATTCGGCCTTTTTTGCGTTGCGTGAGACTACCTTCAAGCTCACGCGTATTGTCCTTCTGAAGGACTCTCCCCTGGTTCAAATTCCCTCAGAAAGATGTGGTTGAGTCTCTGGGAGATGAAGGATATCACAAGAAGCCAATCTCTCGACCAGGAGGAGCTATAGATCAGCAAGATGCTGCTGCAAGAAATTACCTGTGACGTCACTGGCCATATTGTTCGTGTTCGAGTACACCTCTATCATGAAATTACCAGCGGGGAATGGTCATTTTCAGTGCTACAAAGTGCTTATGCGTCTCTCTGAATCAATTCATGCTGTGCGAGAACAATTTATGGTACGGGAGGTACGCAGAACTGGTCAGTGTTGGTGGCCTTACGCAACGTAAAAATGGCCAAATCTCGAACAGGTTCGTATTACGCAATGTTTTCGCACACCTGTCGAGCCGCGCAAACTGCCTAATAAACATGGTCAGTCTCGTCGTTGCTCGACCGACGAGTTTTGAAGTATCATACCTAGTCAGAACAGGTTGGAGGTCTTAGAAGTAGATGCACTGCAACTATCACAGCTGAAGCAGAGATTCGTATTCTGACTATGAGACTGGACACCCGCCACACGCCGTCATTCTAAAATATCCTCTTGCTGAGAGTCACTGTACTGGACAACCGCTTTATTTCAATAATAAAACCCTCGCTGGATGAGCAAGCGGACAGCAATTCATCTGAACAAGAAGTAGGTCCTATTCGCTCCATCATCACCATCTCGAACGATATCATCAGGTCGTCCACAGCTCACCGGCTTCCATCTCCTAGCTGCAGCACCTTAGCTATTAGTAATCACATTGAGTATGATGCAGCTTCTTATATGTTTGCTGTTTGCTCATCATTACTCGGGCTCTAATTTGGCCATAAATTTGGCAGTAAGCTCATATCAGCTGGCACAACAAAAACATCTGGCATTATAGAGGTTATTCCCAACAGTCATGTCAGCTTAATGACTCCATTGTATTGGCGGACATGACGATATCAGAGCATGTGTGTAGAGAGCTGGCATCTCGGCGGTATGCTCAGATATGTACCCGTGGAGTGGTTTTCTGACCTAATTACAGGTCACTGCTGTTCCCCCAGCTGCTTGGACTGGCCTAGTCCAAGCAGCCAACGTGGATTGGCATGATGGTAAGAGTCTTTGGTTGGTGGTTTTTTCTACAGACACTGACACTGACAATCACATTGAAGAACTGGCAAACAGGGAAGAGTTTGCCAATCAGATGTGGGCTGAAGGGAGTACGGTAACTACAGTTGTGTGGCACTACCTTTGGTATACACAGTATATCTACCTTTTTGAAATCCTTTGTTGGCTAAGAGTGTCTTAAGGCCACCTCATTCAATGCTCTGCTAGCAGACAAGACTCTGGCAATACCTGTGAGTGGTTTACTTATAGAACTTACCCTCCCCTGATAGTTGAATAGCAGGTTTCAGCCAAGTGGGGATTCTGGACACTCAACCTCAAAACCCACACTTGGCAATACAACATCCCTTCCATCTTACCACCAAACACTGACCTCTCTCTTGCCCTGCTCCACTTTTCACCAACCCCATTTCACCAAGAAATGCCTCCCCAACTCAACCCACTGGGCACTGGGCGCAAAAGACTGTAATGCATGTGTATTATGCTATAGTCTATGTTATAATAATTCTGAAAGAAAATAACACAAATGACTGTGCATTATGTTGAATCTACTTGAACAATATATTATAATGCTCAAATAAATTCAACACAATGCATTCTCATTTGTGTCATTTTTTTTAGAATTATCATAACATAATGACCCTGGCGAGTGCCCCTCCATTCCTCACCAATTCCCTGCTCATCTCTATTTCCCTCAGTGTTTATTGACAAGGCTCCATTTCCTCTTATTGGCACAATGCCAAATAACCCCACATCTTTGACCCCTATTTCTCTATTTGTCCCTCCAATTCCTACAAAGCATAGCGACAGGAAGCATTTCATGGAGAACTGGAAGGACAGGAGGATGCAGTTTCTGATTTTTGTTTATGTCAATTAGAATTTAGCCTTCAGCTATACTATTTGCTCACTCTCTGTATGCAACCTTGAGACTGAGTCTTATCAGTGCCTCGACTGTATGCAATCCAATTCAAGTTTTCCCTCAACTTAGGATGCTGCTACAAAAGCATTGTTCTCAGAGACTGAATGTCTACCTGAATCATTTTGTCTGAACCAAGATTCTTAGTCTTACTCTTAATGTTTCATTTGATCAAGGGCAGTGGTGGTCAGGTATAGTCTGGTCTTGGTGCCTCATATTCTAAATGTATGTGGCTGTGAATGTAGGCATATGTCCACCTCAACTGAATCTGATTCCCATGTTTTGTTTTGAGGGCTCTCCCGTGAATCAGCTGGCAAGTTTATAAAGGAGTGTTGAATCCGTGGACTATTATTAGATCCCAGTATATTCAAAGTCCCAGTTCACTCTTCCCACCATTGTATTATGCAGGACAATGCATTTGCTATTGTTCCATTCTTCATTGTTCATTATGGTCATATGTACAATTTCTATTGTTCTCCTTATATGGTATTTACTATTGTCTATACATGTATATAAGCTTGTAGTTCTCTAGTTGAATCTACAGTGTGCTTGAGCTTCTATGTCTCGCCTCTATCTCTCTAAACTCCTCTCTGGTAAGTAGTAGTGTAGTCATGTTGTAGTCCTCTGCACTAGGTGTCATGCCAGCTCATCAAGGAGCACTGTGTTTGAACTGACATGAGAGCAGACATAATTAAAATGGTACCAACTTGAGGTCCCCACTCCCCAGAACAGGGAGATTGTAAGAGTTCTGCCCCTTGGTCCCCTTCACAAAGCGCCGTTGTTTGCTGTTGAGTTTGTATAAGTGCTGGTCAGGCCTGCTAAAATAACATAACTGCCATATCTCACTGACAGAAATGATCAGAGGTAAATCTTACCTTTCATCGGAGTTGGCCACCAAAACGTCCTGACTCTCACCCACTGGTGAGATACGTCGAGCGTGAAGATCGAATTGACAGGGCAGTACAACATACCCACTCGAGCAAATGCTCAAAGGATCACTGCCCATGAACAAAGGTTGATATCACCTTGTAGAATCAGCACAAATGTTGCCAATGTCTATGAATCATGATACCAGCCGTGACCGTTTAATCTGACGGGGTGGTCCAACGTACCTACAGGAACAAAAGCTTGGGATATGGTCACGTTGTTGCAACTCAGAAACTTGAGTGTCAGACTAATATTGTCACCAACCGACCATGTCACGGTTGATTTTAGCCTCATAAGGTTATTTGTATTATTTTTTTGCTCCGACCAAGCTTCTGATTGTGATTTTTAGTCATATTGAGAAGTGAAACGATCAAGGGATATGAGTGTGCTCGCTTGCGCAACCATAGATCGCATCCCAATGGCTGTTGATGTTCAAGGATAAGAGCATTTGGAACGCTCGAGCAAGGTGGCTTCATAGGGCTGTGTGTAAATTATGTCAAATTGTGCTGGACCAGATCACGTTCGTTATTTTTCGGTATTTTGCGTTATGTAAGGCAACCTTGAAACTCATACAATTCCTCTCATTCCACAATAATCTCCTTGAAATAAAGTTCTTGACAGTGTTGTTTTGAGACACTCAGCCATCAGATGTATCACAAATGGTTGTTGGACCGGCTAGGAGGGGCTGTAGACTGGCAAAAAACTAGTCATGATGACATCAGCCGGTATCGCTCGTGCCGAGCATGCGTTGAGCAAGCATCAACACTGAAACTAGCAAGAAAAAAGAAGGAATTCTCAATGAATCCCGAAAAATATCGAATGGTTCATGGGACGCAATGCTTTTCGCACGCCAACCGTGTCACGCAAACTGCCTAATCAAATACGTCGTGCGACCGGGAGCTTGGGAGAAATCCTTTGGAGGTCCCAGCGAAAGTTACATCAGAATAGAACAAGCAAATACGTGATATGAGAATGTAAGGTAGACTAATGCTTGAACCTTAGCATTCCCGGCCACACATAATCAACCTAATATTGTAGGCTTGTCGTGCTTTCAAAATTCCAGCGCATTATTGTGAGTATTCGAGATTTCCAGCGGCGACGGAGAGCCAATGTAACCCATGTCCGACATACGTTATCATTTCTCCAGGGCTTGTAGTGGCACTTTTGTACGCTAGTGTAGCACTCGAGACGTCGGAAGGAGAGACGTAACCACCGAGATGAGCTGCGCTGCGTGGGTCCTGGGAGAGAAACTCATACTGTAGCGGCCAGTAGCATCTTTTGTATGTAGTGTCTACGGCTGGGAACATATCTTGTTTTGGCTAAAAATTCGATGAAGTCGGGATTGCTCTACAAAAAAGCTCGTATAAATATGGAGGGCAATAGAAAGACTCCTCATAAGTCGGGACAACGGCCTCGAGGTGCTCGAGCGGACGGCCTTACAGGGCTGTGTGGAAGCGTCTTGGGTTCATGTTAACAATGTATTGATCGCCTCGGCAATATGTTGAGAAGACAAAGAGTTAGTACCAGGAACATTTGAGCACCACGAGCCGTTACTCTGCTATCGCCCCTTCAATCGAAACAAGATCCTTTGGTGTTTGTGTGCAGTGGATGAGTTTCGAGGAAAGGATCGGACTTTTGACTGTTCGTGGTTCTTTACCTATTGCTATTGAAGAAACACTTAAAGTTGATCAGTAGCTGGCTATATGTCAGTTCACTCGGCTCGGGGATAAAAGAGATACTCCGAGCGTACCTCGAGCCCAGCATGTGTATGCCAATGACAATTCTTCACCTCAGCCAAGTCATATGATGTATCTCGTTTCCATTGGCCAACGACGAACGACCTATTGGCGGTGGCTGTTACCCACTCAACGGCAATCGCTGGAATCAGTGAAGGTTGGTGGTATCGAGGCTCGAGGGTGGATAGGAGTGTTTATGAGAAGGAGCTCGACACGTCGCTAGACAAGGTTACTCTGAGGTCGATATCTGTTCTTCTGATCAATGTAGGCAAGATAACGGTTGATATAGGATAATTCCCCGGGAAATTGTCAAAAGATGAGCGATACTACTTTCTTAGACCAACACTATGTTAAAAATCAGTACTATACTCGAGGTACAGCTGGAAAAGAGAGAAAGAACCGCCATCACAGCTAGATCAACTCGGCCGTGACCGTTGGCTGCATCGGTTTCGTTCAACTGGACTGGCCAGGGTCCATTGTAGAGGACAGAGACGAGTAAAGACTTAAAGTAGCCCAGGACTGCTTCGTGAGCAGTGGGAACGAGATCATCGGAATACATTATCGGACGCTTACGTGACGATTCTGATATGATTGGTGAGCTCCGTTCCGACGGAAAGCAGAAGGTGGTTGTTTCTACGAAAAGGCAGCCGAAAGACGTTTGGGATAGCCAAAAGAGCACTCGTGAACCTTCTTTACTTGCCGGGGTGAAGCTTTGTGCGTACGGCGTAAAGAACGATCCTAAAATCCTGTCAGTTGGGACTTATCCATAACGCACGTAACAGAAGCACCTTCCACCTAGATCGATGACAGTACGTATTTTCTGATAGATCAGACCAATTGAGGAGCAGAAAAAGACTACTAGCAGCTTCTTTTTTTAGCTACTGAGACCTATCCGTTACTTTGCTTGTTCCTCTTGGCTCCTCCGTTCCTTCCTATCCATTTCCTACTTTTAATTATGGCCCTTTGTGGTCACCCAATCCCATACTTACCCACTCATAATCATCTTCCAAAAGTCGTCCTATTCGCATACTTGTCTGACGAGATCTTCTCCCGGTGTAATCGTGTTCTATCTTTCGTATCGTCTTCACTTCATGCGCTCACACGATTCTACCAATGCTTCCTTCGCTCTCGTTTCTCACCGGCTGATTCCATGTCACATGTAGGTCGCGTATCGTGTAAATTCCTTTGTGATCGAAGCCACCTGTCTTTCTGTTCTCCTTGATTGTCTTGATGAAACGGCGCCCCTTCCCCCCGCTCTGCCCTACACCGTGATGTGTGGGGCGCCCCAAGAATATTGCAGGCCATAGGACTTCAACTGGAAGTCCTAATCCGGGACTCCTCGGCTCTTGTGGCCGCCTGCATAAACTTTATCCCCCGATCTATCTATCAACCCTCGTGATAGCCCTGATCTGCAAAATCGCGTACTCATCCGACCTTCGAACAAAAGAACAAGCTATTTTGACCGAACGGTATACAATAGTTGGTGTAAATCACTGTAACAGAAACTAGACATGGATGTCGGAAGCCAATCTCATAGCCGTCTCTGGGACGCTTTGAGATTGCTTCTGACCTACTTTTTTCGTACCTGTGGGCTTACTTAGCGTACGGGTACTTTGTCTTCTATCCTCCAAGCCAACCCCTCACACGCCTCACACCTCAAAATTAGTTACTGAATCGTAGGACAGATCCGACGGAGACGCCATGGGGGTTGAAAATTAGCGATCGTCGAAAAGGGCGGTCAAGGGAGTTGGTAGTATCATCCTATTGCCCGTTTCCATCTGATTGTAATCTATACAAGCTATCTATCCGTCGCAATTCTACTACCTCCGACGCCCTGCGGTACCGATTGTGTTATGCACCTGTCTTCTCATCTTCTGCATCACCCCAAGTTTTATATTCCCACCCGCCCCATGCCCCAAGTGCTCCACGCACACAATAGCCCTCTTGGCATCGAACTTTCGTCAGTTGTTCCCATCTTGTCTCTGTTTTCCTTCGTGAAAGGGTTCCGTTCGCATCTCACTGTCATTTATTACGATCTTACCACTTTCGACCTAGGAAACACCGTTTGTCCCGAGGTGTGTTCGCGTGTTCTATGAGCCTCAACCTAGATCTGTTTACCCAACCCTTCGTTCTAATATCCGTCCTGCTCAACACGTGAATTAAGGTTCTAATCACACTAGCTGGAAGTGCGGGTATCCGCTCCTTCCGTCTGTTCATACTTCTCTGCGTGTAATATAACCCACGAAAGCCCGGATGTCTTGAGACAATAAATAGAACTCCTCATTCTTGAAGGCCTACTATCATAGTCCCTTCGACATGCCAGCTCTTGCGTCTGAGGACTCGCCTTTGCATAACGAGTTGAAGCCACCTCCACCTAAAGGTTCCTCCACGAGCTGTGAGCCTCCGCCTTACATTTTCCCCTCAGCCTCAAGGCAAGAACGTACGCTCGCTGTTTACCCTCTAAACTATTTTTATCATTCTGATTTTCCGTTCTGGAACAGTGGAATATGCCAACCTAGCAATCATCGACCTCTCCAAAGCTGCAACTCCTGAAGGTCGTCAAGAGCTAGCAATCCAGGTCTCTGATGCGATGCACGAACAAGGATTCTTCTATATTGTCAACCATGGGTACACTCAGTCGCAGGTATCTAGTTTTGGTTTCATTAGCTTCCGCTCTTTGCTGCATCGAGTTTCCCCAGACAAACCGAATCTTCAGTATCGCAAACCGGACCTTTGATGGCGTTAGTCCGGAGGAGAAAAAACTATTCACCGGAGAGTCTGAGTCGGCCTATGAAGGCTACAAGCCAAAACAAGCATGGGTACGTGCTCCACCGCGTGTATGATAGGCTGAGCTGAGTTTCTGGATCGACAGAAAATCCAGAATGGTGTCCGGGACCAGATTGAACACTACAATAGTGAGTCCCACAAGTTTCACCCCTGATTGACTGAACTCAATTGGCGAGCGGCCACGATCCCAGTCAACCGAGACGTGCACCGGCATGATCATCCGGAGGCAATTCGTCCTTATCTGGACGAGCTGCAAGGATTTGCTCACTACAATCATCATAACATTCTTGTTCCCATCCTGAAGTATGTATACGGATATTTATCACTCTGAAACTCGTACTGAACGATTAGGCTCCTTGCCTTGGGTCTGGAGTTACCTGAAGACATTCTAGTTGCGCAGCACGATTTCAATTCCCCGGGAGAATCGTCCGGTAAGTGTGCTAGCCATTTTCATGTTGGCACAGGTGCTCATTGTGATTTTGTCAACTACTATAGTCAGGTTCATGAAGTAGTAAGTTGACAACTCCCCGTGACTTATTGCCAATAGCCTTAAAAATTGATCACCTCGATTGTCAGCTATCCTCGATCTGATGTGGAGGAAGAGCAGACCAAGCAAGTGTGGCTCAAAGGCCATAAAGGTACATTCTAGCGCTCAATCACTTTTAATCCACGGTTTCTCATAAGTGGGCTTCTATCATCATCAGATATAGGATCCATCACCATCCTATGGTCGCAACCAGTAGGTGGTCTTCAAATTCTCTCTCCCGACGGGAAGTGGCGCTGGGTTAAGCATATGGAAAATGCATTGGTACGATATGAATTATTCTTGAAAAGTACCTTTGTGCGAACATTCACGCACTATCATACAGGTGATTAACGCAGGCAATGCGATCGAGTTCCTATGTGGAGGCTATTACCCAGGAACTCGCCATCGCGTCATTCAACCTCCGGAAGACCAGAGAAACTGCCCTCGTCTTGGAGTGTTCTACTTCGCCATGGCCAATGACGACGTCAAATTGAAGCCTCACACGGAAAGTCCAGTATTAGCTAGGGAGGGTATCAAGAAATTTTGCGAGCCAGAGGATGCTCCCACGATGGAGCAATGGAGAACCGGTTTAACCGCTGCTTATGGGAGAAGTAACCTCAAGGCTGGACAGGAGCAAGGAGTGGAGGAGGAAACGATTCATGGTGTTTTGGTTAAGCATTTCAATTAAGAATACCGGATGTCTCATTCCTACCGACGTTAACAATTGTACTACTAGCCTTGTGCGCTCGAGATTTATTATGAATGTGGTTCTACGACAAGGATCGTGCGCACTTATTCAGAGCCCTATATGGATTCTTATGCAGGAAGATGGTCAGGTCGTGAAATCGTCAAGACGGAACATAATTTCGGATGCATGATGCCGAACAGGTGTCTCTGCCCTCGTCTCATTGTCGTCATTATCGTATTTCACCTGCCTCACGAGTCATAAGATTTTCACGGTTAGCCTGCATCAGAAATATCCGGAACCTCGTCATTGGTGGAAATTAGCTGGCAACCTCACGAATGCATACAAATGCAAGCACGAGGAGATGAACGAAGCCTGCCCTTCCCGATAATGAACCTCCTCTCGACCCTCTCAACCCTCTCCATATGACTCAGGTACCGACAGCTCCCAGTACTCGCAATACCTGTCTTACGACGTTCTGGTCATCACCAATACAAAATATTGAGTGTCAAAGCAAGGGTGGCCCTTGATGACATTCCGCTTCGGACGAGATGGTCAGACAAAAGTTTCTATGCTAGATGCGCGGGGAATGCTAAATTTCCAGGTCCCCTTCCTCGACATATGCAAATCTCTTTACTCTGCGTGATCAGTGAGGTAGGCAATCCGGAGGATGCGCTTGGATGGGGACAATGATGATTTGGAAGGTTAGCTCCCAGTTTCTAGTTTTCTATATTCTAAACCTTGTGTTCACGGTTGCAGCCTCGAAGCGTACCTCAGGAAGACCGTTTGAGAGATGTCCCAGTGATCCCTCCGAACCGCCGCAGGAGGAGTGTCCGTGATGTGCAGAGGCCAAAATCTCGGTTTCCTCTCGTTGTGGACGGGATATCAAATACGTTCACGCCTTTCATCTACACCCCGTTCGTTCTAATGGTTTAGTCTACATATATGTAAGGACGCGCCGAGAGGCCTACCTAGACCTTTTTCAGGATCAGCATCTTTTTTAGAGCTGTTCTGCATCATGTCGATGCCCCGTTTTGATGTACCTACAGTAATGCTACTTTTCGAATAACCGGATGAGATAACAGAGGCTTCCGCCTATCTGTTGATGTTCAGTCCTGGGTAACTTCATCTAACAGACAGCACCTGATCGAGCCTGCGCTCTTTGGGTCCAGCCTTCATCCCTCTCGTCCCTGTGCATGATATAGCGCAAAATCAGATGTTTAGATGCATGATCAATCAATCCCCCCACACTGACAGCTAAGCAAACTACAGTCCTATATATCAGTAGCCGAGGCTTTATCCTACCTCATATATACCAGACTTCAAAGCTGAAGTGCGTACAATTCTTGGAGCCTCCCAGCTCGGTGCTCGGGCTGAACTATCATTTGGTCATTCTAACCTAACCGTTGTGTCACAGCACGCTAACCTCAATTGAAGGCTTCGCTCACATAGCTTCGTGACTCAAAGTATATTTGCTCTAGCTCAGAAGTTGCCGTAGGAGAGTTCTTCTGGCGGCCACCTCGTTGTACAACCCGACTTGACCCATCGATCAATCCAATCTTCTAACGCCGCAGATTCAAGTTCAAAAGATCTAAACGACCGGACGGGGTTTTTTGGTTAGTGATTCCTTTTGAGCTTTGAGTGACATACTGACCCGCCACATCAGATGAATCGTATTGGTAATGCACGTCCATCCGGGGGCCAGCTTAAATTTCATGGGAAGTTCTCGTACCTTTTACTACCTCAGGGGCCGCCGAAGGTAACGAATGCGACAGTTGCGCCGACCAGTGCCTATGAATCGTTGAATATCAATACGTAAGTATAGAATGAACGGGGGAAAAACACACCATCAACACCACCTCTCAGCCTATCCGTTACAACGGAAACACCCAGGTGTCGTTCGCTGAAGCTGCTGAAATGACGACGGAGGTCGAGACTCCGTAGAGAGGCACCACGAGTACCAATGTTGCTGGGAATACCGAATAAAAACTGCCGGCTAGGTAAAACTGAAACCACTGTATCAACAGTAACTCGGCCTGTTAGTTTGATGCTGAGGTGTCGGGTGCCGATAAAAGGGCCCAGAGTCAAGAGAGAAAACCTCCATAACACTTGGATCGCCGGGCCCGTCGGTGTTTTGCTGGTGTTCATGAATTTGTTCCGACTCAATCCGAGCATGATTCCCCAGGTTTTTAATGTGCCAAAGAGCCCGTTGTGGCATTAACGAGAGTCGGAGCATCATCGCTGCCGGTTAGGAGAATGGTGGTAGTAAGTACGACTGTTGGTTCAGGTGGATAGGTGCCTTTCCCATTTGGAATCTTTCTGGGCTTGGGTACCTGGTAAATCCCTCTGCCCTGCACCAACGAATGAGGTCGGGTTTACAACTGTGGTCAAAAGTATACAAAGTATGTGCGTGAGTATTTAGGGCCTTTGCTCGCAGCATTGACTTCTTTCACCTCGAGCCGATGTACAAGGGATCTGTCGACACGGCGAATGCTTCATAAATTGTACCAGGCTTGAGTACAGTGAACAATCATGGTGATCGGTGTAGTCCAACACACATCAAAGGAGACGTTATAACCCAACCTTCTCGACTGGGTGATAGAAGCCAATATCTACGGTATTACATAACCAAATATTGGCTATGGATGCCCATTCATTGCACGACACACGTCAGCGAGGTATCCAAAGTCACGAATCCTAAGGTGTACTCACGTCGAGGCCATTTGCCATTCCTCTACCCCTTTGGTCTTTGAAAGTATGGAGAAGATGTCCCAAGTGTGGGAGAGACTGACCAATTGGGCGGAGCGTGATTCAAAGCGGAAATCTACCATCTGGAGTCGACTGTTTTTCCACCACAATTTTACGCTCATAAACTCCAGCTATAATATATATCTGCCTGATTGAATTTGGATGGGCCAAACTCAAAGCTTTGATCTTTGGGTCCGACACGAAACGGACTTGTATTGGGCGAAACTCGGATGACGGCCATGATCATTGGATTATTGATCACCTGGCAATGAGTCCAAAAATAAGGAAGAATCGATGGTGAACTGGCTAGCGAGATGGAAGTGATGATGAGGCCGAGCTGATAGTAGTAGTATGAAAACAGGTTCAAGCGGACTGCGAATTTTGACATCGTCCAATTCGGGTTGTATAGGCGCTTTTTTGGTTTGCTTTTATTCCCACTTGACATCAAGACCCTCTCCGGTTCTCCTTATGCAAATTGCTAGCCAGGCAGCTAAGCTCCAGTCTGATGAGATCAGAACTGTTACAAAATCTCTCGAGGCTCGATGGTTATCGCCGCACAATATGTCCTCGTTATCATGGAGTACGGCCACCGTTTGTCTTTAGACTCGGATACTCGCTCTCCTTAATTAGAACTCTCTATAGCTCCCTTCCAGCGTCGGTTGTTAC
Source organism: Marasmius tenuissimus (assembly GCA_029532415.1). Taxonomy (NCBI): domain Eukaryota; kingdom Fungi; phylum Basidiomycota; class Agaricomycetes; order Agaricales; family Marasmiaceae; genus Marasmius; species Marasmius tenuissimus. The sequence goes on from JAQOTA010000067.1 coordinate 71,331, forward strand.
TCGTTTTCCCTGATAGCTTGGCAAAACATTTCAGCTGAGGTTGTAAGATCTCGACAGATGTATTAGGCAGTCTGCGCGGCTCGACAGGTGTGCGAAAACATTGCGTAATACGAACCTGTTCGAGATTTGGCCATTTTTACGTTGCGTAAGGCCACCAACACTGACCAGTTCTGCGTACCTCCCGTACCATAAATTGTTCTCGCACAGCATGAATTGATTCAGAGAGACGCATAAGCACTTTGTAGCACTGAAAATGACCATTCCCCGCTGGTAATTTCATGATAGAGGTGTACTCGAACACGAACAATATGGCCAGTGACGTCACAGGTAATTTCTTGCAGCAGCATCTTGCTGATCTATAGCTCCTCCTGGTCGAGAGATTGGCTTCTTGTGATATCCTTCATCTCCCAGAGACTCAACCACATCTTTCTGAGGGAATTTGAACCAGGGGAGAGTCCTTCAGAAGGACAATACGCGTGAGCTTGAAGGTAGTCTCACGCAACGCAAAAAAGGCCGAATCTCGAACAAGTTCGTATTACGCAATGTTTTTGCACACTTGTCGAGCCACGCAAACTGCCTATTATAGCAACCATTACCTTTTTACCATCGCGACCATGTCGGTATCATAAAGAGGATATGTCTCAAGCTTTCACTCATACAAAGTTCGAACATCCGTCACCCTTGGTGGCTTTCTCTTGCTGATGTTACTGATACAATGATCTCTGCCTTTTGTTCATTGTGGTGTCTACTTATCACACAACAGATCTGCGACTAGATGAAGTCGCTGGCCGGCAATCTTCAAACCATTTTATGTCCAACTTGAAGTAAGGATGGTAGAGATTATGCAGGTATTATTAGGAATTTGACGGAAAGCAGATGTACTCCGTACCAGACCTTGATCCACCTTGTAAGTCCTCATCTGGGTTATATCAATATATTTCTCAAGGTGCGCGGTGTAGACGGCTACTGTCAAAGCGGCTAGCAAAGTGTTTCAGGTCAACTTACTGCCCTGATTAGATACCTGCCGCACGCTGCCACCCCGACTTGAAGGTCACTGTACTTGAGAACCGCTTTCCAATAACGTAGGGTGACTCAAGAACAATTGTCGTCGGGAATAAAACCCCTTGCTGAGCAACACTTTACCAATTCATTATCAAGTAGGTTGGGTCTTATTCACCCCACTGCCATCGTCGACTTTTGTCGGCTGCTCTTCCAAGATTGCAACCTTCGGTCTTCCGATGGTGCCGCTTCAGCTGTTACGTGGGATTTACGGAGAATACGTTCTTACAGGAACCATGTAGCACGTTCTATTGTGTCCCCCGATTTGATCGGCATTCCTGCCAAAACTTGCACTTTCTGGCTCAAATTCGCTTCAATTATGCCTTATTTGGCCTACTTCCCCACTCAAAGTCAATTTGACCCGATCATTACCCTTTTGGTTCAGGTGACTTTAGGGCCCAATTGTGAAGCATGATGCAGCCATAATTTGGCCCCAAAGTTACCTGTGAGCCAAGTTGCCCTGGTGCCCAATCCAGATTCCACCCACTTTTCCAGTACTGATACTCAATTGACATGTAATATAGAATAATAGAGCTCTATCCAGCTATAAACTTCATTATTATAGTACATAGTCAAGTAAAACAGCCATACCAATGACAGACATTCAGTCAGAAGCCTGTCTGTGCGCCGATGAGCTTGTGAGGGACCATGGGAATAGCTCTCCACCCAGGTGGAGAAAATGCTTAGTCATCCAAATTCAGTTCTGTTGACCTCCGTCCGGACTCCATGTCAAAAACTGATGCACGACTCAATGGGCCAAGGTTGACCACATATTGCATGACATAGTAAGTTCATACAATCACTTTGACCTTTGTCATTTTTTCGAATGCATTCAATCAATTTTTAGGTATCTGACACGACGGCTACCACAAGATTATCACCATGAATAGATGTGATCTACTACTAGTACAAACCACAGCTCCCGACGGGTACACATAACTTTGTGGTGCTTTTAACAGTGTTGTGACATATCCAAGGGCTGCAAGGAGCCGTCCAAAGGCCAGCAACAAGCAGCCCAGAAAAAGTGCCACTCCTTCAAGTGTAAGACTGACAATTTACAAGTTAAATGTTACTTGGCAATCACATTTGCGGCAGTATACTATAGGTAGATTCTTGGAATTGTGACTAGAAAATTACCAGGGTCAGGGGTTTTTTATTTCTTCATAAACTGTTCTCAAGGCTGTTTTATCATATAACTTGCTCTGAAAGTTACACTGAGTAACACCCCGAATCCGTACTTACCTGCTGCGCTGCGGCAGGTCCCACCCTATGAGCCTTCTGATGGTGCCGCTTCAGCTGTTACGTGGGATATCATGTGGCTTTCGTGCGTGTTCGCTATTTGTTCACTTTCACTTTAGTTCTATAGAAATCTGTCCAAACATTTGAATTGTTGGGGCAGCGCTCATATTGGCCAGCACAACAGCAAAAAGAATCAGCATCATTAAGACCTCTCTGATGGTCATGTGAGCCCAGCAGGTTCGTCATATTGGTGGGGATAACAACATCCAATACAGCAGCTAGAACACGAGGCTCGATACCCAGCCTCACATATACAACAGATGCACGAGCAACAGAACGACATTCTTCTCTTCCCTCCCCCACCACATCTAACAATTTCCTGATTTTCCTATGAACTCTGGGCAGATGGCAATGAACAATATCTTCACTGACGCCACAGACATCCAGATCGGCCATAATGCAAATATACAAAGCGTGAGCGGCAATTTGACGGCCACAATGAACATATATCACAATGATCGAGGGGATACAGTTGAACTGGTATGTGGAGGCCGTATACCGATTACCGGCATTCTGACCAGAGCATAGTATGGAAATATTGTTGAGGCAGAGGTCCTGCCCATGCAGTGGCAGCATGGGACAGACTAGCTCACCTGGAGATAGGCTTAGAGGCAGCAACGAGAGTAGTAAAAGTACTGGGATTGCATGTAGATACAGAGCTACTTATATACTATACAGAGGTGGCTGTAGCGACTATATCAGGAGTGTCTAGGAATAGCATAGATCATAGTAAAACAATTGAAGCAAAGATGTGGCCTGATACAACGGTCCATATATCTGGTAGTCTGGATTCAACACTCCCCCTCGCTAAGTGCGGCACAAGTAGAGCACGAAGCGTCTATTCGGACGAATAAAATTCAAGTCCAAGATGTTCTCTAAAAGCGGAGAACTTGACATGAACCAAATTCTTGGTAAACATGTCCGTAGGATTGTAGGCACCATCAATAAAGAAAAGATCGACCTTGTGGTCTGAAACACATTCGCGAATGTAATGATAGCGAATATCAATGTGTTTGGTGCAACGTTCTTGAACTGGGTTGGAGGCGATGAAAATCGAGCCTTGATTATCTCCACATATGGGCACGGGAGTCATATCAATCCCAAGTTCAGAGAGTAACTGTCAAATCCACACAGCCTGATGACTACAGTCGGATAGCGCCATGTATTCAGCTTCAGTGGATGAAAGTGCAACAGTCTTCTGGGCACGTGATTGCCAACAGAAGATACCACCTGCCAATTTGAAGAAATAGCCCGTGATCGACCGACGCTTGATAGGATCAGCAGCCCAATCAGAATCAGTGAATGCTAGTAAACCTCCGTCAGAGTCTCCATCATAGACTAATGCATAGTCTGGAGTTCCTGCAAGATAGCAGCAAATATAAAGCGCCTTCTTCAGGTGATCTTCCGATGGATTAGCAGAGAATTGAGAAAGCTTTGTAACAGCGTAGGCAATATCTGGACGAGTGCCAAGCATGATATACAGAAGCGATCCAATCACTGATTGATATTGAGCGCGACATTTGGGATCAACAGGACCTTTGTTGGGTTGTGGAATATAGCCGGCGGGAAGAGGAGTATCAGCTGCTTTTGCATTCTGCATGCCAAATCGCTTCAAGACCTTCTTTAAGTGGTCGGTCTGGTCAAGAAGGATTTTACGGCCTTTGCGATGAATACGCATGCGCAGGAACTCTTTAACTTCTCCGAGCCATAAACTCGGCTTTCTTCTTTTCGACAAAGGCTTTGTTGGGTCCAAGGAATAATGCATCGTTGACATAGATCAAAGTGATACATTCTTTACCAGTCTCATGATCTTTGCAGATGAAGAGACCTGCATCAGAAGTTAAGCATTTAAAGCCCATTACTTCCATGGATGAGCTGAGGGCACGCCACCATTCAAGAGCGGCTTGCTTCAGTCCATATAATGCACAGCGAAGGCAATAGACTTTGCCTTCCTGACCCTTAACCTTGAAACCTTCAGGTTGATCCATATAGATCTCTTCTTTGAGTTCGCCATAAAGGAAGGCGTTCTTCACATCCAATGCCTGAATGTGCCAGTTTTTGAGAGCTGCAAGTGCGAGCATCTGTACAGTTTTAAACCGTACAACTGGTGAGAAGATCTCATCAAAGTCAACACCTTCGACCTGGGAGAAACCCTTGGCAACAAGTCAAGCTTTCTTTCGACCGTCTGACTTGACGTCAAACACCCATCTGTTTTTGACAGCCTTGCGACCTTTAGGTAGGTCAACCAATTCGAAGACCTTGCGTTTGCGAAGAGCCTCTAGTTCATCGCGGCAAGCGGCCTTCCATTTTCTCTGCTGCTCAGCTGGCAGCTTCAGTATGTCACGGAGAGTCCACTCTTGAACGACATATCGGTGAGGTCATCGTGAACAGGAACTGCCCGATTTAACAGATAAATCACGAAACCTACTCCCCCTTCCTGGGATAATTGTTGCACTAAGCTATCGGGCTGACTCCCCCTGGAGTTACACATGGTAGACAGACTGGCATGATTAGTCCCAGGAACTTTTCTGGGTCTGCCTCTCCTACGAGTAGTAGGCGGATCCATGGGTTCTCTATCACCCGTGGCATCTCTCCATGTAGAATTTTTCTCCATATCATGCACAATGTGCGAGGGATTATTTGGGTCTCGTTGTTCACCAAATACGTTATCAGGTTGCTTAGTACCCGTCCGTTTCCTGCCTGAACGCCTTGGCGGCGGAGACTGCTCTTTACCACCCACTGGTGTAGGTGGCCTGGGAGGCTGGAACGGAGGATCAGGATCAGGATGCTGATGTTCACCCTGAGGTACAGTACCATCTCCATCATCATCATGCGGAGATTCCAATCACTTTGGAAGGTTTTCGGGAGGATATAGATTGTCATCAGACGAATCATCAATACTATCCGAAGAGAAGTTGGGATTTTCACCCAATACCAGCGGTATTTCAGGGATTTCACCCACCGGGGTAAAGCCACGAGGTTTCTTATCAGAACACTTCAGGAACAAATTTTCATTGAACAGAGCAGTAGCGCTTTTGAAGATAGCATTATTGGACATCTTCATAAAGACATATCCTTTCATGCCTTCCTGAAAACCAATGAAGGTCATCAGTTCTGAACGCGGAGATAACTTTTAACTCGACACTTTTCCGGAATAAACGCATACACTGCACATCCGAAGACTCGAAGATCCGAAACATCCGGTGCACTGCCATGCAACTTCTCATGCGGGGTCAACCAACGTAAACACTGGGACGGCGTCCGATTATGAAGTGCAACAGCGTGGAACACAGAATTCCCACCAAGAAGGCGGAAGACAAGCATCAAAGCGAAGAGCTTGAGCTTTCTCAAAAATGGTCCGATTGAACCGTTCTGCACGACCATTCTGTTCCGACGTATATGGAATACTGGTCAGAATTTTGATACCGTGCTGTTTCAGTACATCATCAAAGGCATCCGATTTGTACTCTCCCCCTCCATCGGACATCCATTCCTTAATATCAACACCGAATTGTACCTTCACCATAGCGATAAAGTCACGGAGCATCTTGACAGAGTCAGATTTGCGTTGCATGAGCATTGTCCAGCCATGTGAAGTACAGTCGTCGACAAACGACATATACCATTTGTATTTGTGGTACGATTCAGTGGGGAATTGTTTGAGGTCGGAGTGAATTTTCTCGAAGGGTTTCAAGGCACGGGTAGTGGAGTCAGGGAACAATCTGGAGTGCATCTTTCCTTCTGCACATTCTCGGCATAATCGGGTTTCCTTTGGTTTTCGGTCGAATTCCGGAAAGTTCTTAGTATGCTTCCGAGCTTTATCCAGAGCTTTGTCTGAACAATATCCGAAATGTCTGTGTAGAACCTTGTAGTCAACTTTATCCATCGTTGACTTGGCCATTAAGCTACGAGTGTTGAATCCGTGGACTATTATTAGATCTCGGTATATCCGAAGTCCCGGTTCATACTTCCCGCCATTGTATTATGCGGGACAATACATTCTCTATTGTTCCATTCATCTATTGTTCACTATGCTCATATGTACAATTCCTATTGTCGTCCCTATATGGTAACTCTATTGTATCTACATGTATATAAGCTCGTAGTTCTCTACCTGAATCGATAGTGTGCTTGAGCTTCTACGTCTCGCCTCTAACTCTCTAAACTCCTCTCTGGTAAGTAGTAGTGTAGCTATGTTGTAGTCCTCTGCGCTAGGTGTCATGCCGGCTCATCAACGAGCAGAGGCTTTCTGCGAGCTAACCCAAAAAATGGTTTGACCAGGCATGAATGGGTAAGATACCAATGATTGGCGTCGACCCTTGTGATAAAGAGCCAATTTGCTAGACAATCCACGTACTTGCAGACCACCTTGCAAGAATTCTCCAAGCGAGAGAAGTCGAATTGACAGAAGTAGAACATAATAGACAGGATAGAGTCGCGTAATGCATTCCTCCATATGACCGTCAGATCCTTCAACAGAATGAGAGATGAACACAGTCCCTTTCCCTTTAATTTGGATAGGGTTGTCCTTCTGTGCAGTGTTTAGCTGCGGTCCATTGTTCATGGGTTCATACTCGGCAAAATCTTCGAGATCATAAGTGAAGTGCGATGAAGCACCCGAATCGACGATCCACTCTTGCGAGCTTCCAGTTGCCTTCTTTCCCTTACAATTGGCCCATGTGGCAAAGTGATCACCAATATATTGCGCAAATCTCATATGGGACACGATATCCGAACTACTACGTTTAGAAGCGGCTAGTAAAGCGGCGCACTGTAGGTTCGTATCAGTGTTAGAAGAAAGACTGAGATAAGGCACTTGCCTGTCATCATCAGATTCCTCAGATCCAATGGAGACCGAATCGTACTCAACATCGTCGGGAAGACCAGTGGCATCTGCGATCTTGCTGTCAACATCCATGGCACTTCCACTCGCAATCTCCGTACGCAAAGAATTGTTAACAGCATTCAACGCGATACGATCCTCACGCTCAGAGTCGGAGTCCTCATAGAAAGAATCATAGAGGTTGTAAACCTTCTCGACACTGTTAGCACGCTTTGCAGGTGGAGCAGTGGAGGAGGGCCCATCAATATGATGCTCCAGGGAGGAAGAGGAAGCAGCTGCATATCCCTGTTCCATAGGTTCAAGGATGTGGGCATACTTGGAAACACCAAGACGATCGGCAAGACTGCGAGCAGCCTGAGCATTCTCAAAAACAGTACCACCCGAGGTAGCACCGGAGAAATGCTGCATGTGGAGTGGATCCCGGGATCAGTCCGTGGGATGTACGATAGATGGAGTATCAGGAACAATGGGGGGTGTGGAGATGGACAAATGAGTGAGGGACGCGATATGAGAATGACCCTTGTGAGAGGAGTCACCCTTGTTGTCCTGAGAATCACCTACCTCTGGACAAACGAAACTCCATGACCGACTTGAAGTCAGCCCAAACAGAAACAGAAGTCTGTTGACCATAACAAGCCTTGATCTTCTCCCAAGCGTTCCAAGCCTTATCATCATCCTCGATAATACTCTGCATGGCAATGGTGGTGGTGGCACGTAGTGCACCCATGGCCTTGAATTCATACTTCTTCCAACGTCGATGGTCCTTCTCGTGCCTGAGAAGATCCTTCTCGTACTTTTCCAAATCCTTAGCATACTGCTCAAGGTCCCTACCATACTGTTGCATCTGTTCATCTGTAGGGGAGACTGTCTCTGTATGTCGAGTAGCTTCTCCACCTTCATGAGCAGGAACGGTGACAGTGCGAGTAGTTGGCTTGGGTTCTGATGGTTTGGTAGGTTTCTCGGGTGTATCAGGTTCAGGATCGTCGTTGGTGTAATGGTCGTAGAACTCGTTGATCATGGCATAAGTACCAAGACCCTTGGACCACTTGCGCCAGTTGACATCGCTGAAGACCTCAACGGTGGGGATAAGGGTAGACATAACAGGAGCCATAGCGATCTGGAGATAGAACAACGATCAGCATATGTTCATCATCATAGGCAATGATAAAAGAAATCACTGCACGGTCAATGGCGATAGCCATCGATCGTTGTTGAGGACACAGTCCACCATCGTCAAACATCAATGAAGATGTCGACTTCACAGGTCCAGAACCAGTGTTAACAGTCTGCCCATCATGACAGCAATTAAGCAGTCACAATGGTTATCGAGTGCAATGACCACAATAGTGCATCATCATAGGCAGCACACAATAAAGGTGCATATCCTAGAGAGCTGCCATTGCAGGGCACATCGATAGGGCACCGGGGCCCATAACCTGTTGAGGCAGGGGTCCTGCCCACGCAGTGGCAGCATGGGACAGACTAGCTCACCTGGAGATAGGCTTAGAGGCAGCAACAAGAGTAGTAAAAGTACTGGGATTACATGTAGATACAGAGCTACTTATATACTATACAGAGGTGACTGTAGCTACTATATCAGGAGTGTCTAGGAATAGCATAGATCATAGTAAAACAATTGAAGCACAGATGCGGCCCGATACAATGGTCCATATATCCGGTAGTCCGGATTCAACAAATATGTTCGGAAAGATACTCATGGGTGACATCATTGTGCGGAGGAACATCTCTTCACAGGTTCCAGAAGTTATTGTGGAAGCTCAACATCGAGAATCAGAACATGTAGAATTAAAACAGCAATCCAAAGTGACGAGAGTTAGAAAAGTTACGCAACACATTGAGTTGATGGGACCTCCAGGAAGCTTTACAGCCATATCAGTCGAACCAGCGGAGGAATCTCAGGCCTGGGAGGACCTTAAAATTGTGAGTGCCTTCAAAGGAGTTTTATTCAGCATTTGATGAGCAGTTGCAGATATCAGAGTGTGTGTGCAAAGAGCTAGCATCTCGGCGGTATGTCCAGATACTTCCCTATAGAGTCATGCTCTAACCTAGTTTTAGGTCACCCCTGTTCCCCCAGCTGATAGGAATGGGCCAGTCCAAACAGCCAACATGGATTGTGCATGATGGCAAGAGTTTTCGGTCATTGGTTTCATCTACAGACACTGACATACACATTATAGAACTGGCAAATGGATTGAAATTCAGTGATGAAGTTCGACATAGAGGTAATATAGCTGTGTGGTACTACCTTTGGTATACACAGATATTGTTGAACATGATGGTATCATGTGATACATATTGACGTGTTGGTTACCCGTCACACTATTTATAGAGCTACGCCTCTAGGAACACTTGCGCTCTCATGCAAGAATGTATCTACGTAGTTATTGCTTCACAAATGACACTGTAGATATCTACTACGTATGTAGTTGCATCAAGTATGATGCTTATAGTTCAAAGTGCGAGGCACAACAGACGAAAGACTCATTAGTATTGGCTAAATACCTACTTCTAGTAGTAGTTTCATACTATTGTAACTACTCTTACATGTACAGAAACTTGTGTATAAAAGCTGGTATTCCAAGGCCTTAAGCCTTAGGACAATCTACTCGATTATCACCTCTTCACAAGCATCTCAAGTCTACAAGAACACTCTGTGTATTACCCATGTGAGGTTTACTTCGTTATACCCACTGTGCACTTTAACTATGCTGGCTCAACAGATATGTCCACCTTTTTGACATCGTACATCAGCTGAGGATGTCCCTAGAGCACATCATATGATGCTTTGCGCTCAGACAAGATGATGAGCCGGCATGACACCTAGCGCAGAGGACTACAACATGGCTACACTACTACTTACCAGAGAGGAGTTTAGAGAGGTAGAGGCAAGACGTAGAAGCTCAAGCACACTGTCGATTCAGGTAGAGAACTACAAGCTTATATACATGTGGAAACTATAGTAAATACCATATAAGGAGAACAATAGAAATTGTACATATGACCATATTGAACAATGAAGAATAGAACAATAGCCAATGCATTGTCCCGCATAATACAATGGCGGGAAGTATGAACCGGAACTTTGGATATACCGGGATCTAATTCTAGTCCACGGATTCAACACACCCCCTCGCTAAGTGCAGCTGAAAAGCGCATCTGAGCGAATCAAGTGGACGAATAGAATTCAAGTCCAAGGTGATCTCTGAACCGTAAGAACTTCTCATGACCGAGATTCTTAGTGAACATGTCTGCGGGATTATAGACTCCTTCGATAAAGAACAATTCGACTTTGCCATCTTCAACACATGATCGAATATAATGATATCGAATATCGATGTGCTTGGTTCGGCGTTCTTGAACCGGACTAGATGCAATGAAGATCGAGCCTTGATTGTCACCGCAGATTGGAATAGGACCCAAGTCGATTCCAAGTTCAGAGAGTAGTGATCTTATCCAGGAAGCTTGACAACTGCAATCCGACAGTGCCATATACTCAGCCTCAGTGGAAGAAAGAGCTACAGTCTTCTGGGTGTGTGATTGTCACGAGAAGATGCCGCCTGCTAACTTGAAGAAGTAGCCAGTGATCGAACGGCGTTTGATAGGATCGGCAGCCCAATCCGAGTCTGTGAACGCAAGAAGACCTCCATCAGAGTCACTGTCGTAGATGAGTGAATAGTCTGATGTGCCAGCAAGATAGCGGCAGATATACAGAGCTTTATCAAGGTGTTCCTTTGTTGGATTAGAAGAGAACTGGGATAGCTTTGTAACTGCGTAGGCAATATTAGGACGTGTGCCCAGCATAATGTACAGAAGCAACCCAATCACAGACTGGAATCTGGAGCGAATGGCAGGATTGACTGGACCATTGTTGGGAGTTGGCACATAGCCAGCAGGTAAAGGCATTGGAGCACCTTTCGCATTCTGCATCCCAAAACATTCAAGGACTTTCTTCAGATAATCTTTCTGGTCAATCATGATCTTATTGCCTTCGCGACGAATGCTCATGCGGAGAAACTCGCTAGCATCGCCCATATTGCGGCATTCCCATCGAGCCATGAACTCGGCTTTCTTCTTGTCAACAAAAGCTTTGTTAGAACCCACGAAGAGTGCATCGTCAACGTAGATGATCACATACACAACTTCACCACTCTTCGGATCTTTGCAGATGAAGAGTCCAGCATCAGAAGTTAGGCGTTTGAAGCCCAATACTTCCATGGACGAGCTGAGGGTTCGCCACCACTCAAGGGCAGCTTGCTTCAGTCCATATAATGCATGACGCAGGCGTAGTACCTTATGTTCTTGGCCCTTGACTTTGAAGCCTTCAGGTTGTTCCATGTAAATCTCCTCAACAAGATCACCGTATAGGAAGGCGTTCTTAACATCAACAGAAGTGATGTACCAGTTTTTGAGAGCTGCGAGAGCAAGCATCATTCGGACAGTCTCATAACGAACAACTGGTGAGAATATTTCATCAAAGTCAACACCTTCGACCTGAGAGAAACCCTTGGCAACAAGCCTAGCTTTCTTGCAACCATTCGACTTAACATTGAAGACCCATCTATTTTTGATGGCTTTGCGACCTTTAGGTAAGTCACAGAGTTTGAAGACCTTGCACTTACGAAGTGCCTCAAGTTCTTTGTGGCAAGTGTTCTTCCATTCCTTCTGTTGCTCAACAGGCAACTTTAGAATATCGCAGAGTGTCCACTCTCTGATATTAGGGAAATCAGGAGTATTGTTCAACAGGTAAATCATGAATCCTACTCCCCCTTCTTGGGTCAGTCTTTCGACTACGCTTTCTTCCTCATGCGACTCAGTGCTTCCACTGGGTTCTGGAGCAGGCAGAGGCGGAAGTGGACCAGGAATCCCCTTTTTACCACCTTTGCCTTTCCTAGATTGCGAATAGCTAGGACGATCAACTGGATGTGAAGGTTCTTTGTCTCCAGTGATGTTTCTCCAAGTATTCTTATCCTCCAAGTCGCGAATAATGTCTGAGGGTTTATTTGGTATCCGCTGTTCCCCAAATATATTACCAGGTTGCGTTGTACCCTTCTGCTGCCTTGACGATCGGCGTGGACCATTCGCTGCTGGTGCAGGCGGAGGAACGACGGGTTTGCCTGGAGGTGTTGGAGGACCAGATTGAGGGAGTGGCACATCCCCTGGCACAGGGCCACCTGCAGGTTCGTCAACCTGAGGTTCTGATCTCTTAGAAGGTTCGGAGCGACGTCTGAGATCTGGTAATGGAGTATCAAAACTGTCGTCATCAGAGCCTTCATCTTCCGAAGGAATGTTGGGATTTTCACCCAAAGTAAATGGTTCACTACCGACAGGTGTGAAGCCACGAGTTTTGGCATCGGGACACTTGTTATACAGTGTCTCGTCGAACAGTGCAGTGCTACCTTTGAATACAGAATTATTACTTTGCATGAACAGGAAGCCTTTCATCCCATCTTGGTAGCCGATGAAAGTCATCAACTCACTGCGAGGAGCGAGCTTATTCTTCCTACGATCTTCAGGAATGAAGACGTAAGCTGCACAACCCATAACTCGGAGATGTGAAACATCAGGTGCTTTGCCGTAAAGCATTTCGAACGGAGTTCGCCAGCTCAAACGTTGCACAGGAGTGCGGTTGTAGAGGTGGACGGCGTGCACATGGCAGAATTCCCACCAGGACTGAGGCATACAAGCTTCAAAGCGAAGAGCTTCAGCCTTCTCATGAGTAGTCCTATTGAATCGTTCAGCACAACCGTTTTGTTGTGGTGTATACGGTATGCTCTGATCCCTCTGGATCCCATACTCTTTCAGTACTGCATCGAACTTATCTCCTTTGTACTCTCCCCCTTCATCGGACATCCAGGTCTTGACAACAGCATTGAACTGCATCTTGACCATAGTAAGGAAGTCCCTCAAAGCAGGTACTGCCTCGTCTTTTGTCTTGAGCTTGGAGGTCCAAACGTAGGATGTGCAGTCATCGAGAAAAGAGATGTAGTACTTGTACCGGTGATACGATTCTACTGGGTACGACTTCAAATTCAAATGTATGCGTTCAAACGGTTTAGAAGCTCTAGTAGTAGAGTTGGGGAACAATTTCCCATGCATCTTGCCTTCAGCACAACCACGACACAGAGGTGTCTTCTTAGTAGGCATCTCAAGGTCAAGTGGGAAACCTTGCGTATGTTTCCAAGCTTTATTCAGGGCTTTATCCGATGGATGCCCAAAGCGTCTGTGCTCAATATCGTAGCTGACGTTGTAAACGACCAACTTGGCCAATAAAACCTCAGCAGATGCTTTCCGCGAGTGAACCTAATAAATGGTTTGACCAGGCATATGAGGGTAGGAAACAAGCGACTGTCGTCACTGTGAAGAGTAGAAGGCTAACTTCTTCGCGTTTCCATGAATTGATAGACCATCTTGAAGGAACTCTCCCATGGATAGCAAGCATATGTCCAATTGTGGTATGTAATAGACAGGATAGAGACGCAAAACGCGCTCAGTAAGTTTCCCGTCATGTCCTTCAACATCATGCTTAATGAAGACAGTGCCTTTACCCTTGATCTGAATAGGGTTGCCCTTATTCGCAGTATTTACGATAGGACCATCAAGCGATTCATATTCAGCGAAATCATTCAAATCATTCGTGAAATGAGAGGAGGCACCAGAATCAAGGAGCCAACCCTGTGCGTTGTTCACACTTTTCTTTCCCTTACATTGAGTACATCCCACGAAGTGGGTCGAAATAGCATTGCAAAAATTTACAAGTGATACCAGATCACTACAACTACCGCGCGCACTACTGATACCAACTAGTTGAGAGCAGCGCTGTAGGTTTGCATCAGCTTGGGAAAGCAGGTCAAGGTATGGTACTTGCCTGTCATCGTGGAACGATCCAAGACAGACGTCATCCCAGACGTCCTCAACTCCTGCAGCTTCGGCAATGTCATTGTCAACATCATTACCGAATAGAGAAGTCATATCACCCATACCATTGTCAGATCCCCAGTCCATCTCTACATTTTCATCAGGATCAATGCTGCGAGAGCGTTTAGAAGAAGTAGGAGAAGGACGTCCAGCTCCTTCATCTTCCGAATCGTCCTCCAGAACTCGCTTGGACGAGGAACCAGGCTTCGAGATACGATCCTGGAGCGAACAATTGGCAGCGGACGTGATGATCTGTTCGAAGGGTTTGAGATACCGCGCCGTCTTAGGAGCACCAAGTCTGTCAGCAAGGGAACGCGCTTCACGGACATCATCAAATACTGACTGAGACGGCTTGAAGCCGGTGAAGGACTGCATAGCAGCCGGGTTCTTCTTGACAGCTGGCTGAGGGACAGTGCTGTCACAGGACTTGTCCCAGTGACCGGTGAAGTGAGCTGGGGGCGGTGATCCCATAGCATGAACAGGAGGGGCGCTGGCGATCTCGGCGCGCAAGGAGTTGTTGACTGCGTTCAACGCAATACGTTCCCTGCGGTTGGTGATCGAGGAGTAAGGATCGGTAGGAGCGGGGGAAGCTACGATGGAGGCATAAGATGCCAGATGAGAGTGACCATGCGACCGATTATTACCACCATTGTTACCGCCGGCGTGTCCAGGACCCTGGTGCTGGTTGATACCACTGCGGGTACCACGCTGCTGCTGCTTCTTCTTCTTACCATTGTTCTGGTTTGAAGAAGGATGTTGCTGCTGCTACTGCCGTGGTTGACGCTGTTGGCCACGCTGCTGCTGTCCATGCTGCTGACGTTGCTGCTGTGGACGCTGCTGCTGACCAAAGGATGGTTCACAGTTGCCAGGACGCTTGACCGCAGAGAGGCGGTTGGCAAGCTGAGGGTTCTGGCGCTCGTATTCGATTATGATTGCTTCATGAACGTCGGCGACGGTGAGGGCATTGGTGCTGTCAGGATCCCTGTCAAAGTCATGAAGGGACTTGGAGGAAGTGGCGTCCCATTCGGGAGGAATAGCTGCGATGAGAAGGAGGGCTTTGATCAACTCAGGGAGTTCAACCCCGACCTCGGCAAGATGTTCAATGTAATGTTTGAACTTGGCGATGCCTGCCTGGGGATGGCTAGTGGTAAGCCGGAAGGACACCAGCTTGACGAAGTCGCCATAAATGGCAGACAGAGTCGGTTCGCCGTAGGTGGTGACTATGGTGGACCAGGCTTTGGCAGCGTCCATGTCCTTGAGAGGTTCAAAGACTTCCCTTGTAGAGGTCAACTGAATGATACCCATCAACTGGAGGTCTTTCTCCTCCCATGCTTCCAATGCAGTATTGTACACCGTGATCTGGGCTTCAGTAGGGTCTGCCCAATCAGGTTCGTCCTCAGAACCAGGGGTAATTGCAGGCGCAGCTGCCACACCGGGGGAAGGAGTGACCGTAATGGTCCAAATGATGTCCCCCAGAGGGTATGTTGGCTTCTTAGCCGCACCAGTAAGGTGACGATAAAGGCCTTGAGCCTTGGTAACAGCTTCCATTTCGCCGTGGTAGGTCTGGCGGAATCCAGTGCCGTCGGATCGACCGGAGAAGAATTTCTTAACGTCGAACATAGTAGTAAGAGGTTAGGTTTGGTGTTGGATCCAGAAAAGACAGCATCAGCATGCGTCTAATCAACACAGGGAGCAGCCGTCAAGGCGCTATGCTCATCGAGGAGCATTGGATCCTTTAGATCCGATGTCGTCGAAGGACGTACATCAATGCCATAGATCGAGCACTCAATTAAGAGGTCAATGGCAACATGCAGGTCTAGCCTAGCTAGCCGATGACAGCGGCCTAGGGGCGCTTGTTGCTAACAGCAGCCTAGGGGCGCTCGTTATTGTAGTCGGGCTAACCGGGGCCCATAACCTGATGAGCCGGCATGACACCTAGCGCAGAGGACTACAACATGGCTACACTACTACTTACCAGAGAGGAGTTTAGAGAGGTAGAGGCAAGACGTAGAAGTTCAAGCACACTGTCGATTCAGGTAGAGAACTACGAGCTTATATACATGTGGAAACTATAGTAAATACCATATAAGGAGAACAATAGAAATTGTACATATGACCATAATGAACAATGAAGAATGGAACAATAGCCAATGCATTGTCCCGCATAATACAATGGCGGGAAGTATGAACCAGGACTTTGGATATACCGGGATCTAATTATAGTCCATGGATTCAACACAAGAGTCTGACAATACCTGTGGGTGGGTGGGTGATCTATAGAACTCCCCCCCCCTCTGATAGTTGAATTACAGGTTTTGGTTGGGCGGGAGTTTTGGACGTTCAATCTCAAAACCTAGGCTTGGCAATATGACATTCCATCCATCTCCCTCTCCCCACCAAACCCACCAAACACCAACATGTCTCTCGCCCTGTTCCACTATTCACCAACCCCACTTTGCCACCAAATACCTCCCCAACTCAATCCCACCAAGATCGTTGACTACTTTGAAAACCAACTCAACGACTTTTTGCACATGATTGTGTCATTGGGACAGACAAGGCACACCAAAGATCTGTCAGAGTTTGCACATCATGGTCTTCTGATCTTTGGAGCTGTTGTTGACCAAAACAAGCCTGAAATTGTCACTCACCTCGCCTCTACCCCTTCTCCTCAATGTTGGTTTAAAAATCGCAGTACCGGTGTTGAAGTTGTCTACTCCACCAAGGGTATGTCCATCTAACCATATTGTCCTACTTGTGTTGACTTGTATAGTGCCTTGGCGTGTTGATTTCCTCTTCACCCACCTTGAGGTGAACATGAATATTCATTTCTAGTGGCACTTGCCTGATCCACGTCGACAACGTACTGGTTACCTTGCTCAGGCTCTTCCATTTGCGGGTGGTTGTCATGATCCGTGGATCGACCTTGGCAAGTGTGCCTGAATTCCTTGTCATTTTGGCACTGACAGCTGCTTCTCCTCAGTATTCATTACCAACATCCAGTTTTCCCTTGTCGGCACATTCTATAATAATCCCACATCCCCAACCCCCATGTACCTTTTTGTACCCCCTGTTCCTATAGAGCATAGCAACGGGATGTTTTCCATATGTTATCCCCTTGCCGGCTCTCTCTTCTACTGGTCCCTCAACCCGAACGGAAAACATGCAATATCCAAGGAGGATTGGGAGACAAATGGGATCCCCAGACTAGAGGTTCTATCCTGGATTGGCTCATCATGGAAGGGTCAAGCATACTGGGCAGTAAGCAAGCACTTACAAGTAAAAAACCATGGGGATGGTAGGCGATACACATGGGAACATGGATATTCCCCATTGGTACCAGGTGAGTTGTGACGTCATGAAGACGCCACTTTTCCCTCCACCATTGACTCACATGATTATCACATGTTCTTTTCTCACGGTCACTTACTATACATCTTTCTTTCTCACAATTCCCTTTCTTAACCCACCATCACACAGCTTTAACCCACATTGCGCAGCCATCCCATTATCTCATACCGACTCATTCCTTATTCATCCTTGACTAATACTTACTCATACACGACTCATAGGTAGCCACTCCGACTCCAGCTCTGACCGTAGGATAGGTATATAAGCTAGCTAGTCTTCACCTGGTCCCTCATCTTGACCTCTTGTTGTTGGGACCAGGTGAGTAGTACAGTCTCCTTCACTTTCCTTCTCTACAATAGATCTAACTTGTCGTTGGGACCAGTTTCTGCCTTACCTCTGTCTGAGTCGGGCCCGCTGCTCCTCTCCCAGCTTGCTACCATCACTCTCCGCCTCTGCCGTCTCTGATAGATGCTCAGCACTTTGTGACATGTGATCCTTGTTTGTGTATTGGAGGCTCTGAGTTGTCGACTCATCTCTGGTCTTTAGGTGATCCTTTCAAAGCTGCAGCCCGTAATTTGAACAAGTTGAATATGGACAAAAATTCGAACCACGTGTTCTTGACAGGTAAGTAGCAGCTAGTATTGGAGGACCATTGATTCCTTACCCTATGTCATCTTCAAAGATATTGACACTCGCCCTCAGATACGACCCCGACCCAAAACAAATCCCCGAATTATCAGGGACATTCAGATCATCAAAACCACTGGAAAGTCATCTCGGGGGCTCATGCGGTCGACTGGTGTTGAATCCGTGGACTATTATTAGATCCCAGTATATCCAAAGTCCTGGTTCATACTTCCCGCCATTGTATTATGCAGGACAATGCATTCGCTATTGTTCTATTCATCTATTGTTCACTATGCTCATATGTACTATTTCTATTGTCATCCTTATATGGTAACTCTATTGTATCTTCATGTATATAAGCTCATAGTTCTCTACCTGAATCTACAGTGTGCTTGAGCTTCTACGTCTTGCCTCTAACTCTCTAAACTCCTCTCTGGTAAGTAGTAGTGTAGCCATGTTGTAGTCCTCTGCGCTAGGCGTCATGCCGGCTCATCAACTGGGAGGTCCAAGCCTGGTTCCTCAGACTCAGCTAAACAAGCACAAGCAAACAGATCCAAGAAAAGGAGAAGATTGTAATATTATGTACACACAGCTCTCATGTTATATTTGTTCTCTTCCATTGATTGATTCCGTGACTCCTGAGTCTCACTTTGACCGGGATTTCCATATCTGTTTCTAATTCTGTTTGTATCTATAATTCGAACCCGTTATCTGAGCTCAACCGGGCTAAGCATTCTCATTATCTAGGAAAGTGACCGTAAGGACAGCTCTGGGAGTATTAAGATTCCTAATCAAGTAGAAAGGTTCACCTCTCAGGTCTGTGTCAGTTGCAATACAGCGCAGAGAAAGAGCTTGGAGCAGGGCAAGTGAAGAGAAATGTAGAAGACCTCAGTGGGTTAACAAACCGCTGAGGTAGTATGAGATTTAGTAGGTAGTTTATATACTGTACAGAAGTAGGTAGAGAATACAAGAGAACAGAGAGGAATATACTACACATGATGTAGGTCCAACTGTGCATGATGTATGTAGAAGTAAGTACAATCACAGAGGTAAAGGGTTATGGAGCTACGTGAGTAAGACAGGGCAAAGGGCAATGATATCATATAATGACGAAAGCACAGCAAAGTCCAGCAGGTACGAGTGGCCAAGCCGAGGTTGCCATACCAGAATATTGACTGTGTCCAAAGGAGGAGGCTTACATCGATCTACGACATGAAGAGATTATCTGTTAGGATCGTGCGGATCGGATAGAGATAAGATGAAGGAGTGTGGGAGCAACAGATCTAGAGCAGACAGTAGCTGAAGGTTTCGCCAACAGCACCATGAACTGAGCTGTCCTTCTACTAGACTAAGAGGACAAGTTGCGAGAGAGAAGGAAAGACATAATAGAGAATTATCCAGGTGAGTCCTGGTTGATCCAGGTTGATTCTGGTTGATTTCGAGTCTTAAGATACAGGATAGAAGTCTAGAGCTTATATAGGGTTATAGTAAATGAATGAATCATAAGTGAGTCAAGTGCGGGAAAGGTTGATGTATCATATGGAAGTCAAACGCAGGGGGAAATGTACCGGAAGGGAAATGAACCGGAAATGAATAAGTGCGTGATGGAATGAAGATATGAATAGAATAAGTGAGCGTGGGAATATCTCGGAAGTCGGAGATAAGTAAGTCAGAATAAGTCAGAATGAAGAATGGAAAGAGTCCCGGAAGCGGAGGCGGAAGTGGCGGAGGTTCCGGGGATGGACTTGGTGTGAGAGACTGAAGTGCGGAAGTGAAGGTTGAGTGCCAGGGATGGAATAGTGTTGGGATGGACTAGAATAATAGCCCAAAAATACCCAGAATGGGTCTGGAAGTGATGTGACTAGCCAAGCGTGATGTGACCAGGTGAGGTAGACCAGGGTAAGATGCATGGATGTAACATTATCTCGCCGAACAGTTGTTGTTAATAGGTGATCGAATTTAGCCCGGTGTCATAGGATTATCATATATCATTCGGTGCGCGAAACAATCTGGGAAATTTTTCCTTTCGAATCCATCCGAGCGGTAGGTTACATCGGCGGTCCAGGAGAAGATGTTTAGGCCAAAAAGACAATATGAACGCACTTCTAATGGTATCGCCGGAATGAAGACAAACCAATACCATTTTGCCCTTTTGAGATGCTTTGGGCGTTCAACACTTACCACCCTATCCCCAGTCCACTGTTGAAGCCTGTCATGAATAAGCATAAGTTATCGGCGAAAAGAAGGAATGTAAATGCCCACCTGTGAGTCTAACCTCATGTGAGGACTTTACCGATACCCACGACCACCTTCAGCCCAGTCTCATAACGCTAGCCGGCCGTCAACCAATCCACAAAAAATTGTTGCGTGAACCTCGGATCGCAACGGCTAGAGAATATGGCAGCTCAGCGTCGGGAGAGATTGGTATCCGCACGAACAAATGTTCAGGCTATCTCGTAAATGTGATAAAGGTGGTTTCAAGATGAAAGGAAGGGTTGGTTGGCATACGAAGATATCAGTGTCGAAGGTTCCTACAACCCCGCTTCCGGCTTGCAAAGTCGAAAACGGCAGTCAGCCTATTCAACAACCGAGAGCCACGGGAGAGGATCGACTTACATCCTACGTGTTCGCGAAGTGAGCTCTTGAGGAGATGCGCCACGAACGCAGGTGTTGGATGCGAGAAAGGCAAAGTGCATCAGTCAGGGAACCCGGCGAGGTCCCAGCTCCCGTGAGCGCCATGGCGTCAGGTAGTGTCTGTGCAGCAGTTTCTGATCTACCGGGCGAATACCATTATGGTTTCTTGCATCCGTTCCTAAAGATCTTTCGCCGTTGTTCTCATATTGCCCCCGTAGGGTGTACCAAAGTTTATCGAGTATCTTCGTGTGACCTTCTCGTTGATACCTGACAAGGCGAGAACGTAAGCAAACAACTAAGAAGCTCGAGACAAAAATATATAGGCTTACTTTAGGGGTTGATTATACCGTTTGGTCCGAATCCAGCCGAACCGAAATCCTGATCTATCGAGTTTCCACTCCGGGGCTACACCTTCGCTCATGTTGAAGAGCCGATTAACCGTGTCTATTGATCAGAACATGAGAGTGAAGGCAAAGACCGAGAGTGATAAGCAAGTACTCTGGGTTTAGGTGAGAATCAGCCAACAGTACAGGTATTGGTTACGTACCTTGTGCTACTGACGCCCCTCAAACCTTTTCGGTCAAAATATTACCGGCTCTGAGCACGACCGAGGTTTGTCAACTTTCAGACCAGGCCCTCATATGCGATAGTAATGCTGACACTGACAAAAAGCAGAGCTTTCGTTCTGTAGACCCCGCCCTGCTCATGAGCTTCACACCCGGGATCCCTATCGAAGGTGAGGGAGAATTACCTCAGTCACGGAGTCCGAAGGGCCATGAGGTAGTTGGCGGGCAGACTGGGAATGTATGAACGACTCAAGCAAAGAACCGTCGGCGGATTATAGTATGGAGGAATTGGGCAGGCGGTGACTATGCCTTTGGCATGAGTTGACACAATGATGGGGTCGCTCATTGTCTGTCCGGACGGTTTCGACTTCTAATTTGACTTTGAGTCGGCCCGATAACAGATGTTCTTGCTTTGTATCGCCTTCAAAGCCTTTCGACTTGTCGGTAAGAATCTCTTTGTACTCCACTTTGACGCAACGGACCATCCGACGGTTCATGTTGAAGAATTGAATATCCCTTAGCTGCTTTAAGTGTTTGCCGGTCCCCAGCCATAATAAGGGATGGCAAAAACTGAGAGCAAATACTCGGTGTGCTTGCCCGAACTCACCTCAACACCGAGTTATTTGACATTGCTCCCTACCTTCCCGGACCGTCTCGGGGACTCGAGAATACAGAGAAGGCGACCAATGTCTTTCATTTTCTATTGGCGGGGGGTTGGCTGTACTTCCAAGGGTGAAGGAGAACTCAGAGATCGAGCGAGACATGGGTCAAGAAGGAAAACCTACCATCCGGATCCTTGCACCTACCCATCGGTGTATAAACCCCAAGCAAGATATCTACGTTTCCCAATACCAGGTATAATCCATATTCGCATAATCAAACTTGAATGTCAGAATTTTGACTCGTAGCTTCAGTTCTGAGCTCCGTGACGAAACAGATCTGTATTCGACGAACCTGGAATGTGAGTCATGACATTTAGCTTATTGCTGACAATATAACTGGTCCAAAGATAAGGAAAAACCAATGGCAGAATGCCGAAGAAAATGGAGGTGACGATGAGATTGACTTGATGATGATGGCATGAAGGCAGGTTCAGCGAAGTCCGAATCATGCGCTTTTCGATTTGGGTTATCTGGGCGCTTTTTTAGTTTGCTTCTAACCCCTACTCGATGTCGAGGCCATCTTAGGTTTAACTGAGTCACTTGATAGCTGAGAAGCCTAGCCAAGCTCTAGTTTGGCCAGATCAGATCAGAACTGGAACAAAGTGTCTCGAAACTCGTTATTTATTGCCGCAGGATTTGCCCCCACCACCATTTAGTACAATCTTTTTTTGCCTCCCGGCTCGGTTGGTCTCTTTGCTCAGAAACTACCTGAAGCTTGCTCTTCAGCGTCAATCAGCACTCGTTTCTTCTGACGGGGATCCTGAAACTTCGACAAATATATTAGGTAGTTTGCGTGACACGGGTAGCGTGCGAAAAGCATTGCGTCACACGAACCGTTCGATATTTTTCATGATTTTGCGTTGCGTGCGGCCACCATGACCTGTAAAATTTATGTTCATCTTCCATTGAAATTATGCTGACCCAATGGTGTACAGTGCAGAAAGATACAAAATTGCTCGTACCACACCGAAATCCTGTTGTTTCTCGCTAACTTCACCATAGATGCCCGCTCAACACAAGCTCGGCACGAACGATACGCTGGCTGATGACGTCAAGGTCAAAGTCTCGTCAGTCTACAGCCCCTCCTGGTCGGTCTAGCGACAAATTGTTGTATGTTTGATGGCTGAGAGCCTAAAATACTTTGCTTTGAGGGCATTTGAATCAGGAGTATTGCTGCAGGATTGGAGGAACTGAGTGAGTTTCAAGATGGTCTCACGCAACGCAAAATCATGCAAAATATCGAACGGTTCGTGTGACGCAATGCTTTTTGCACGCTACCCGTGTCACGCAAACTACCTATTGTATCGAGGGAGCATCAGAGACGAATCTACATTTTCCACTAGTCGTAAACCAGAAAAATTATTTCCCGATATTTCATAGACCAAAGTACTTGAGTTGTGGTACACAACAGATCATAATGTCAGCACAAGTGATCATCCATCCAGTCCGGGAATGTGCTCGGGCGAGTTTCTTGCCTCGTTCGCGGGGACGGTCTTCGCAAATTTTGAAGATCACCATTCCCTAAGCTCTCAGTAAATGTGAGTCAATCATAACGTAGCCTTGCCAATCTAATGTTGAATATCACATATTTCAATAGCTCTCCGACAAAATCGTCGGATAAGGTCGACGGGTCTCAGCACGATACGGAGCTAGGATTGGACCATTTCGGCTCAGCAAATCGATGCGTGGTTCTCCTTAACCGTGAAATGGTATATCAGGCTGTCGATGGAGTGTACCTGTCATACAGTCCTAGAACATCAATGGAGCGTATCCGCAGTAAAGCCCGCTCCCGCTGAGTGCTCAAACCGACCTCCTGGTGGACTCTTGCTCAAAACCTCTCAATGCGGAGGCTACACGATGGTCTCTGACTTCTGTTTACTGTGGTGCTTATCACACAACAGATTTAGGACTAGATAAAGTTGTTGGGAAATCTTCAAACCTTGTATGTGGGTATCAAGAATTCGACGGAAGACGGACGTACGCCAAACCAGATGGTAAGTGATTGTCTTGATTATATTACAAAACGTCTCAAGGTGCCCAGTGCTGGTGGCTCTCGTCTAGATCCGCTGGTGAAGTGTCCCAAATCAATTCACTGCCTTGACTTGATACCGCCGCACACTGTTATTTTGACCTGCAGTTCACTGTACTTGAGAACACCTTTCCAAGAACATAGGGTGATTAACAAACAATCGTCGTGGGGGGGAAAAGCCCCTTGTTAGGCGAGTGAGTAACAACTCAACTGTCGACAAAAAATCATCAAAACATCTAGGGCCTATTCACCCCATTGCCGCCATCCTCTACTCTTGTGGATATCCTGTCCACAGCCATCCACCAGCTGTTACATTGGGCATCTAGTGGCTTTCGTGACCGTTCGCTATTTGCAGACTGTCACTTAAGTACTGGTCCGAGCATTTGGGTTGATATGGCGATGCTCATATCAGCCGGCACAACAGCAAAAAGATTTGGCATCATTAAGAACGATTTCTGAGTGTCATGTGAACCCAACGGGTTTGTTGTATTGGTGGGCATAACGAGGTCTAATACAGCATTTAAGATACAGGGCTTGATACCCAGCCTCACATATACAACCGGTGCACAAGCAACAGACGTTCTTCCTTTTCCCCCGCCATCACAACTAACAATGAATGTCTTGACTGACGCCAGAAACGTTCACATAGGCCGTAATGCAAATATACGAAGCGTGAGCGGCAATTTGACGACGACGACGAACACGTATTACAATGATCGAGGGGATACAGTTCAATTGGTGCGTGGAGGCCGTATACTGAGTACCAGTGTTCTGACTTGATCATAGTACGGAAATATGTTCAGAAAAATCCTCATGGGTGACATTGTCGTGCGGAGGAATGTCTCTTCACAGGTTCTAGAAGTGATTGTGGAAGCTCAAGATCGAGAATCTGAAAGTGGAGAATTACAACAGCAGAGCAAAGCGACGAGAGTTAGAAAAATAGTGCAGCAAGTGGAGGTAATGGGACTTCCGGGAAGCTTTACGGCCATATCAGTTGAGTCACTGGAGGGATCTCGGGCCCAAGAAGACCTCGAAATTGTAAGTGCCTTCAAAGGTGTTTGATTTGGCATTCAATGAGCAGTTGCAGATATCAGAGCGTGTGTGTAAAGAGTTAGCATCTCGGCGGTACGTTGAGATACCTACCCGCGGAGTGGTGGCCTAACCTGGTTCTAGGTCGCCGCTTTTACCGCAGCTGGTAGGAATAGGCCGGTCCAAACGGCCGACGTGGATCTTGCATGGTGGTAAGAGTTTTTGGTCGGGAGTTTATCTGCAGACACTGACAATCACGTTGAAGAGCTTGCAAATGGGTCGGAATTTGCCCATCAGATGTGGGCTGAAGGGAATCAAGTTGTGTGGCACTACCTATCGTATACACAGGTATGTCCACCTTTTTGACATCCTACATCTGCTGATGATATCCTTAGAACACCTCGTATGTTGCCTTGTGTGCGGACAAGACTCTGACCATACCCGTAGGTGGTTTACTCATAGAACTCGGCCCTCTGATACATGAATAACAGGTTTTGAGCAAGTGGAGTTTCTGGATGTTCAACCTCAAAACCCACACCTGGCAATACGACATTCCATCCATCTCCCTCTCCCCACCGAACATCGACATCTCTCTCGAACCACTCAGCTATCCACCAACCCCACTTCGCCACCAAACACCTCCCCAACTCAACCCTGCCGAGATCGTCGCCTACTTTGAAAACCAACTCGGCGACTTTTTGCATGTGATTGCGTCATCGGGGCAGATAAGGCACGTCGAAGACCTTTCGGAGTTCGCACGTCATGGTCTTCTGACCTTCGGGGCACTCGTTGACCGAAACCGACCTGAAATCATCGCCCACCTCCCTTCTACCCCTTCCCCTCAATGGTGTTTTAACAACTTCAGCACCGGTGTTGAAGCCATCTACTCCACTTTGGGTATGTTCAGCTGTCCAATCCATCTTCCTTGTGTTGACTTGTGTAGCACCATCCCGTGTTGATTTTTGTTCTGACCAGCCGGTAGTGAACGTCGACATTCGCTTCTCCTGCCGCTTTCCAGATCAATATCAGCAATGTACTGCCTACCTCACCCAGTCTCTCCCATTTGCCGGTGGCTGTCATGACCCGTTGAATAACCTTGGCAAGTGCCCCTCTATCCCGTTGCCATTATTCCATTCACACCTGCTTCTCCTCAGTGTTCGCTACCAGGGTTTGGTTTTCTCTTGTCGGCACGATCCATAATAATCCCACATCCTCGACCCCCATGTATCTCTTTGTCTCTCCTATTCCAGTAGAACATAGCGACGGGATGTATTCCGTACGCTATCCCTTTTCCAACCCTCTGTTCTACTGGTCCCTCGACCCAAAGGGGAGACATGTGATATCTGAGGAGGATTGGGAGGCAAATGGGATTCCCAGACTGAAGGTTCTATTCTGGATTGACTCATTTTGGGACTATGAGGCATACTGGGCAGTAAGTGAGCACTTACAAGTAAAAAACTATGATTGGGACGGTAGACAATATGCATGCGAACGTGGATATTCCCCATTAGTACCAGGTGAGTTGTGATTCCTGTTCATGTATCGGAGGCTTCCGGGTTGTCGGCTCATTTCTGGTGCTTCAGGTGATCCTTTCAAAGCTGTAGTTCATGATTTGAATAAATCATGCACGAACGACGATCCAATGCGCTCGTCATTGATAGGTAAACAATGGCTAGTTACAACGAAACCATCAGCTCATCACCCCCGTTGTCATCGCAGATCTTGACACTTGCGCTCGAAGACGACCTAAAACGAACCCCCGGATAAACAGGTACATTCAGATCATCAAGACCCCTGGAAAATCATCTAGGGGGTTTGTGCGGTCGACTGGGAGGTCTAACATTCGTTCCTCAGCTTCGACTAGCCGAGCGCGGGCGAACGGAGCCAGGAAAGTGAGAAGATCGTAGTATACGTACACACAACCCTCGTGCCATATTCGGGCTTTTTGCTTAACCAAATCCATGACTTCTTTGTTCCAGCCAACCCACTTCACTTCAACTTTACTGGGCTTTGCGCATCAGATTCTGATTCCGTTCGGACTCGATATTTGAGCCCAAAAGGGGGTCAAGCACTCAAAATCTCGAAAAGTTGTGGTCAAGACGGTTCTGAAAGTATCAGAATTTACAAACTAGTGTGAAGGTTTGGTTATCGGGTGTGTGTCGTTAGAAGGCACGTAACGGTATACATAATAAAGAGACAACCGTGTCTCGCCGCATGGTCGATGTGGGTAGGTAGTTGAACTTAGCAAACACTCACGGAATAATTGAACGTTATTTGATGCTTGAAGTGAATTGCAAGGCTTCCCATTCCAAACCATTTCTGTAGCACCATATTGGCTAGTGATTCTTGCTATCTAAGAGTATAATCAAACCGCAAAGACATACGAAGGGACGATGAACTTACCTGAGTGGTATGACCAAAATAAAGGAGATCCGGTACCGATAAGCCATTTCACGAGTTCTATGATAATGAATTTTACCACCCGAACACTTAGCTCTCCGGTACGGCCTGTTGCATGTGAGAGTTGGTCATCAGTGAAAGAAACAGAAGTAAGGGGTGCCTCTGGTTTCTACCCCCACGCGAGGGACTCATCTATGTATGGAAACAACGCTCACCACAATCTATACAAGACCACGATCAGCAGTAACGAGAGAAACAGCCAAAATACTGTGAATCATCACTTCGTACATTCAGCTGGAACCTCTGTCGTTTCCTCACACACGACGCTCGAAAGCGTCATTCGAGACAACCGATGCTGGAATAAAACCTCTCACATGCAATTTTTACGCACGAATCAAATTCCACCGTATTCAGGATAATGAGAACATACGAGAGCTCAGCAGTGAGGTTTCTGGAATGAGAACGGGAGTGTGTAGCGGCTATGCACCAAGGTCGCGGTTAAGTGTGTTGGTGTGCTGCACAACTTTGAAATGCCCGCACATCTCAAGCAGATAGCAACCAGCAATTTTCTGGCATTCGCAAGTATTTGAGTTTGGTCGCAACTTGAAGGGCCGAATCTCACAATACCTCAAAGATTGATGTAATCCCACCGACCTTTACTTGTGGGACTCAGAGCAACGTTTGTGCACTCCCAGTGGTACCCAGCCCAAAGGACGGCCAAGGCCCATGTTTTAGTGAAGATCTTCAGATGGGTAGGCTCGCTGGTGGGATCAATATAACGAGCCAACGTACTGTCTTGACAGATAGGTTCGTTACTTAACTAGCCGACAGACGAGGTAGACAAACGCCTGGTCATTTCTTTGTCTTGTTTGGGTGAAACTTGCTACCTCTCGAACCTTCGGGCAATTACCATCACTTTCACTCCCAGTTCCACCGCGGCGCATGATGCTGATAAGAATCACATTGAAAAACCCTTGGAAGGTCAAAATGCGGAGTTATCAATGAAATTCGTGTCTTTCTACTTGTGTGGCTTGCCTGAGCTCATGCTTCTCAGGGAAGGATCCAATGAATACCTTCGCGCTCAAAGTACAATGACCCGAGAGCCCGCAACGCTAAATCAGGAGGATCTCGCCGGAAAAAATAAAACTGAGTGTGAAACTGAGTATCGGGCAGAAAGACCAGGAGGGAGACGTGAACGTGAGCGAGCCCTCTCGTTGTCAGCCAGGCGAGTACCGTACATTTCCTCTCTGGTTTTGTGTTTACACTGCAGGCAAAGTAGGCTCTTGTCACCATGAACCGAGGTAAACTCTGTTTACGCTTGGTTTTCACCAAGTTCACTGCAAGTCGTCCATGCCTTCGCCTCATGCAGGAAAAAGTCACGTGAAGTAGGACATGCAGCGAATTCGTGGTAAACTGGGTGGAAACCGAGCGTAAACAGAGTTGAACTCGGTTCACAGCGACACGATCCCACATTGCCTGCAGTGTTAGCTGACATCTATTTAGCCCTCCGACTCCTGAGGATGAATAAACACCCGGCAGCCTCGACACATCGCTATGATAACTCCAATGCATCTTGCGTCTCGATGATTGCACGGCATGACCACTATCAGGTTGCGCGATTGATGTCGAGTGTGTTTTTTGCCCCCGTCTTGTCATGAAATCTCGCTTTGCTCGAAAGAACTTCGCAGTAAACCTACATCCAAGATCCCGGAACCTCACAAAAGCACAACGAAAAGACGACTGAAGCCTGCAATCGCCGACAACATACCCCCTCTCAACCCTTTCGATGTTGTTCAAGCACCCGACAGCTCCCGGTACTCGCGATGCCTATCTGATAATGACGGCCCTTGTTGCGATCATGCCTCGAGCAAGACGGTCAGACAATGGCCCCCGTGTTGCTATGCGGGAGGAACGTTGGTAGTTTGAGTTGCTCTTTCTCGACAACCACAAATCTGTCTACTCCGTGAAATTGTTCAATAAGGCAGTTTAGGAGAGGTCATTTAGGTGGAGACTGCGTTAGTCTTAAAGGTGAGCTCGTGTCCTGTATCCTGAGTCTCATGCTCATTACCTCAGCTTTAAAGGGTACCTCGAGAAGACTGTTTAGGAGACGTGCAAAACTTGCCTCTAAAGAGGCCGAAGTGCCGTGTAGTTACCTAGGTGGATGGTATATCAGGTACGTTCGTACTACTTCTAGCCACATGCCATTCGTTCTAATGGTTGTGTTTGCTATCCAAAGTCACTGATCTTCAGCATATATCACCCATCCCACCGGCCCTTGTACCTGCCATCAGAACATCAACAGCGGGAAAATACGCAATGAAGGAAGAAGGTGTCGAAAGAAAATCCCATCTCCTTCCGACTTAGTAATGGTAGACTTCGCTGAGAGCAAGCTGAGAATCAACTCAGAATTTTCCAGCCCGTAGGAGGGGGCGAACGTTGGAGCCGTTTCATAGTCAACAGATAGCTCGAAGTCTAGCCAAAGACATATCCCCGTACAAACCGCGTTTCCTTTGCTCCACAAGCATAGAATGATCCGTCAGCGACCATGAATGAATTAAATCGTCCTTGACGGTATATTCCAAGCTCATCGCGAGTAGTCAACCTTCGATGAAATGAACGTCGCGTATGCGGCGTCGGACTGGTAGATAATCCTGTCGGAGGCTCAAAGCATAAGAATGATGAAGGCTGGGGGAGGTAAATGAGGGAGGTAAATAATAAGAACACTCCAGCAGATCGACACGGGAGGCAATGAATTCGAGTGTTTCGTCTAAATGCTGTCAGTGATAAGGGAGTTTGCGGTGATGAATGGAGGGAACAGAGATCAACTGACACCCGTAACGTATCTATGGTAGTGTGACCAAGCAGAGAAAAGTCAATGACGTCTCGTAGTTCATGGGCAGTACTTCGAACGGTAGCATTCTCAAAACATGCATGCGAAAGCTATGTTTATACCAGTCCCAATGACTTGTATAGATTGATGTGAGTGCGCGGCTCAGTGGTCTGCATTGGGACTCCGCGTATTCCTTCGCTAGAAGTTTGAGCGTTCATTTCACAACACGGGAAAATTTGATACAATTATGAGCAAACATACGGTAAGATTACCTATACTCACCTCAACCCTGGGCCATCTGCCATTCATTTGCACCTTCCATCCTTGGGACCTCGAGATATAGAAAGATGTCGTATTTGCCGTCATTCCTTTGGGAGTGGTAGGTCATTTTAGTTCTGAAGGTTTGGAAAACCCATCAACAAGGCGAAGTATAATGGATTCTTCACCCTGTGTTTGCACGTGGACTCCAGGCAAGACATCTACGTCCCCCAACCCCAGCTAAAAATCATGACCACATAAATGAACTCGATTAGGCCAGACTTGTACAATTTTTCGGTCCATTGGTGAACAGGATTGTATTCGGCGATCCTGGAAGAACAAACTGAATTGGTGAGTGGCACTCCAGCGAGTCCCAACGCAATTAACAACTGATGGTAGAATGATTAGGTAGGCAATGGAAGTGACGATGAGATCGACCCGATGATAATGAAAAGTAGGTTCAGGCGGAGTCCGAATCATGACGTTTTCCGATTTGGGTTACGTGGGCGCTTTTCTAGTTTGCTTTCAACCCCCAGTATCAGACCGTCAATGTGGAGTGTATGTGCAATACAACCCTCTCCCGCCGAGTGCTCAAACCGACCTCCCGGTACCGTGCTCAAAACCTCTCGTTGCGCAGGTAACATGATGGTCTCTGACGCTCGTTTACTATGATGCTTACTTTCCACACAACAGATCCAAGACTAGATGATGTCGTTGGGCCGATGGTCCTCAAACCCTTGTATGTCCTACTCGAACTGAGGACGGGTGAAATTATACGGTTATTAAGTAAGAATTCCACGGAAGCCGGATGTACTCCGAACCGGATGTTGAGGTACCTTGTAAGAGCTTGTAAGTACTCATCTTGATTATATATTACAAAACTTCTCGAAGTGCCCCATGTGGGTGGCTCTCATCAAAATCGGCTGGCAAGGTATTTCAAGTCAATCCACTGCCCTGACTAGATACCCACCACACGCTGTCACCCCGACCTGAAAGTCACTGTGCTTAAGAGCACCTTTCTAATGACACAGAGTGATTCACGAGCAATTGTCGTTGGGAAAAGGAGCTCCTTGCTAGACGAGCGAGCACCGAGTCAACAAATACTTATCAAATGATTTGGGTCCTTTTCACCCCATTGCCGCCATCCTCGATTCTAGTCGATATCTCTTCCAAAGCTCACAGCCTTCCATCTTCCGGTTGCGGCAACTTAGCTGTAATGTGGGGTATCATGTGGCTTTTGTGCGTGTTCCCTATTTGCTTACTTTCACTTTAGTTCTAATCTGTCCGAACATTTGGATTGATGTCGCAACGCTCATATCGGCCGGCACAATAGCAAAAAGATCTGGCATCATGAAGATTGATTTCTGATGGTCCCAACGAGTTCATTGTATTGGGGGGCATAACAATGTCTAATACAGCATTCAGGACACGAGGCTTGATACCCAGGATCACATATACAACTGGTGCACGCGTGACAGAACAACGTTCTTTCCCTCCCTCCACCATCACAAGTTAACTAGCCATCTTCTCATTTTCCCTTCTATCACGGGTGGATGGCAATGGTCAATGTCTTCAACAACACCAGAGATGTCCAGATTGGCCATAATGCAACCTTCCAAAGTATAGGCGGCAATTTGACGACAAATACATATCACAATGCTCGAGGGGATACAATTGAATTGGTGCGTAGAAGCATACACTAGACAGGATTATTCTGACCTGAGGATAGTACGGAAATACATTTCGAAAGATACTCATGGGCGATATCATCGTGCGGAAGGATGTATCTTTGCAGGTTCTAGAAGTGATTGTTCATCCTCAGCAGCGAGAATCAGAAGGTGATGGATTACAAAAGCAATGTAAACCAATGAGAGTCAGGAAAACCACTCAACACGTTGAGGTCATGGGACTTGCAGGAAATTTCACAAGCATAACGGTTGGGGCACTGGACGGGTGTCAAGAGGGTCTTGAAACCGTAAGCACGATTAATAAGAGTCTGGCTTGGTATCTTATAAGCCGTTGCAGATATCAGAGCGTGTATGTCGAGAGCTGGCATCTCGGCGGTATGTCCAGATGCCTGCCCGCGGAGTGGTATTCTAACCTAGGTCTAGATCGGCGCTGTTCCCCCAGCTGGTTGGAATAGGCCAGTCCAAGCACCCGACATGGATTGTGCATGACGGTAGGGGTTTTTGTTTGGTGGTGTTATCTGCAGACACTGACAATTACATTGAAGAACTAGCAAATGGGTTGGAGTTCACCACCAAGATGTGGGCTGAAGGGAGTATGGTTGTATGGCACTACCTCTGGTATACACAGGTATGTTCAGCCTTTTGACGTCCTTCATCAGCTGAGGGTGTCTTTAGGCAACCTCGGTTTATGCATTGTATTCAGACAAGACCCTGACATTACCTGTAGGTGGTTTATTTATGAAACTAGCCTTCCTGATAGTTGAATAACAGGTTTTGGGCGATTGGAGTTTTTGGATGTTCAACCTCAAAACCCATGCGTGGCAATACGACATTCCTTCCATTTCCCTCTCCCCACTCAACACGAACCTATCTCTTGCCCCACTCACTCTTTCACCAACCCCACTTCGCCACGAAACACCTCCTCGACTCAACCCCACTGAGATCGTCGCCTACTTTGAAAACCAACTCGGCGACTTTTTGCATGTGATTGCGTCATGGGGGCAAACGAGGCACATCAAAGATCTTTCAGCTTTCGCTCGTCATGGTCTTCTGACCTTCGGGGCCGTCGTCGACCGGAACAAGTCTGAAATCCTCGCCTACATCCCCTCTGCCTCTTCCCCTCAATGGCGCTTTGACAACTTCAGCACCGGTGTTGAAGCTACCTACTCCACCGATGGTACGTCCATCCACCCGATCTATCTTCATTGTGTTGACGTGTATAGTGCCTTGGCGTGTTGATTTCCCTTTTAACTACCCCGGGGTGGAAGTGAACCTTCACTTCTCCTTGTGCTTCCCGGATCCACTTCAACAACGTACTGCCTACCTTGCCCAGTCTCTCCCATTTGCCAGTGGTAATCTTGATTCATCGAATGACCTTGGCGAGTGCCCCTCCATTCCTTTCCAGTTCCCCACTGATCTCTATTTCCTTCAGTGTACATTACCGATGTTCGATTTGCTCTGATCGGCACAACCCCCAATAACTCTACATCCTCGACCCCCATTTATCTCTTTGTCCCTCCGGTTCCTATAAAGCATATCAACGGCATGTACTCCATACGCTATCCCATCGTCGACCCACTTTTGTACTGGTCCCTTGACCCGAACGGAGAACATGCGATATTCGAGGAGCATTGGGAGACAAACAAGATTCCCAGGCTGGAGGTTCTGTCTTGGATCGGCTCGTCATGGTACAGTGGGGATTACTGGGCAGTTGACGAGTATTTACAAACACGGAACTACGGCTTGGATGGTAGAAATTATTCATGGGAACGCGGGTATCCCGTGTTGGTACCAGGTGAGGTGCAATTCCTGTCTATGTACCGGAGGCTCCAAATCATCGGCTCATTTCTGGGGCTTCAGGTGATCCTTTCGAAGCTGCAGCCCGTAACTCAAACAAGTTGAGTACAGACGAAGATTTGAACTACATATTCTCGACAGGTAAGCAGCAGCTAGTATCAGGCAATCATTATATCATCACCCCCTGTCCCCTTTAAAGATATTGTCCCTCGCCCTCGGATACGACCCAAAACAAATCCCCGAATAATCAGGTACATTAAGATCATCAAGACCACTGGAAGGTCATCTCGCGGGCTCATGCGGTCGACTGGGAGGCTCAGTTCTTCAGCTTCGTCTAAACG
Source organism: Marasmius tenuissimus (assembly GCA_029532415.1). NCBI lineage: Eukaryota > Fungi > Basidiomycota > Agaricomycetes > Agaricales > Marasmiaceae > Marasmius > Marasmius tenuissimus. The sequence goes on from JAQOTA010000067.1 coordinate 105,680, forward strand.
AGCGCGAGCGAATGGAGCCAGTAGAAAGAGAAGATCGTGATACATGTACACACAACTCTGATTGAAAACTTGTTCCTATGCCTACTCGAGTCTGTGAATCTTTCGTTCCAGCCACCCACTTCATATCACTTTGACTGAGGCTACCCACATTGCTCGGGACTACTGATTGAACTCAATGTAACTTAGAGAGCCAACGATTCTCTAACTCTCGGAGAGTAACTGTGAAGTCAGTCCTGAGAGTACCAGAGTCCCCAGTTAAGCGAGCAGGTTCGGTTATCGAGTTTGCCTCGGAAGAAGGCTCACAACCTTATACATCATGAGGAGACAATTACATCTCGCTGCACGGTCACCGTGGATAGGTAGTAGAGTCACAGAATAACCGCATGGCATGATTCGATGCTTGAAGTGAACTAGGACGCGGAGGCTTCTGTCGTCCAAGCCCTACGTGTAGCGTTGTATTGGTTATTGGTTTTCACGGTATAAGAGTTTGATGGACCGGAAATTATGCGAAGAGACAACAATAAACACTCCTGAGTGGAGTCACCGAAATGAAGACGCTCTGATACCAATTCTATACTTTTACAAGTTCCTTGACGTTCAAACTTTACCACCCAATAACCTAGTTCTCCGGTAAGGCCTGTCGCATACGAGGGTTAGCCTTAGGTCACAGAGGCGGAGGTAAAGGGTTTTCTCTGGTTTCTGCCCTCGCGCAAAGAATTCATATCTGTGGAAATACTCTCCGCCACAATCTGGTCACGCCAATCATTAGCAATAACGAGAGGAACAGCTGAAGGCTGTGACATATCATTTTGTACTATTGGGTTCCACCTCTGCGGTTTCTCCACACCAACACACAACACTCGAAAGCATTATTTGAGACAACCGAGGCTGGGATTATACCTCTCATGTGCAATTTTTACCTACTATTAAAATGCCGCCATATTCAGGACAGTGGGAACATACAAGAGCTCAGGAGTGGGGTTTCAGCAATGGGAGTTTGTAGCGGCTGTGGGGAAGTGAGCTGTTACGATTCACCTCTATTCTCACCAACAAGCGCCCATACAGACGCCTCTCCCTACCCAACTCACCTCTCCCTTACCACCTTTCCCACTCATTCAAAACATCTCTATAGACGGCTCCACGGAGTAAGTGGAGCTATGCATCCAGACCACAGCTCCAGACCATGCCCAGCAGACATCTCCACATGCCACCCCAGGTCATAATATACAAACAGCCACAACGACTCACACGATATTCACAGCCACTCCCACAACGACTCAGTCCAACTACAAGCGACTCACACGCCTGTGACTCAGCATGACTCAGAGCGACTCCGGACCTAGACAGATTCCAGTATATAAGCCCAATGTACAAGTGAAAGCCCACCTTGACCCTCGACCTTTGATACTTGACCTTTGACACTCGACCTTCGACACTTGACCTCCGACCCTTGACCCTTGATTCTCGACCTTTGAACCTCGCCCTTGCTTAAAGGAGTGACTTGAGAGGACACTAGCCGTGCCCTACCATATCATGAGCTCACCTGGTCCATGACTATTCTGTCAAGGGTAATGTTGTAGCTTCCTTTTATTGACAGCCCTAACTTAACCTCCGCCTACGACATATCCGACATCCAATGCTTCACCCAGTCCATCTTGACTGGGGCCGCAGGCTGTCAGACTGTAACGTGCACGAATGTCAAATGTCCTTGCAACCAGGCATATCCTCCCAATGTATGTTCCTTTCATTCCCTTTAAACAGGCATTTTACTTACAGTTTGGTACATTAGGATACGACTGGATGTGGAGGCAACATACCAGTCCGAGCTTGTGGCCCTGGTTACATTGCCTTCAATGGTACGTGTCTAAGTCTCTGATTGTGGCTTCAGATCTCACCCTTCCCCCTTCTGGTTGTGTTCTGCCTGTGAATGTGATACTTGTATCATAGTGAATACTGGTGTCCATGCCCATGTATCAATTGTTAGTTCTATCAGCTACCGCTGGAAATTGAATATGGCTTGTTCTGTAGTTAATGAAATACTTCTCTGGTCAATGGTCCATTGATGCAGTTTGATAGATACTTGCTGATCAGTTGTAGCGAGCAGGGCCATGTTTGAGTCGATATACCATACCCATTACACACCCGTGGGCCTTCTGTTGACCTGATGTTGTCATTGATCTCCTTATACCAAAGGGATATGAACATTTTGTGAACTTTCACCTGCATTGCTCTCCAATTTACACCTTTTATACCACAAACTACTTAGGGATGGCAGCTCATTCTACCCCTGACAAAATGTTGGAGGGCCCTGAGCAAAGTTCTATGTCAGTATTGCTGCCCAGTGGGCAGAAGGCTGGAGTGACAATCACTACACTGGCTGCAAGAACTAGCGTTGCCAACAGTTGGTTCAGTTTGGCTCTGGCTCTGGAGCCGCGGTTCGAACTGGCTAGACTGCAGTTCAAGCCACTCAAATTAGGTATGTCAATTTTCCTGCATATATTTAGTCTAGGTTACTAATAAATTACGAATAGTCTATTTAAACCAAGTACTTGGCACTGTGGGTGTCTGGGAATGCACACCTACACTGTCAAATGGCTCCACACATGGCAACCCACCTGTGAATTGTTTTCCCATGCCAAGATTCAGGGCTTGTACCTCAAAAGTGACTGGATTTTGTAGACTAGATATGTGATACAAGTATCTAGAAGTAAAATAATACAATGCTATGGTGGTTTAGAGGGCTGGCAAGGATCCAGTACATGCAAAATATGTTATATAATTGAAGGCGGCTTGAACTGGCTGAACTGGTTCCGGAACCAGTTTGAGCCGCTCTGGTAAACCGGCTCCCGAGTGAGGCATTTTCCCGAGTGGTTCTGCCCCAGTCTGGATCCAAACCGCTTGAGCCACAGTTAGAGCCGAGCAGTTGGCAACACTAGCAGGAACTCATGAATTTCAAGGAGAAATTGGAAACTTATGTGGAAACTTATATAGGGAGAATCAACTATAATCTCCGGGGCCTATGCAGCAGACATTTGATCCAAACCTGACCTATATAGAGATAGATATCCCAAATCTGGTGTTTCTATCACATTTCCACTTATTTCTGGTACCAAGTATCTCTTTCTTTTCTTCCGTGACTTGTCACTGAGTGCAGAATTCTGTAAGTCTGGGAAATATTCAAGATTGACATTGAACTATATGTGGGGAGATCTTAGTGTAAGTACTGGGACAAAGGATGGAAGTACTCAATCCCAGAAAAGGGTAGAAATGCAATGGAAATGTCAGATTCGGCATTTGTATCACATTTCTCTCCTGTTTGAGTCGAGTGTGGGTTGAATAACTGTGACACAGCCACAAGAATTCTGATAAATCCTCCCAATGTAAGTTTCTGCATAAATCCTTCATTGCTCCAAAAACTTATTTGTTCTTGCACCCAATGTGTGCCAAGATCTCCCCAAATAAAGTTTAGCGTCAATTTCAAATACCCCTGAAAACTTATGATCTTGCACCCAGTGCCAGAACATGGTAGCATACAAAGAATATTGTAGCCATACCCCGGTAACGTATCAGTGCTGACCAAATAAACACCGATTCATATGGGTCACTCACTGGATTTTCACCACTCTAAATCATGTGGTTGTTCACCTAAAATACGCCAAGTAGCTCCAGCAGGCCGTCACAGCGGATTGGAGTCGGCACACTTTTCTTGACGCTGCTTCAGAATCCAGTGTACTCGATCATGGTGTTTGGCTACGAGCCTATAGGTGAAGAATTGGACTCTAACTTATGATGTATTAAGAATGAAATCAATTCAGGAATGCTTGTCTGGACTCACTGTAAATGCTTCCCACCTATCTGCGCAGTGTGCCTGAGAAGCTTCCTTCGACCCACTGCCGATGTGATTTACAAAAATAGCTTGATTGATTGATTGTGTCTCCGAGACTTTGCACTGCTCTGACGCCAATCCACCCTCCAGTGTTCACAGCCTGCCAACGGATACCCAATATCCTGATTTATGGAACGTACAGAGCCTCAGGTGACGTACTATGGCACTTCTGTTGTCGTTCCTCCCCTCTAATCCTGTTCGTTCATTCCGTCATGACAGGCTCCCGTGCATGCATCACTGCTGTCAAAGAAGTTGATATATGGGCCTGAATGGTATCTCCCACGAGGGGAACGCTCATCTCCCCCTCTCTTCCTCTTTTGTTTTTTCCATCACGGCTTATTATGACTGGGGGAGCGATTCCTATGCCTCCAGAGGTCGACGTGTTGGCGACGTTGCAACATGAAATGTGGGTTCGGGTGAGTTTTCAAGCTTCCCGGAATAGTAGGTCCGATCTCATTTATTCTTTTAACAACTAGTACTTCAATGGTATATTCTTCGTCGCCTCCTCTGTTCCTCAAGTAGTTCTCTCAACGTAGTGAAGCTGCAGCAGGAGCCCTCTGGACATACGATGTCCTTATCAACATCGACCTTGAACTCGCGCATATTTGGGTGTCCCTTGATTCACGAAAACGACCGTTCAAAGTCACGAAGGCGATTTTCAATGTGTTGTATCTCGCACAAAGATATATGCCACTGTTGGATTCAGTGTTTTTGGATCAATATTGTGGGTATCCGTGATATTGACTCGCGAAGATGAGCTTAACAAGTACAAATTCAGTTATAATGGGCCCAAAGGACACAAGGGGCTGTGTAATCACTTACACGCTGAGTGCATGTCAGATTTTGAATCTACCACGCGTAATGTTGTCCCTGATGAAAACCGACATTCCTGACTTTTATCTGAGTAGTGCTTCTCGCACCCAGAATATGGGCCGTATGGGCTCGAGGAACTACAATCGGGATCATCCTTGTTGTGATCTCGTTAGGATGCGTCGTCCCCGCAATGGTGTTTTTCGGGCGTTTTGTTGGGGGAGTTCAGTGTCAGTGTGTTCCTTTCATGTCCTCTCGTCACCGGGGCCTCTGATTTACTTTGTGTAGACCCGCTCCTCGAAATACCGACACCTAGAAATGAAGATCTGAGACGATGCTTCTATATCATGCAGAACAAGGATATATTCCTATGCTGGATTGTCTTGATGATATATGATGGTGGTGCGTTGTTGGTAGTTCTCCCTTAGAGTAAAATATCCATGTTACTTCCCCAGCTAGCTTTGTAATAATGGGAATAGCGGGATTCAAGGCGTGTAAGCCAACTCCAGCATAACATCTATCAATTCCCGATTGTCTCATTCGTTCTCCCTCAGATCGCATAGGAGGTACCTCAAACCTCGTGAAAGTCGTTTATCGGGATGGTGAGTCCCAAATTCGGCCTGGGTCTTTTCCTCTTTTGTACTATGTGCTGACCCCCCATCGTGGATACTAGGTATTATGTATTATGCCTTGATCTTCTGTGAGGTCTTGTTTTCTGGAAATGAAGGGGTCGAACCCAATTACAGTTCCTTATTCTTGAATCTAGTTGTATCCCTCGTCAATGTTACCATAATCCTCATCCTCCCAGTGAGTAACCCATCAAATGAGACAAGGCTCGGTCCACATCATATCCCCGTACGCCTGCGCCTCCCTTCCACGTGTTTCTTCCATCTAACGTCACATGTAGATTTGAACGTGTTCTCCATTCCATCCTCGCCAGCCACGCAATCCTCCATATCCGGAAAGCAGCAGTGCAAAGCGTGATTCAAGACAAATCTGGATGGGATTCTGGAATTGGGACGGGACAACTGATTTCAACTTATCCGAGCATGTCGTTCGCATTGAATGCTTCGCAAACGATGGATGAGGAGAGACCTAGAGCGATGGGGAGTAGGAACGCTTGAATCCTCGGGTTGTTGTCTAGGGCTTTGTCCATTCATTAGAGAGGGCCTTTAACTTCCATATTCCCTACTGGGCTGGGCTGGGCATGTGATCTTGATAGCAAGCATCGAAGGGATGCCACCGTCTGACGCGCACAGAAGACGAGTTTTGATCTCCCTTTCCAGAAGCAACTGCCCTTCCCGTTCCTTCTCCTCCACCTGGCTGATAAACCGATCAAGTACGTAAACGGCCATGGACGCATACTTCTTGGAGTCCAGGTGTATGTCATTCATTGAGGTTGGGAGATAAGAGCCCCATATGAATGAACCGCGGTTCTGACCCTTCTTGAGGATCATGTACAATGCAACGAGTTTGTTTTCTGTCCCATAGTCACCTCTCGTACGTGACGGGGCTCCATATTCATCAACTGCATCCACAAAGTTCTCGAGCACAGTGCTGGCACGATTATTGGTACTGGCTTGAATCCCGACAACCTAAGAAGAGGTGAGTACATGTCGTGTAACCCGGAATCATCAGATCTTACATCGCGCCCATATCCGTCCACAATCCCGTGAATCACAAACCCCCATAATATTAACTTGTGATGCCCGTCAATATGCCAGAGCGCATTTGGACGCGATACCTTGTACTTCCGGCGTCGAATGCCTTGATTCCTTCGGAGAATAACTCCGAGACCATCCACCCTTGCAATTGACCCCAATATCCGATGTCGTTGTAGGCGAAGGCCATGATGAGAGCGAAGGTGTCCTTGTAGGTATGATAGTCCCGATCCTGGATGTTCCATTCGGTACTTGCGCACTATTCTATCGAGTTCACGGTTGGAGATTCTACTAAATCGCCAACTATCGATGTTGTATCCCTGACAAACAATCTTTGATAAGTCAGAAAAATACGGGGAAAGCTGGTCGTACCCGTATGTACTTCCGAAGTGTATTCCGGTGGACTGTAAGTGTCTTCGCCTTCGTCAGCTTGGTGATTGTTATTGCTCGCCCCGAGCCCATTGCCTCTCTAAGATAGTCTTCATCAATGACCTTTGCTGGCCGACCCCGCTTTCCTGTATGGTGCAATCTAACAGGCTTTGGCATACGAACATGCCGGTCATCACTACCGAAGTGCTGACAGTGAGAAACTTTGTTGTGAATCAAGATGAGACTCACTGGTTTCTTGACGTCGACTCTGCCCGAGCGAGTTTCGATGCTAACTGGCCAACCAATTGTGAAGTTTCAGTAATCCAATCGTCTGGAATGCCCTCCCTCTCCAAAGCCTCCAGAAGCGGGACTGCCTCATCGCGTATCAGATCGTAATGCAGTTTTAATCGACTCGCATCTGCCTCTTGGCCTAACACAACCCGAGCGTTGCTGTAGATTGTCGAAAGACGTTGTACGGCATTTAGGATGTTCGGAGACCATGGGATACCATGATCTGGTGCTGGAAGTGAGACAAATAGAGGAACAAAATTTGAACTGCTTGAAGGCATTGAAACACCGAAGAAGGTACTGGGTTGAGTTGCAGGGTAAAAGACACGTGGTCTGACTACCTCTTTCGGAGGCACGAGTTTGATGATAGCACCTCACCACCATGTCCAACGCGGACCTCACACTCGCAGCAGAGGCCATGTCACGGGAGGAGTGTGAAGCGCGTATCTCCTCTGGTCAACCTTTCCAGCAACGTGAACTGAACGCGTTGGCGGCCTTGACGCGTTCCCGAAAAGACGAGAAGTACTGGTTTCTTGATGGCAAAGTGATCGAGGTCAGTATTATAGCTTAAATACCGTGTCGATTTGGACTCACGCATCATCACGGTGGATAGATTGAGGGTCGCACTATCAAAGTCCACCTCTCGCTAACCTTTGATGAGATTCCGGCCCTCAAGCACTGGGTCATTGCCAGCGAGGAGCAGAGCAAACCTCGTGATCCCTCTCATCCCCACCTCGGATCTGAAGCATATCCAATGGTTCTCCAAGGGGGCGAAGTTATTGGTTATCATCACATGCTTCAATGGCTGAAATACATCTATCAGAAGTATGAGCTTTATATATCCGTTCTCACATTTCAATTTTCGACTGATCGCCACAATCAGCGCATATAGAAAAGAAAAGTTCAACGAAGAAGAACTCACGTACCTTCTCGGATGGGGCCATCTCTGGGGCGTCGAGCATGCTGTCAAGTTTGCAAAAGACAACCTTGTTGTCATGGTCCACTCCAAGCCGCCCAGCGTGAAGTTGGGACTCGCGAGACAGTTCCTGATAAGTGAATTTGTCGAGCCCGGATTGGAACCGTACATCGACATTGGTGCTACCCCACAGTTGAAAGAGATTACAGAGGACGACATTTACCGCATGGGATATCGCACCTATGAAATCATAGCTCGCACTCGTGAAACCAATCTTCGAAGGCGCATAGATTTGGCCATGATTCCGCCTCCAATGGGAATCCCAGAAGATAGCCTTCTTGCCAAAAACTGTACACCCACCCGACACGAGATCTGCCGACAAGCCTGGAAGGAGGGTTGGCGGAACGACGTTGCCGCCCGTCTTTTGGACAAAGAGGCCCCGATCCCATACAATCTTATCTCTTCTTTTGTTCACACGCAAGTGACCTACAGGGGCCCTCGCCAGACACCGACTGCCTATTCACGGATTAATCAACAGTGCGGATTGGCCGCCGTTGACAACCTTAACTGGGGGCCCGACCTGGAGGAGTATGGCTGGATAGCCATCAAAAGCAGTGCCGTGGAGAGAGTCAAGAAGCTGTATGGATGCTGGGAAGGGAATGATGCAACGGTAAATGGGAGTCTTGCTGATGAGTTGCTCGCTGGAGGTGTTATCGAATACATATAAACAGAGTTGGATTTCGAAGGGAAAATATTTTGATTGTATTTCTTGGTATTTCTAGACTACAAACTGCATGGAGATTGAGTCAAACTCAGCCAAAGCATCTGTAAAATCGGCCACGTACCAAACACGGTATTGAAAACTCCTCCAATTCTACTTGAGGGCCCAGATGAGTAACCTGAGTTCAAACACAGAGCTAAGTTGCTGTGGATGATCAGAAGTAGCAATACTTACCTTCAATAGACGGGGAGCAAGGCGGGACAGAAGTCTGTCGCCCTCGTCGTCGAGATCGGGAGGAAGGGAACTGTGGGAATTTGTCAGATGACTTCTGATGTGCGCGCGCGCACAAGGATTGCAGCGCGCACAGACCTCCATACCCAGCTCTCTGTTTCAGACGCCTCAAAAACCATCTTGAACACTCAAAGAAACACATACATCAAGACTAGGTCTACAAGTGCGTGCCATAATTTGCATGAGCGCGCCGGTCTTATTTTTTGTGCAAACGGAGGAGGATAGTGGCCCTCTGTTTTGTATAGCTCGGAGCACTTAGTAATCTGAAGCTCGCGCCCAAAAATTGCTACGATCTTGCAAATAGCTGGAAGTAACGGAGAAAAAGATCATACCTTGCCTCATTGCGAGTGCCAATTAGCTCAATACTTTGGAGTGGAGAAATTGCGAAAAATGAGACCGCCGCGCTTGAAAGTGTTACAGCTCGAACCTAATCCAAAGTTTGGTTTGGCACGCTTTTGATATACGGTTGTGATCAGTTACAATCGGCTTAGTGTGCCCTTCGATATGCCTAAGTCTCCGTATAAGAGCTCTCAATGCCATTAGTCACATTCTTCTGCCTATGAACAAACAAGGGATCGAGTCGGAGTAGGACTCAAAAAGCTTGGGAATGATTTGTCCATCTAGTTACTGAAGGAAGAGGCTGGTAGTGATGGAAAAGCCCGTATAATATCGATGTCCGGTAAGGTGGGGTCGCCGCAAACAGTAACAAGCCTATCAGATTCAACCCCCTGCAGGTAACTTGTTATCCAAACCAGCCTCCCAATCTACCCTTGCTAAACCTCTTGTTGCAATAGTAAGACAATTGTCTCCGGTTTTTGCTCAATATGTTGCTTGTTTATCATGTGACAGAGTTTGGAGTGCCAAAACCGTTGGTTCTTACCCTCCCACTGCCCAGAGGAGATGAAAGACGTTTTGCGGGTACTATAAATCTGAGAGAAGGTGTTTGTACACTTCCGAGACAGATGGTGAGGTGGGTCAGTATGTATTTTGTACTTGTCAAATTGATCACACAAAAACCTCAGGCTGAACAAAGTGTGTAAAAGCAGGTAACTCCCGGCTTTGAATATTCATCTGGGGTATCAGGTCGTATCTTGACTATTCCAACTGGACACGCGCTGCATGACGTCAACTACAACCTTTATTTCTCCCTGAAGGTCAATTTAGCCGACGACCATTTCAACTCTTGGATCCAGTCCTTGAAAATTAATTCAAGAATGACCTTTGTCAGGAGTACCCAAGGGAGTATTTATCAGTGATAGAATCAAATTCTGTTTGTCATTCCCCATTGCAGCCACTCTCAAACCTGCTCAGTATCTCACTCACAACACAATAGAGCTGCTCAATTCTTCCAGTTCATAACCAGTTCGTAATTTGTCCCATTTTGTCAGCTCATAAAAGCGGAGATGCTTCACTAAAAATCACTTATGAACTGCAATGAACTGGCAAACTGGTAACAAACTGTAGAATTGAGCAGCCCTAATGATGCTGTTATGAATCCACCCATTGTTTTCCCTTCCCTTGGTCCCCAGGTACTTTTTCCTCATGTTTTTCTCTTTATTTCCCATGGTTACATGTTCTCACCATCACATTCTGGCCTCCATATCATTACCTGGTACTACCTGGTGTTCCACATTGTTTCCAGATATTTTCCCAGCATACCATATGGTTTCCATCATGACCCTGTTTCCACATGTATCCATTAATTCTTATCACTTGTTCTTTCATTTTTCCTCTTTTACCTTCCTTCCCATGATATCTCTACAGCTTGGTTCTGTCATATATAATCATGGACACTTCTAGATAGCTCCCCAGTCTGACAGCTTTGTCTTATAGTGCTTGTATCCAGCATGTACTATCTTACACTTGCCCTGCTCAATTTTATCTTTCCTCCTTCACACTCTTGACCCTGTTGATGGCCTGAGGGGTTGCCCTAGTCACTGGCCTCATTCTTGACAGACGCCGGAGTCACTCACCAGCTACAATCTCAGCAGTGATATCAAACGTTGTACCCAGCCTCACGTATACAACTAGTGTGTGAGCGACAGAAGGTTGTTCTTCCCTTCCCCTCACCATCACAAGTTGACTAGCAATCTCCTCATTTTCCCTTCTATTCTGCGTGGATGGTGATAGTCAATGTCTTGACTGACACCAGAAATGTCCAGATTGGCCATAATGCAACCTTCCAAAGTGTAGGTGGCAATTTAACAACAACAACGACCAATACATACTACAATGATCAGGGGATACAGTTGAATTGGTGTGCGGGAACCATATACTGATTACCAATGTTCTGACTGGGGCATAGTACGGAAATATGTTCAGAAAAATACTCATGGGTGATATCATTGTGCAGAGGGATGTCTCTTTGCAGGTCCTGAAAGTGGTTATGGAAACAAAACATTGAGAATCAGATCGTGGCGAATCACAACAGCAGTCTACAATGATGAGAGTTAGGAAAACTATGCAACATGTTGAGGTAGTGGGACTTGCAGGAACCTTCACAAGCATAACAGTTGAGGCATTGAACATGACCCAAGAGGGGCTTGAATCTGTGAGCCCACTTCACATGAGTCTGGTTTAGTATCTTATGAGCCGTTGCAGATCTCAGAACATGTTTGTCAAGAGCTGGCATCTCAGCGGTATGTCCAGATACCTGTCCACGGAGGGACGGTCTTATAGCCTGATTACAGGTTGCCACTACTCCCCCAGCTGTTCGAAATAGGGCACTCCAAACAGCCGACATGGATTGTGCATGATGGTTAGAGGTTTTAGTTGGTGGTGTTATCTGTGGAAACTGACAATCACTTTGAAGAACTGGCGAATGGATTGGAATTTACCAATGAGATGTGGGCTAAAGGGACTATGGCTATGTGGTACTACCTTTGGTATACACAGGTATGTCCACCTTTTTGACATCCTATGTTGGCTAAGAGTGTCTTTAGACCACCTTATTTTCTGCTTTGCACACAGACAAGACTCTGACATACCTGTGAGTGGTTTATTTATGAAACCTACCCTTCTGATAGATGAATAAAAGGTTTTCGCTGAGCGGGGGTTTTGGAATTTCAACCTCAAGACCCCCATGTGGCAATATGACATCCCTTCCATCTTCCTCTCCCACCAAACATCAACCTCTTCTCCCCTCTACCCCTTCCCCTCTATGGTATTTTGCCAACTTCAGCACCGGTACTGAAGTCCCCTACTCCTCTTCGGGTATGTCTATTCCGATCTATCTTCCTTGTGCTGACACATATAGTGCCTTGGCGTGTCGTTCTCCCTTTCAACCACCCCGGGTTAAATGTGAATCTTCATTTCTACTGGCGTTTTCCAGATTCACAACAACACACTGTCTACATCACCCAGTCTCTTCCGTTTGCCAATAATTGTCATGATCCGTGGAACGACCTTGGCGAGTGCCCCTCCATTCCTCGCCAACTCCCCACTGATCTCTATCTCCCTCAGTATTCATTACTGACGTTCGATTCTCTCTTGTTGGCACCATCCCCAATGACTCCACATCCTCGACCCCCATTTATCTCTTTGTCCCTCCAGTTCCTATGGAGCACAGCAATGGCATGTTCTCCATACGCCATCCTAACCCACTTTTCTACTGGTCTCTTGATCCGAATGGTGAACATGTGATATCCGAGGATTGGGAGGTGAACGGGATTCCCAGGCTGGAGGTTCTATCTTGGATCAGCTCGTCGTGGTACAGTGGGGATTGCCGGGCAGTAGACGAGTATTTACAAATACGGAACTACGGCATGAATGGTAGAAATTATGCATGAGAACGTGGGGATCCTGCATTATTACCAAGTGAGTTGCAATTCCTGTTCATGTATCGGAAGCTCCGAGTCATCGGCTCATCTCTGGGGCTTCAGGTGATCCTTTCGAAGCCGCAGCCCGTAACTCAAATGAGTTGAGTACAGATGAAAATTCGAACCACATATTCTCGACAGGTAAGTAGAAGCTAGTATCAGGGAATCATTGATTCATCACCCCCTGTCGCCTTTGAAGATATTGTCCCTCGCCCTCGGATAAGACCCAAAACAAATCCCCGAATAATCAGGTACATTTAGATCGTCAAGACCACTGGAAGGTCATCTCGGGGGCTCATATGATCGACTGGGAGGCCCAGTTCTCCAGCTTCGGCTAAACGGGCATGAGCAAACAGAGCCAGTAGAAAGAGAAGATCGTGATACATGTACACACAACTCTGATTGAAAACTTGTTCTCTATGCTTACTCGAGTCTGTGAGTTTTTTGTTCCAGCCACCCACTTCATATCACTTTAATTCTACCCGCGGTGTTCGGGACTACTGATTGAACTCGATGTAACTCAAAGGGTCAACGATTCTCGAACTCTCGGAGAGTAACCGTGAAGTCAGTCCTGAGAGTAACAGAGTCCCCAGTTAAGCAAGCAGGTTCGGTTGTCGGAGTTGCCACGGGAGAAGGCTCACGACCTTATACATCATGAAGAGACAATTTGGTCTCGCTGCACGGTCACCGTGGATAGGTAGTAGAGTCACAGAATAACCGCATGGCATGAATCGATGCTTGAAGTGAACTAGGACGCGGGGGCTTCTGTTGTCCAAACCGTGTGTGTAGCGTCGTATTGGTTATTGATTTTTGCGGTATAGGAGTTTGATTGGACCAGAAAATCATATGAAGAAACAACAATAAACGCTCCTGAGTGGGGTCACCCAAATGAAGATGCTCCGATTCCCACTCCGTACTTTCACAGATTCCTTGATGTTCAAACGTTACTATCCAGTAACCTAGCTCTCCGGGGAATGCCTGTCGCATGCGAGGGTTGCCCTTAAGTCACAGAGGCGGAGGTAAAGGTTTTCCTCTGGTATATTGCACGGAGGATCCATATCTGTGGAAACACCCCCCGCCACAATCTGGTCACGCCAAACTATCAGCAGTAACGAAAGGAGCAGCCGAAGGCCGTGAAATATCACTTCATACTATCGGCTTCTACCTCTGCGGTTTTTTTAAGCCGACACACGATCCTCGAAAGCATCATTCAAGACAACCGAGGCTGGGATTATAAATTATACCTCTCACATGCAATTTTTACCTACTATTCAACTACCGCCGTATTCAGGACAATGGAAACATACGAGAGCTCGAGAGTGGATTTTCTGGAACGAGAACCGGAGTGTGTAGTCAATATGGAGCAACAAGGTCGCGGTTAAGTGTGTTGGTGTGCTGCACAACTTTGAAATGTCCGCACATCTCAAGCATATAACAACCAGCATTGTTCTGGCATTCGTAAGTGTTTGAGTTTAGTCAGCAGGCAACTCGAAGGACCGAATTCCTGCTTATCTCAAAGAGTATCCCCGCCAACTTTTGTTTGTGGAACTCGAGTAACGTTCGTGCACTCCCAGTGTTACTCAGCCAAACGGAAAGCGAAGACCCATGTCTACGGGTAGAAATATGTAGATTAGCAGGCTCGCTGGTGGGATCAATATAACAAACCTACGTGCTGTCTTGACAGATAGGTTCGCCGCTCAACTAGCCGAAGGATGAGGATTTGCATTACAGTATTTTACCACTCGTTGAGACATGACCGGTCCTTGATACAGTGGCATATTCTGACCGCCTAGGAGGCCCGCACTCCAAGCTAAACTGGTCGAAATGTGTATTTATGAGTTCTTCATCATACGCTGTCCGATTTGGGCCTGTCGCTGTCGCATTTTAAGAGTAATAGCTAAGGGAGTGATTTTGAGATGCACATTCAAAAATTTGTTTGGAAGACAGTGACTGTTATTTATGTAATACCTTGATAAAAAGTATCTCAAATAGTGAAGCAACCCTGGGCTGACCTTGATGTCAAATATCTTGCTGTCCGGTTGTTGTGCTCAAGTACTAGAAGGAAAACATGATTTCGATGAGGAGGAGGGTGACGCATGCGTGACAAGTGTGACACATGTAACAGAATGTAACACAGTGTGATGACCTGTGACCCACTCGCCACCTCGACGACAAATTAGACGACAACCTCGGAACGCATTGAGTTGATGCAATACCATTTTACTGGCTTGTACCAATGGCATGAAATGCCCTTTCAAAGAAAAAACAAGCTCAAATTGTCTCAGAAGAGCGAACAATGCTTTACAGTCGCGCTGTCACACAGTTCAGGGAACGGCAAGAATCCAATGGGGAAAAACCAGGACTCCGTAAAATCTGCTTGATGATTCAGGCAGAGCACCTTCGGGAGACAGGTCGCACAGTAATCCTATCCCATTCAACCTTGGGACGTCTCGTGAAGGGAGGGCAAATGATTGCGGATTTTAACAGGGACAAAAGTGTGTTGCTGAAACAGGAGGCCAAGGAACTGATCGCGTTCACGATTGAGGTAGCAGCGTGGGGATTCCCTCTTGACAAGAGAAGGCTAGCTGAGCATGCAGATGAGCTCATATGAGCAAGACTTGGGAAATCCTATCCAGGAGTAGGGAAAAATTGGGCAACCCGCTTCATCGACACACATTCAAAGCATCTTCGAGCATATATTCCATCAGATTTGGACACCGCGCGTGGACAAGCCGTCAATCCTGCCAATAACAAACTGTATTTTGACATGATGGAGAAGTTGATGAAGGGTGGGGATGATGGGGAGCCTCTGCTTCCTGAAATTATGTATGCGGTGGATGAGATTGGCTTTTCAAATATGAGCGGAACACGGAGGAAGGTCATTGGAAGGGCAGGGAAAAAGATGCAGTACCAAAAGAAAGGGAGTAGCAGGGAGATGACGACAGTTCTGGTTACCATTTGTGCAGATGGCTCGACACTAACCCCAGCTATCATATTTAAATCAAAGGGTTACTGCATTAACTGGCTCGAAAACAATCCGGCAAAAGCTATGTAAGTGATAAAGGTTTGGGATCATATCAACATACTTAACAAGCAAACCGTGGTAGGATTGGATATTCAAAAAGGGCTGGACAAGCAATGAGATTGGGATTGAATATGCCAAACGGTTCGAAAAACTTACCCGGAGCAAAGCAAATGGAGCGAAACGGTCGCTCAGTGTTGATGGCCATGTATCACACTGTAGCCGGGGGTTCCTCCGTCATTGTCGGGAGCATAACATTGCGGTGCCAGCATATGTCTTTCACGGGACATAAATCTACCAGGGACTCGATGTTGTATGTTTCAGCCCGCTGAAGAACACCTTTGGATTAGAAAGGGACAAACATCTACGGGAGACGGAAATGCCACTCACAAAGGAGAACTTTGCTGAACTTTATGGGAAGGCACACCTTTCCTCCTTAACCCCAGACCTGGTGAAGACTGCATTCCGAAAGACGGGGTTATGGCCGCTCGACAGGACAGTGGTAACAGCAGAGATGATGGCCCCGAGCCACGAGACGTCGTGGAAGGTGTACACCCCAATCGAGCCCTCAACACCAGTACAAATCATAACTGATTTGATGAGGGATATGGTATACAATACTATTCCATGCAAAGAGGAATCAGAACAGGAAACGGGAGCGCCACTCACCACTGTTTACACCACAGAAGCCCGGCCCCCGGACAGAGCCCTTTCTGACCCCAACCGCCAATAATCGTCGCGCTCAAATGACCATCAGCGAGCTAAAGCAAACCAGTGTTGGATATCTGGCTTCATCATCACTAATTCAGCCCAACAATTCACCCCCTAAAATCCCAGAATTCAGCATTTCACCCGTTCAACAAATACGAGACAACACACAAGAGTTATTAGATCTCCCAACATGCACGCTGCATGAGCATCAACTCCAAGATGCGCTTCGCAAGTCGATAGCGCAGTCTACAATGTACCAAGGGCAGGCATTACAGCTTCAAGCGACGTGTGTTATGCAGAACCTGTATTGTGATCAAGTCTGGAAACAGCTGCTCGCAAAAGAGGAGAAGGGTCAGAAAATAAAGAGAGGAAAGCTGATGGGGGATGGACTTCTGAAGATGCTGACATCTGATGAATATTATCAGAAAGTTGTTGAGCATGAAGAGGCACAAAAAGTGGACGAGGAAGAGAAGAGGGCAAGAAAGACTGCGCGAGAGAAACAAGCAGCAGCAATGACTATATGGGAAGGAAATGAGGCAAAAAAGGAGAGGAATGAGGGAAGGCATGAAGAGTGGAAAAAGGCTGTGAAGGAATGGGAGATGGAACACAAGGAGGCAAAGGACAGAGGAGAGACACTCAAGGTGTGGGAAAGAACTCATCCTAAACCAAAGGTGAAGGACCCAGATTATGCACCTGAACCCGCAGTTCCAAAGCCTACAATCAGGAAAAAGACTTCATCCAGGTCTGCTAGTGTTGAGGCTGAGGGCGAAGATGATGCAGATGGCAACAGCGACAACGACAACGAAGAGAATAGGACCACGGAATCAGATGATGGTTGATTTTGCCGGATTGTGACATCATGTCACAGTATTGGTCATGTGTGACATGAACTGTACTAAGGAACCAGGTACAGCCAAAATGGGGTTCTTCGACTGTTAGCACTGCGGAATACCATGACCACCTACCTAGCCCATATCTGACGACAATATAGAACCAATGCCCAACTATCTTGTGAGCTACTTTTTAGACAAAAAAATCTCTTTGCTGTTGTTGTGTGCGCTAATTACATTTTTGGTGTACCAAGGAGTGGTAAAATACTGTACAGTCATCACTCAGGTCCGTAAATCTCTCGGTTAAGCTCAAAGTCGGAATCTTGGAGCTAGTTATTGAAGGTGTGAAGCAAATTGGCTGGTAACTAGATTGCATACACCAGACAATCAATATTGAGAATCAATAAAGGGCAGGATTAACGCATCTACTTGCTTACCAGTAAATCATGATAGATCAAAACCAATATCCAAGCATTTGGAAACCAACAGACGTTCCATGGTGTTATGAGGCGACTGGCGTAAGGTAAAAGGTCTTTGAGACAGCATAGATGTGGTTTGGGTCGGGAGAAAAGTTGATGGGACTGTGATAGGTTGCGAGTTCAAGCTGTGTTTGAAAAATGCGCAAAGCGTCCGCCTATCCCGATTTGGAATCTTTGTGTCTTGTCCCTCTCCTCTCACCACGTTCATTGCCATCGGCAACTTCTTTGGTCTCCCTCAATTACGTTTCAGCACCTTTGACGGTCACTTCAATATGGCCTCTTGTACGGTTCAGTTTCACTGTTAGCCTTATTTGCCCCCTTTTTCAAGTCTTCATCACGTCCAACTGTGAACACCAACTTGATTATCACCAAAGAAAACAACAAATGCTTTCTGCATCTTGGTGTCTTCTCTCTATACCTTTGGCTAGACAAAGACCTGAAAATCTCTTCATCTTGTTCAGATAAACTAACAACTATCTCCCGAACCTTCGGGCACTTAACATCACTTTCATTCCCAGCCCTACCGGGGCGCATCATGCTGGGATGAATTCATTTGAACAACCCTTGTAAGGTCAAAATGCAGATGTCATGAATCATATTCTGTGTCTTTCTGCTTGTGTGCCTCACATGAGCTCATGCTTTTCAAGTCAAGGAATGGTCCAACAAACACCTCTGCACTCAAAGTATAATGACCCAAAAGCCCTCAACACTAAATCAGGAGGATCCCACTGGAAAGAACTGAGTGTGAAAGTGAGTATCAGGTAGAAAGACTGAGAGGGAGAAGTGAACATGAACGAGCCCTCTCGTGGTCAGGCGCAAGTACCATTAGCTACCTAACTATCACTCGTCATGGAAGGTATCTCAGGTATGTTCGTACTCTTTCTAGCTACATGACATTCATTCTACTGGTTTCGTTTGTGCATGATTAGCCTTTACAGTTATGAGGTTTAGGCTTCAGCATCTTGTCGAGCCATTCTGCATTTGCTTGCGTGACACCCATCAGTGAGTCCTTCAAAGTCACTGATCTCTAACATACACCCCCCGACCCACCACCGACCTTTACACCTGCCACCAGAACATCAATGACAGGAAAATAAGCGAGGAAGGAATAAGTTGTGGAAGGGAAATCCGTGACCCTTTCTGATTTAGAAATGGTAGGCTCTGCTGAGAATAAGCTGAGAAACTTGGAATCCCCCAGTTATTAGGAGGGGGCAAGCGTGGGAGCTGTTCCATAGCCAACAGATAGCTTGAGGTTGAGCCAAAGACATGTTCCTGGATAAAATGTGTTTTCTGTGCTCCACAAGTACAAAACAATCTGTTGGCAACCATGAATGAATTAAATCTTCCTTAAGCATATATTTCAAGCTCATCGCAAGTAGTCAACCTTTGATGAAATAAATGTCGTGCATGCGATTTCGGAGTGGTATATAATCCTGTTGGAGGCTCAAAGCATAAGAGTGATGGAGGGGAGGTAAATGAAAAATACACTCCAGGAGATCGAAACAGGAGGAATGAATCCGGGTGTTTTCACTGAACGTTGATTTGTAACCTCCACCTTCTCGAAAATTCCCACGGCAAAAAACGCCTGAGGAATCAAGCAGCAAAGGCATATGTTGATAGGTGGGTAATAAAACACATCATGAGCAACACTGGCCAGCAGCCAGACCACTCCACTACTCCTAGAGCACCCAGATCTGGGATCAACACCCTGAGACAAGCATCACCCACACCCATTACATGCCCTAACTTATGGACAACCGGGATTGCCATGAGAACAGTAGTGGGCCTGGCCGCCATATGACACAGCCCATACCCGAAGATGCTAGAAGATCCAGGTACAGCTTGGTGGACTCAACTGGCATCCGCCAAAGCGGATCACCCGACTCATATAATTCCCCCAACCCACAAACCAAACCCAACGACCTGCAGTTTGCTCTCGGCCAAGACACCAATGACGACAACAATGAAGACATGCTGGATGATTCGGATTTCGACGACCCAGCTGCCGATGCCGCATACAACACGTTAATGTAATTTATAGGGGCATGTGAAAACCACCAATTCTCAAATTGGGACATCCAAGCCCTCTCCAACGTAGTCCTATATGCACGCTACTACATGGAAGCCATGTGGAACATGGAGTCGTATGCAGAGAGAATAGACCACCTCGAATGGGCAGCAAGCAAAGCTCAGTCCACTCGTGACCTTATAGCAGAGTATGCCTGGAAAGCTGATGACCACGCACAGGAACTTGAGGAGACACTTGCTACAATTATGCGAGAGCTCACAGACATAAGAAAGACATCCGCAAATGCAACCCCGCAGCCCAACACTCCCCAGATAGCCCCAACTAACCCTCCCCCACCACGACACATGACACAACCCAGCAAGAATCTAACAGCAACGAGCCCGCTGAAACCTGTGGATCAACATGAGCAGGAACAGGAACAACACCTCATTGTGTCATTCAACGGAAGAATACCCCGAGAAAAACAACGACCCCCATTTGAAATCACGTCAGAAATCAACCGCATCCTCAAATCACACCCCTTGACCAATGGCCTCCACATCGCCTCCATAAAGTGGAATAACAAGGTGTAAAGGATCGCAGTATCCTTTTGAGCTCGAGGACGCTCTCTTACATTCACACGCTGATTTGAGGAAAATAAGTATTCCTTTCTCAATGACAAGCTTACGTGTCTGTCAATGGGAAAGCCGTAGACCAAAACAAATGAGCTTGCGCTTCTAGTTGTTGGTCCTCTGAAACCTCACAAGGAAGGTCAAATACTGTATAGTATTCCAAAGGTAAGAAAGAGATCCAGTACAAGTACATAGTATGGGTTTATATACTAATGGTACACTATGCTCAAGTCATGAAAAAGTCTTAAAGAAAGAAAAAGAACACAGGAATGTCATAGATGACTCCCAATGAGTCAAGCAATGGGAATGTGTGCCAAGGTTTATCTGAAACTAAGATCCATCACACAAGGGCAACCTCATCCTCTCAACGGAACCAGGCCAAAAGGCTGCCAACCTACACCGCTTCCATGCCCTATACATGTTGGTGTTCAACACCAAGATCAACGAAGAGCTGTCACAAAGTACTGAGCGTCTATTGGAGACGGCGAAGGCGGAGAGCAGTGATAGCAAGCTTGGAGAGGAGCAGCAGGCTTGACTCAGACAGAGATAAGGCAGAAACTGGTCCCAACAACAAGTTAGATCTATTGTAGAGGAAGAAAGCAAAGGAGAGTGTACTACTCACCTGGTCCCAACAACAAGAGGTCAAGATGAGGGACCAGGTGAAGACTAGCTAGCTTATATAACTATCCTACGGTCAGAGCTGGAGTTGGAGTGGCTACCTATGAGTTGTGTATGAGTAAGTATAAGTCAAGGATGAATAAGAAATGAGTCGGTATGAGAGAATGGAATGGCTGTGCGATGTGGGTTAAGGCTGCGCGATGTGGGTTAAGGCTGCGCAATGGTGGGTTAAGAAAGGGAATCATGAGAAAGAAAGATGTATAGTAAGTGACTGTGAGAAAAGAACATGTGATAATCATGTGAGCCAATGGTGGAGGGAAAAGTGGTGTCTTTATGACAAGAGCCAGACGAGGTCAAACCTGACCAAGTATGGCACAAACTAGTGGTTGACAGCATTCACCGGGACGAGACTGATGTGAGAGGATGGTGTACCCAGGGAATGGTCGGGGGAGGAGATACTGGATGAAATCTGCACCAGCAACAGAGAGGAACTGGGGACAAAGATGAGAATCTTGCTTGTGAGAAAACCTCACTTCTTGAACTCAAGAGATGACCTGCTAAGAAAAAATGAATTATCAATCATCATTGCCCTCACTGACAAAAATCTTCACAGACACATACTCCATGATCTCAAGAAGATAACCATCTTTGGGAATGAATGCAAGGTACACCCATACACTGAGCATCCATTGCTAATGAAATGCACGCAGGTGCCACAAGTTCGGGCACCTCAAACCCATGTGCAAGAAGACGCAGAGATGTGCCATCTGTGGGGAGCAACACACTGAACAAGAGCACACCCAGAAGTGCTTGTAATGCCAAGCACTGGTTCAGGCGGGAGACCTGACTACACCGTGCTCTCATGACGCTAAATGTGTCAACTGTGGCAAGATCCCCAGTCTAGATTGAGGTCACTGGGTGGACAACCACCACTGCCCCAAACAAATTCAAAGGCTTGGGTCTACCCATGGCCACAACTGTGAGAGCCCAAAGTCAGGCCCATCAAACAAGCCACAAATAGCTGACGTAGCAGTGACAAATCAAACAAAGAGGAAGAAGCGTAAGGCCAAAGCAAAAGAAGGCAGCCCATTGAATATCCCTCCCACTACTACCCCGATCCCCACCTCAAACAGCTTTGCTGCCCTTGAGAACCTCCTACCACCTGACCTCAACAGAGTCCACCGAGACCTCAGCTGCTCTGAATGGGCCACCCACAACGACATACACATGACCATGCCTAATGGTCAGTAATCAACCACCTGGCATATCCCCCAACAGACCACAGATCTGAACCAGCCAGCTCAATGCCAACAAACAAAAACTCCCCATCGAAACACTCCTGAACGAACACATAAATGACTTCAAGATCCTCCTAGTCCAGGAGCCCAACTGGGGCTTCATTGGCACAGACGGTGACACCCCCATCAATGGGGTAACCAACAATAGCGCATCATGGACCCTGATTTCCCCCACATCATCCCTCCCCCATATCTGCCCCCGAGCATATGCCTTTGTCAAAAAGGACTTACAGGCAGAAGTATCACTATGGGCGAAGATCGCTGCAGAACGAGACCTCCAGGTCCTAGATATTACACTACCTGACCATTTCACCATCACCTATGTCCATATATACAACGACCGCACACTGGGCCGTCAACAGATCATGCGGAGACTCTGGAACCTCAACATCCCTCGAGACCGCCCAGTGGTGATCACTGGAGACACTAATCTAGTGCATGTACAGTGGTCAAGATGATCCCCGAAAATGTGCACAGTGACAGACGAGATTGTGGAGTGGCTTGCTGACCATGGGTTTACCCTCATGAACAAGAAGGGCGAGGCAACCCACTTCCTGCATTACAGCAACAAGACCCCCTCAGTCATTGATCTGACGTGGGTAAACCACAGAGCCATGAACACTAACATTATACAGGGGTGGCGAGTTGACCCCAAGATGTCGTACAACTCAGACCACTTGAGCTTGAGATGGACACATAACCCGGGTGTCCCCCCAATCAACAACGTCACAGGCAAGAAATACAACCTCTCGGAAGTCGATCCCAATCTTCATTCTCTCTAATAAAAATTGAACACTGACCAATGATGAACTAGAATCTGCTGCTGTGGCAATTACAGAAGCTATGAAAGAAGCCACCGCAACTGTCGCAGATGAGAGGAGGTCAAGTCCCCATGCCAAACCGTGGTGGAATGATCGCATCTCAGAAGCTGTAGGAAGGGTAAAGAGAGCAGGAGCAAGTGCTCAAAAACACCAAATGACATTTGGACTCACTGACCTTAACCTTCAAGCAACAGTCTGACATGAGAACCACCACACAGAACACCTCATTCATTATACCAAGAAAACGTGGGCAGTAAGCCAACTTGAAAGTGCTGCTCTGAACAACATCTGGGGCTTTCAAAAGTGGCCAGCAGGTACCCACAACTTCCCCACTCCAGCAATCAGAAAAGCTGATGGCACACAAGCATTGACAAGTGATGAGAAAGCAAGGGCACTGCATACAGAGCTATACCAGCCACCACTGCCACTCCCAGATGAGTACACCATCAATCTGACTGACAACCTACCCAATGATCTCGAGTTTGCAGACATAACTGATGAGGAAGTCTCAGAGGCAATAGCAGACACAAGTAACTCATCAGCACTAGGAGAATCACAACAATCATACCAACAGGTTAAGTGGGCATTGCAGGAGGATGGGGAACTGCTAGGAGACCTATACCAACAATGCCTACGAGCAGGCTACCACCCAAAATTATGGAGAAGGGCAATCACAGTTGCACTTAGAAAATTGCAAAAGCCAGACTACTCAAACCTGAGAGCATACAGGTTGATCACCCTGCTTGAATGCCTCGGAAAGGCATTTGAGAAGATCGTTGCCCGCTGCCTCACATACCTTGCTGCAGCTCACAACCTCATACCCTGCCAGCAGTTTGGGAGCCATGCAGGCTACTCAACCACTGATGCCCTACCGTCATTCACAAACAACATCCAGGCTGCTTGGAACCATGGGCTCAAGACCTCAGCCTTGACATTTGATATCAAAGGATACTTTGATTTTGTCAACCATAAACGGATTGTAGTCAAACTACAGAAAAGACACCTGCCTCTACCTATAGTTAAGTGGGTCTATTCCTTTCTGTCAGATCGGGAAGCTGCAGTTTGTGTAGATGGTCTCAGAACCAAGATGGAACCGGTCAGGAATGGCATACCACAAGGATCCCCCATATCACCAATCCTTGCAGTGTTCTACTCGGCAGAATTGCTGGAGCTACTCAAAAACTGCAACCAATTTGTACCATGGGGAACCCAATGGACCTCTCCCTGAAATGTGTTCATGTATGTTGACGATGGGATGATCTACATCTCTTCCCACAACCTGGAGATAAACATCATCCGTTTGAAAGCAACATGGAAGGAGGTGGTGGTACCCTGGTGCCAGCGAGTTGGACTCCAAATCGACTTCAAAAAACGCGAGCTAATGCACTACGAGAGACAACCAAAGGGGCCAGGCCTGTCAACAGAACTTGAAGACCTGGATTAGGGTTCATGAGGATGGAAGTCATTTGTTGCTGTGAGTCTTTTTTTGTCTTGATTCTTGTTCGTTTTTGAAACTTGGACAGCTGGGACGGAACATGATAAATGGTTTGAGTTAAATGAACGCCTCCATTGATATAGTGGCAGCTCTTACACAATGTATAATTTTGAAGCACTGTAATGTATAAACCAGCCCTCTCCTCCACTCTGTATCTCACTGAAATGTAGTGTAGAAAGGAAGAAATAAACGACAACACAGGATATGCACTCGCCACCGAGTCACCTACTGGTACATGTTCCCTCTCTGTCTGTCTGGTTTAGCTACTTACAACCTCTCCACAGTCAACGAATATGTCGTCCTGGCCAGAAACCGGCCTAACCCAAGGTTAGCACTTGACTTCATAAGCCCTGCACGTTGTACAGTGTGTTGAATCCGTGGACTATTATTAGATCCCGGTATATCCGAAGTCCCGGTTCATACTTCCCGCCATCGTATTATGTGGGACAATGCGTTCGCTATTGTTCTATTCCTTATTGTTCACTATGCTCATATGTACAATTTCTATTGTCGTCCCTATATGGTAACTCTATTGTATCTACATGTATATAAGCTCGTAGTTCTCTACCTGAATCTACAGTGTGTGCTTGAGCTTCTACGTCTTGCCTCTATCTCTCTAAACTCCTCTCTGGTAAGTAGTAGTGTAGCCATGTTGTAGTCCTCTGCGCTAGGTGTCATGCCGGCTCATCAGGTTTACAGCGAGATGGAAGCTGTGTGCAAGACCCAAGGTCTTTACGGTCATCTCACTGGCCAAGAACCACGTCCCTCCATGCCCCTTGGCACTGTGACTAGCCCCGCAGGGGTTACTCCTGTTACCCGTGCTACCGTCCCTGCTGAGGAGCACGCTGCGTGGGTCAAGGAAAGTCTTGCTTGGGACAAGGAAGATCTCCAGCTCATGGGGATTATCCAGATCACCACCACCAAGGAGGTCTTCGATCCAATCAAGGACATGAACGCCGAAAAAGCTTGGGAACAGCTGAACCTCACCTACGGCGAGCCCACTTTGTCTGCCATCTATGGCGACTTTGTTAAACTCGTCTCTTTCAGACTCACCACCTCTCATCCCCAAGCCGGCATCGCCAAGTTCAAGTCCTACATCAAACGACTCTCCGAGGTAGGAGTGGTTCTCCCTGAGTTGATCAAATCCCTCTTGCTCATTGCCGCTATTCCTCCCAAATGGGACGCCGCCTCATCCAAATCCCTTCATGACTATGTCAGGGATCCCGAGGATGAAAATTGCGTCACTGTTTCGAAAGTCCATGACACTATCATGGTCGAATATGAACGCCAGAACCCGCAGCTCGCCAACCGCCTCTCTGCGGTGAAGCGTGCTGGTAATTGTGAACCATTGTTCGGTCAGCAGCAACGTCAGCAGCGTGGGTATCAGCAGCAGACCAACACCCGTCCACCACAGCAGCAGCAGCAACGCCAATCTTTGAACCAGAACAAGGGTAAGAAGAAGAAGCAGCAGCAGCGTGGTACCCGCAGTGGTATCAACCAGCATCAGGGTCCCGGCAACGCCGGCGGTAACAGCAGTAACAATTGGTCTCATGGTCACTCCCATTATGCGTCATACGCATCTGTCGTTGCTTCCCCTCCTCCTGTTCGTCCTTACTCCTCGATCACTGACTGCAGGGAACGTATTGCGTTGAACGCAGTCAACAACTCCCTGCGCGCCGAGATTGCCAGTGCCCCTCCTAGCCGTGCTAGAGGATCACCGCCCCCAGCGCACTTCACTGGTCACTGGGACAAGTCTTGTGACAGCACCGTCGCTCCCGCTGTCAAGAAGAATCCGGCTGCCATGCAGTTCTTCACCGGCTTCAAGCCATCCGAGTCAGTATTTGATGATGTACGTGAAGCACGTTCACTTGCTGACAGACTTGGTGTCCCTAAGACGGCGCGGCATCTCAAACCGTTCGAACAGATCGTCACGTCCGCCACCAATCATTCGCTCCAGGATCGTATCTCGAAGCCTGGTTCCTCGTCCAAGCGAGTTCTGGAGGACGATTCGGAAGATGAAGGAACCGGACGTCCTTCTCCTACTTCTTCTAAACGCTCTCGCAGCGTTGATCCTGATGAAGATGTAGAGATGGACTGGGGATCTGACGACGGTATGGACGATATGACTTCTCTATTCGGTAATGATGTTGACAACGACATTGCCGAAGCTGCAGGAGTAGAGGACATCCCGGATGACGTCTCTCTTGGATCGTTCCACAATGACAGGCAAGTACCATATCTTGACCTGCTTTCCCAAGCTGATGCAAACCTACAGCGCTGCTCTCAACTAGTTGGTATCAGTAGTGCGCGCGGTAGTTGTAGTGATCTGGTATCACTTGTAAATTTTTGCAATGCTATTTTGACCCACTTTGTGGGATGTACTCAATGTAAGGGAAAGAAAAGTGTGAACAACGCACAGGGTTGGCTCCTTGATTCTGGTGCCTCCTCTCATTTCACGAATGACATGAATGATTTTGCTGAATATGAATCGCTTGATGGTCCTATCGTAAATACTGCGAATAAGGGCAACCCTATACAGATCAAGGGTAAAGGCACTGTCTTCATTAAGCATAACGTTGAAGGACATGACGGGAAACTTACTGAGCGCGTTTCGCGTCTCTATCCTGTCTATTACATACCTCAATTGGACATATGTCTACTATCAATGGGAGAGTTCCTTCAAGATGGTCTATCAATTCATGGAAACGCGAAGTTAGCCTTCTACTCATCACAGCGACGACAGTCGCTTGTCTCCTACCCTCATATGCCTGGTCAAACCATTTATTGGGTTCACTCGCGGAAAGCATCTGCTGAGTCTTTAATGGCCAAGTCGGTCGTTTATAACGTCGACTACGATATTGAGCACAGACGCTTTGGGCATCTGTCGGATAAAGCCCTGAACAAAGCTCGGAAACATACGCAAGGTTTCCCACTTGACCTTAAAATGCCTACTAAGAAGACACCTCTGTGTTGTGGTTGTGCTGAAGGCAAGATGCATGAGAAATCGTTCCCCAACTCTACCACAAGAGCTTCTAAACCGTTTGAACGCATACATTCGGATTTGAAGTCGTACCCGGCTGAATCGTATCACCGGTACAAGTACTACATCTCTTTTCTCGATGACTGCACGTCCTACGTTTGGACCTCCAAGCTCAAGACGAAAGACGAGGCAGTACCTGCTTTGAGGGACTTCCTTACTATGGTCAAGACGCAGTTCAATGCTGTTGTCAAGACCTGGATGTCCGATGAAGGGGGAGAGTACAAAGGAGATAAGTTCGATGCAGTACTGAAAGAGTATGGGATCCAAAGGGATCAGAGCATACCGTATACACCACAGCAAAACGGTCGTGCTGAACGATTCAACAGGACTATTCATGAGAAGGCTGAAGCTCTTCGCTTTGAAGCTTGTATGCCTCAGTCCTGGTGGGAATTCTGTCATGTGCATGCCGTCCACCTCTACAATCGCACTCCTGTGCAACGTTTGAGCTGGCGAACTCCGTTCAAAATGCTTTACGGCGAGGCACCTGATGTTTCACATCTCCGAGTTATGGGTTCTGCAGCCTATGTCTTCATTCCTGAAGATCGTAGGAAGAATAAGCTCGCTCCTCGAAGTGAGTTGATGACTTTCATCGGCTACCAGGATGGGATGAAAGGCTTCCTGTTCATGCGAAGTAATAATTCCGTATTCAAAGGTAGCACTGCACTATTCGATGAGACGCTATACAATAAGTGTCCTGATGCCAAAACTTGTGGCTTTACACCTGTTGGTAGTGAACCATTTACTTTGGGTGAAAATCCCAACATTCCTTCGGAAGATGAAGGCTCTGATGACGACAGTTTTGATACTCCATTACCAGATCTCAGACGACGCTCCGAACCTTCTAAGAGATCAGAACCTCAGGTTGACGAACCTGCAGGTGGCCCTGCGCCAGGGGATGTGCCACTCCCTCAATCTGGTCCTCCGACGCCTCCAGGCGAACCCGCCGTTCCTCCGCCTGCACCAGCAGCGGATGGTCCACGCTGGTCTTCGAGGCAGCAGAAGGGTACAACGCAACCTGGTAATATATTTGGTGAACAGCGGAACCCAAATAGACCCTCAGACATTATTCGCGACTTAGAGAATAAGAATACTTGGAGAAACGTCACTGGAGATAAAGAACCTTCACATCCAGTTGATCGTCCTAGCTCTTCGCGATCTAGGAAAGGCAAAGGTGGTAAAAAGGGGATTCCTGGTCCACTTCTGCCTCCGCCTGCTCCAGAACCCAGTGGAAGCACTGAGTTGCATGAGGAAGAAAGCGTAGTCGAAAGACTTACCCAAGAAGGGGGAGTAGGATTCGTGATTTACCTGTTGAACAATGCCGTTCCAGTTCACGATTCGCTTCCAACGTCCGATACTCCTGATTTCTCTAATATCAGAGAGTGGACACTCCGCGATATTCTAAAGTTGCCTGTCAAGCAACAGAAGGAATGGAAGAATGCTTGCCACGAAGAACTTGAGGCACTTCGTAAGCGCAAGGTCTTCGAACTCTGCGACTTGCCTAAAGGTCGCAAAGCCATCGAAAATAGATGGGTCTTCGACGTTAAGTCGAATGGTCGCAAGAAAGCGAGACTTGTTGCCAAGGGTTTCTCTCAGGTCGAAGGTGTAGACTTCGATGAGATCTTCTCACCAGTTGTTCGTTATGAGACTGTTCGTATGATGCTTGCTCTTGCAGCTCTCAAGAACTGGTACATCACCTCTGTTGATGTTAAGAACGCCTTCCTTTATGGCGATCTTGTTGAGGAGATTTACATGGAACAACCTGAAGGCTTCAAAGTCAAGGGCCAAGAACGTAAGGTACTACGCCTGCGTCGTGCATTATATGGACTAAAGCAAGCTGCTCTTGAGTGGTGGCGAACCCTCAGCTCGTCCATAGAAGTACTAGGCTTCAAACACCTGACTTCCAATGCCGGACTCTTCATCTGCAAAGATCCGAAGAGTGGTGAAGTTGTGTATGCGATCATATACGTTGACAATGCACTCTTCATGGGTCCTAACAAAGCTTTTGTTGACAAGAAGAAAGCCGAGTTCATGGCTCGATGGGAATGTCGTGATATGGGCGATGCTAGCGAGTTTCTCTGCATGAGCATTCGTCGCGAAGGCAATCAAATCATGATTGACCAAAAGGATTATCTGAAGAAAGTCCTTGAACGTTTCGGGATGCAGAATGCAAAAGGTGCTCCTACGCCCTTACCTGCTGGCTATGTGCCAACTCCCAACAATGGTCCAGTCAACCCTGCCATTCGCTCCAGATTCCAGTCTGTGATTGGGTCGCTTCTGTATATTATGCTGGGTACACGTCCTGATATTGCCTATGCAGTTACGAAGCTTTCCCAGTTCTCTTCTAATCCAACGAAGGAACACCTCGATAAAGCTCTGTATATCTGCCGCTATCTGGCTGGCACATCAGATTATTCACTTGTCTACGATGGTGACTCTGATGGAGGTCTTCTTGCGCTCACAGACTCGGATTGGGCTGCCGATCCCATCAAACGCCATTCGATTACTGGCTACTTCTTCAAGTTAGCAGGCGGCATCTTCTCGTGGCAATCACACGCCCAGAAGACTGTAGCTCTTTCTTCCACTGAGGCTGAGTATATGGCACTGTCGGATTGCAGTCGTCAAGCTTCCTGGATAAGATCACTACTCTCTGAACTTGGAATCGACTTAGGTCCTATTCCAATCTGCGGAGACAATCAGGGCTCTATCTTCATTGCCTCTAATCTGGTTCAAGAACGCCGAACCAAACACATCGATATTCGATATCATTACATTCGATCGTGTGTTGAAGATGGCAAAGTCGAGTTGTTCTTTATTGAAGGAGTTTATAATCCCGCAGACATGTTTACGAAGAATCTCGGACATGAGAAGTTCTTACGGTTCAGAGATCACCTTGGACTTGAATTCTATTCGTCCACTTGATTCGCTCAGATGCGCTTTTCAGCTGCACTTAGCGAGGGGGTGTGTTGAATCCGTGGACTATTATTAGATCCCGGTATATCCGAAGTCCCGGTTCATACTTCCCGCCATTGTATTATGCGGGACAATGCATTCGCTATTGTTCTATTCCTTATTGTTCACTATGCTCATATGTACAATTTCTATTGTCATCCCTATATGGTAACTCTATTGTATCTACATGTATATAAGCTCGTAGTTCTCTACCTGAATCTACAGTGTGTGCTTGAGCTTCTACGTCTTGCCTCTATCTCTCTAAACTCCTCTCTGGTAAGTAGTAGTGTAGCCATGTTGTAGTCCTCTGCGCTAGGCGTCATGCTGGCTCATCACAGTGCTCACATTGAACAATGGCAGCCCTCACTATGCGGTGTACTCGCCACTCCTATGTATTCACACAACATTTACAATATATTTCGTTCTACCCTTTCATGTGTGTTCGCCCGGCCTGACTTGAGACAAACCTTGAAGCATTGTTGAGCACGGCTTGAGTGAAGTTGAGTCAGCTTGTTTACTCCCTCAAGGTCAACGTTGAGGTACCCTTGAGCACAGTTTGAGTTGCTTCATCTACTCCCTCAACGTCGACCTTGAGCCACCTCATTCACTCCCTTAAGTTTGACTCACTCGCTCCCTCAAGTTTGACTCAACTGCGTTGCTCAAGGTTCTCTCAAGTACAGCTGTCAGCACGTTGTAATAAGGTAAGTACGAGGTAAGGAGAAAACTCAAGTATTTTGCCCGGGTTTTGAGGAAACCTGGCCTCGATTTCCGAAGTACTCCATATGCTATCCCTTTGTTAACCCACTTTTCTACTGGTCTCTTGACCCGAATGGAGAACATGCAATATCTGAGAAAGATTGGGAGACAAACGGGGTTCCCAGGCTTCAGGTTCTGTCTTGGATTGGCACGTCGTGGTACCCCCGAAACTACCGGGCAGTAAATGAGCACTTACTGATAAGAAACTATGAATGGGATGGTAGACGATATGCATGGGAACAGGGCTATCCCACGTTGATACCAGGTGAGTAAAAGCCCTGGTTTTCGTTTGAAAGCTTACCTGCTATCCGTTTATTCATGCGACTTTAGGCGATCCTTTCGCAATGGGAGTTTACAACTGTGACAACTCGGAAACAGGTGAAGACTGGAGTGATGCCAGCTCAGAAGGTGAGTATTCGGGGACATCGGATATCCTGCAACTCATGTCACCTTATAGATACTCAAGATAGCGATCAGCCCCCCTCTGAGATTTCACGAGCCACAGTTGCGCGAAATGGAAAGGCCCGGATACTGAAATACACTCAGAAAATTTCTACGGTCTTTAGGCGAATTACCCGAAGGTCTAAAGCCGGCCCTGCAGCCTTGGCTGATGTGCCGTCGATACGGGGAACCCGGAAGGACAGGAGAATGTAATTCTTACATTCTATTTATGTCAATCCCCTTCGACCAAACTAGTTCTCAACGTTGCTCCCTGATTACGATCCCATCGGTACCTTGACTATATGTGATCCAATTCAAGTTCAACCAGAACTTCAAATCTTGGTATAAAGGTATCGTCCCCTGAAAGTAAATCTTCACCTGAATCATTTTGTCTGGTGCTAGACTTCCGGTCGTACTTGATAAGTAGATCTCTCAGTTGACAGAGGGCAGTGGTTAAGTTGGCTACAGCTCGGCTCTGCGGTCTCGTACTGTAGATGTACGTGCCCACAAATGCAGGCATACACCGAATTCGATCTTCAACTCTCCTAGGAGTCGAGAGCTCCGCCTGGAAATGGACCGGTGAATTTCTAGCGTAATGGCCAGGTTGAAACTCAAATGAGAGTAAATGGAATAAGACCCCGAATCATCTCTCTACTTGCCAAGACTGTGATATCTCTGCCCATTGGTGCCCCAAACGGGGATCGCCGTTGTCGGTTGTATTTTCTAGCGTGCTGTGTTGGGTCAGTTGGACATCACCGCTGGCACCTCTTGACTGCAAATATCGAATATAAACCTGATCTTTGGTCCGAGTCTGCCATCAAAACGTTCGAACACCTGGTAGAATATGTTGAACGTCAGGATTACCACCCATTAAACGGAGGAAGATTAATCTCACCTAAATAGTTGGCGTGATTAAAACTACCACCCATGAATCACGATTGTGGTAGTGACCGTTTCATCTAGCGTGGTGCCAGGACGCACCCACACGAGCGAAAGCTTCCGATACCTGTTGTTGCAACTCAGAATATCGGGTGTAGGGAGCCGTCAGGCTAGCATTGCTAGCGCCGGTCGATCATGTTTGCCCTTTGGTCTCCCAAACAGGGAGCGACGTCATTGGTTGTCTGGTCTAGTACACTTGGTCGGGTCCCAGCTTACAGTGACAGAAAAGATCAGAGCTGAATTTTACCTTTGGTCCCAGTCCGCCGCCGAAAATTCCACCTACTAGTAGAATACAGTAAGGATAGCTACCAATTCAACGGAGGAAAATTATCTCGCCTCAAAAAGCGCATAATCAATAGGCAGTTTGCGTGGCTCGACAAGTGTCCGAAAACATTGCGTAATACGAACTTGTTCGAGATTCGGCCTTTTTTGCGTTGCGTGAGACTACCTTCAAGCTCACGCGTATTGTCCTTCTGAAGGACTCTCCCCTGGTTCAAATTCCCTCAGAAAGATGTGGTTGAGTCTCTGGGAGATGAAGGATATCACAAGAAGCCAATCTCTCGACCAGGAGGAGCTATAGATCAGCGAGATGCTGCTGCAAGAAATTACCTGTGACGTCACTGGCCATATTGTTCGTGTTCAAGTACACCTCTATCATGAGATTACCGGCGGGGAATAGTCATTTTCAGTGCTACAAATTGCTTATGCGTCTCTCTGAATCAATTCATGCTGTGCGAGAACAATTTATGGTGCGGGAGGTACGCAGAACTGGTCAGTGTTGGTGGCCTTACGCAACGTAAAAATGGCCAAATCTCGAACAGGTTCGTATTACGCAATGTTTTCGCACACCTGTCGAGCCGCGCAAACTGCCTAATATCACTGTCTACGAATCACTTCTGGTCCGACACGAAGATACTATGACATAACTACACGAGCGAAAGCTCAGGATATCTGTTGTTCTAACCAAACCTTGGGTCTGTCAAGCCGGTTTTTTGGCACCGATCAATCTTAGCGTCCAAATTTCCGACTCCCAAACTCCTGGTCGTAATTTTTGGTCCCAGTGAGGATCCGACGGAGGCTATGAGAGATATGCTGTTCGTGGACCAGGTACACGACGTGAGCTACGTCGATGAGAAATACCGATCACCAGTACCTATTAGCTATTGAATGTCAATACGCAAGCTCAAGCCTCAGAACCAACAGGAAGAGAGCATACCACCAACGCCGCCTCTCAGCCCATTTAGCGCGACGGCAACTCCTAGGTGTCGTTTGCCAAATCAGAGTAATCGTGACAACAAGAGATCTTCCAACATAGTCCAACCCACAGAGAGTACAAGGAAACTGCACCACTGAAACGACGACAGACGTTGGGACTCTAGAAAGGCACCGGAAATGCCAATGTTGCTGTGGATATTGAGCAAAACTGCCGGCTAGATACTGTGATCACTCGACGCAGCACCAATTCGGCGTGCCTTTCAATGCTGAGGTGTCGGGTGCAGGTGAAAAGGTCTAAAGTCAAGAGATAAAACTTTTAAAACACTTGGACCGCCGGGCCTGTCGTTATTTCGCTGGTCTTTCACAGAGTTATTCCGATTCAAACTGAGCGTGATTCTCCAGCGTGTAACAATGTCAAACAGCTCATCGAGGTGACATCAACGAGAGTTGGAGCATCGTAACTGCCAATTACGAGGATGGTGGTGGTGCGATCACAGACTCAGGCGGAGTTTGAATATACGCTCATCAGTGGTTGTCCCGATTGAGAATCTTCACGACGTGCGTTGTTTTCTCCTCCCGCCATATTCAGTATCTGCTTGCTCTGCTCTTGTATACATGGTTTTTGCAACGATAGACAAACATCTCTACTCCAAGTCATTTGCCGCGTCTGAAAGAGATCACCTCCTCAACCACAGTCCCAGGAGGAACCGTCATCTATAATCTCGCCTCAAAGTGATCCCAGGCGATTCACTCCCATTATCAATGCTGTGCCCCACCTTCCTCCGACAAATTGGCCTAGAAACATCTGGAAGGGCGAGGTACTTATCCTCTCAGCTATATCTGGTCGGTCCTCTTGACCCGGCCGATATACGTTTACTGAACTTCCATCATAAACACGATTCTACTGATACCTCTGCTTCTGCATCAGAAACAGTACACCCATGAGCTCGACGCCATCAACAACCGAGCTGGAGCTGACTCAAACTGCTCTGAGCGTGCTGCCGGTGTGCTGCATCTAGTAGGAAACGGGTAAAGCGTAGAGAGATTGGGAGGGTGGTCGTGAATTTGAAAGAGCCGTTTCATCCTCTGACAGGTGAGTAGGGTACATTCCTTTCAGTTTCCCGCCTGACCTTCTTCAGTGCGACATGTCGCCTTGTCTCGTTGACCAGAACACTCGGCGTCTCCACCCCATGTACTTCCGTGGTTTCCAGCCTGATCAGCGGCACGTACGACCACCTGGTATTAAATGAGGCCAAAAGTCTGTTCTGCAGGTCATCCCGCTGACATATCTGGCCTGAGAACCGCCTCAGTACGCCAACCTCGGAACGTCAGGGGATCTCGCCGGGCTCAGATATGCAATGCAAGCAATAAACAGAATGCGCATCCCCACCGATCAACACTTGCTTGATTCTGGACCCCATCTCGTTCAGGTTCTCCAGGTACCATGACCCGACAGTTGAGGTGATCTCGCACTTTCTCTTCAATACCCTCCAAATTGCTACACTTGAAACTCCTCCGGCGTCGGACCCATGGTAGTCCATATAGATCTCAATTCACCGGGTTACGGGAAAAGGCTAGTTTTACTGCCTTTGAGTCGGCTAAAGCTGATGTTTCTGAACGCAGATCCTTGTCCTTGGAGTATCCGACTCATTTCTCGGTACAAATTGGGAATCAAGTCTAAAGTAATCCTTACAATACGAGATTCACTGGTTGGTGCCGACTCTCCGAGCTTCCTAAACTAGTTACTGTATTCATGAGCGCACCTCATAGGTCTACCCGTTGAGCTCCACATTGACGTTTTCACTGACTTCCTGGATCAGGGTTACTTGTATTGACGGGGCGGAAGGTCAACACCGAGAGGTTAAACTTGTTGCCGGGACAACGCGCTGTAAACTAGCTCCGAAGTATGTTCATTACTTTTCAAGCTCGAGTGTTTCGTTCTCATGGCTTTGTTGCCGCGAAATCATAGCTCAGGAAACTGAGCTTCGGCATCGTGAGGCCTCATCTCATGCTGCCTGCCTGAGACTCATTGTATTCGGTAGATGCTAGCAAACTCAAGACTCCCTATGGACTTTCACGATTCGATGCGATGTATGAGAGAGATATTGTGCCCTTGTCTGTCTCGTTAGCCTCTTTAATGGCTTCTGCCAAACACTGCTTGGAATATCATCGGTCATTTTTCTTTTCAATGTCAATCGCCCATATTGGATTAGGTTGAGAATCTGTGTTTCGGCGAAGCCCATTCTTAGGGCTCAACATCGTATCGGTGCGCCACTTATCTGGGTATCTTTTGTACCCTAGATGTACAAATAAGGGAGGTTGTTTTCATACTATTTCGAGGTTAAACTACAAAGGCCTCTATTACTAATCTCCTGGTTCTCTTCGATAGGCGAGGCATTTGCCGCACAATTTGCAAACTCTAGAGCCGAGCCTGGCTCATTCGGGTACGTCTCCTCCCCTACTCGCCCGTTGGAGGGTTTTCAAAGAAAAAGAATTCTGTTCAGTCTCTTACATTCGGGAGCACCACAAACTAAACGTAGACCTTCCGCATGTCCTCGCGGCACATATTTTGGCTGGCTGTTGATGCCCCCCTTGAGCTGCGTTCCCTTTTATTAGCGGGTAAGTAAATAGCAAGTGACAGGGATGTGACTCTCGAATTTGCACTCGCGAAGCTCTTTCCTCCTGCAGATCTTTCGAGGGAAGTACGGGTGTTGGCAATTTCAAAGGACGTCTAACCAAGTTCAATTTACATCACTCGTACCAATGACAGTCGAGGCGTTCACTGAAGTTCAAGTTTGTAATCATTTTGTACGGTGACTTCGCGCAATACACGGTCCGTCTCACTGAACGGGGAATATAATAATGCATCGAGCAGCAAGTTGAAGCACTGCACGAGCAACAGTCTTGGTGTCAAGCCCGTTGCCTTAGGGAAGTATAGGACGGAGAGAATTCTGAACCCACCAAGTGCTCGAATCGTCATTGATAGAAGTAGCTCGATCCTCCCCCCGAGCCCAATCTACTTATGATTTGCCTACGCCAGCAGACCATAAACTCATGTCAGAACTAGATCAAACGGGGTGAAGGTTTTAAATAAGTAAAAGAGATTTTTACCTCTCATTGATGCTCGATGAGTCATTTGAACGGAGTGAGGCTGACAAATCAGAGAGTGGTCAGGTAAATAGCCTAAGGTTCGACAGGAAGCTCTCGAGCTATTTGAGTCATAATGTTCATCGTGCCGCTTCCTCAGATCTAATCTAGAACCAAATGAAACCGTTGGACTAGTGCCCATCCTAGACTCTTGTACACACGAAGCAAGCGAGCTCAGACAATGAACGGATGGGACGATGTGTCGACTGAAGGTGGTTGTAAACCTCCGATGATCAGGTGATCAGGTGAGTCGCTCTCCACCTTGTACTTGCTCGACCAGGCCACAAAAACTTTTGTGATGGCTAGAGCAGTAGCTTTTCATCGGAAAAACTGATGAGGTAGTACGGTGTCAATGCACTATAACTAACTAGTCTATTGGGAGTACCAACTCGTCTTGTCGGGCCTTCACTTTGCCTTGTTTATCTCACCTAAGGTCACTGTACTTCACAGCAGCGCTGTTTCGATTGTGAAGGGGAATTGGTGAATAATCTTTGTTAGGAATAACATTGCCCGCTAGATGTGCAACTGGTTGATTTGTCGCTAAATAATGTGGGTTGTTTTCATCCCATCGCCACCATCCTCGAACCTTGTCCCAGCCCACCTGCTTCTACCTCCCGGCTGCAGCGCTTCAGCTGGTACGTGGGGTACCATGTGGCTTTCGTGTATGTTTGTTATCTGCTTACTTTCATTCGAGTTCTAATCGGTCGGAACGTTTGGGTTGATATGGCGGTGCTCATATCGACCGGCACAACAGCAAAAAGATTAGGCATCATGAAGACCAACTTCTGACAGTCATGTGAGCCCAACGGGTTCGTCGTATCGGTGGACATAACAAGGTCCATTACAGCATCTGGAACACGAGGCTTGATAACCAGCCTCACATATACAGCTCGTGCACGAGCGACAAAACGACGTTCTTCCCTTCCCTCTGCCATAACTAGCAACGATTGTCCCGGTTCGATTCTTTGTGGATGGCAATGAATAATGTCTTGACTGACGCCAGAGACATCCACATCGGCCACAATGCAACTATACAAAGCGTGAGCGGCAATTTGACGACGACAAATACATATTACAACGATCGAGGGGACACGGTAGAATTGGTATGTGGAGGCCATATACTGATTACCGACGTTCTGACTGGAGCATAGTACGGAAATATGTTCAGAAAGATACTCATGGGCGACGTCATTGCGCGGAGGGATGTCTCATTGCAGGTCCTAGAAGTGGTCGTGGAAACTAAACATCGAGAATCGGATGGTGGGGAATTACAACAACGGTCCAAAGTGATGAGAGTTAGGAAAACCATGCAACACGTCGAGGTAATGGGACTACCCGGAAATTTCACAAGCATAGCAATTGAGAGATTGGACGGGACTCAAGAGGGTCTTCAGATTGTAAGCACACTTGATAGGAGTCTGGGTCAGCATCTTATGAGCCATTGCAGATAGCAGAGAGAGTATGTAGGGAGCTGGCATCTCGGCGGTTTGTTCAGATACATGCTCGCGGAGTGGTCTACTAACCTGAATACAGGTCACCGCTATTCCCCCAGCTGGTAGGAATAGGCCAGTCCAAGCACCCGATGTGGATTGTGCATGATGGTAGGGGTTTTTAGTCGGCAGGTTTATTTGCGGGCACTGACAAGTACGTTGAAGAACTGGCAAACGGGAAGGAGTTTGCCATTAAGATGTGGGCTGAAGGGAGTCAAGTTGTGTGGTACTACCTTTGGTATACTTCGGTATGTCCACCTTTTTGGCATCCCACGTCGACTGATGATGTTTTTAGAATACCTCGGTGTTTGCTTTGTGGGAAGACAAGACTCTGACAATACCTGTGAGTGGTTTATTAAGAGAATTTACCCCTCTGATGGATGAAGAAACAGGTTGTGTTCGAGTGGGGTTTTTGGAATTTCAACCTCAAAACCCACACTTGGCAATACGACATTCCATCCATCTGTCTTTCCCCACCAAACATCGACCTATCTCTCATCCCACTCCGCTATCTACCAACCCCACTTCGCCACGAAACACCTCCCCGACTCGACCCCACCGAGATCGTCGCCTGCATCGAGAACCAACTCGGTGACTTTTTGCATGTGATTGCGTCATTTGGGGCGACGAGGCACGTCGAAGATCTTTCAGCTTTCGCACGTCATGGTCTTTTAACCTTCGGGGCTGTTGTCGACCGAAACCAACCCGAAATCGTCGCCCACCTCCCCTCTACTCCCGCCCCTCAATTGTGTTTTGACAACTTTAGCACCGGCGTTGAAGCCACGTACTCCACTTCCAGTATGTTGACCTGCCCCATCCATCGTTCGTGTGCTAACTTGTGTAGTACCATCTCGTGTTGATTTCTGCTCTGACCAGCCGGCGGTGAAGGTGAACCTTCACTTCTCCTTACACTTTCTAGACCCACTTCGACAACGTACTGCCTACCTCGCCCAGTCTGTTCCGTTTGCCTTTGGGTGTCATGATTTGTTCAATGACCTTGGCGAGTCCCCCTCCATTCCTTGCCAATTCCCCGCTGATCTTTATTTCCCTCAGTGCTCATTGACGAGGTTCGAGTTTCTCTGGTCGGCACAATCCCCAATAACTCCACATCCTCGACCCCCATTTATCTTTTTGTCCCTCCAATTCCTATAGAGCATAGCAATGGGGTGTACTCCATACACTATCCCCTTGTTGCCCCACTTTTTTACTGGTCCCTCGACCCGAACGGAGAACATGTGATATCAGAGGAGGATTGGGAGATGAACGGGATTCCCAAACTTGAGGTTCTGTCTTGGATTGGCGCGTCGTGGGGCAGTGGGAGTTACTGGGCAGTACAAGAGTATTTACAAACACAGAACTACGACTTGGATGGTAGAAAATATGCAGCAGAACATCAATATCCTGTGCTGATACCGGGTGAGTCGCAGCTCTGTTTTGTGTTTTGGGTCTTTCTCTGGTATATACTTACTCCCGAGATTTTAGGTGATCCTTTTGACGTGAGGTTTTGTAACTGGAACGAGTCAGAAACAGGTGAAGACTGGAGTGATACCAGCTCGGAAGGTGAGTGTTCAAGGACATCGGAGACTCTGGCAACTCATGCCGCCCCATAGACACTCAACATAGCGATCAGCCCCCCTCCGAAAGTTCTGCTACGCGAAATGGGAAGGCCCGGATGCTGAAATACACTCAGAAGATATCCAGGGTATTTAGGCGAAACACGCGAAGATCTAAAGCAAGACCTGCAGCATTGGCTGACAGTGTACCTTCAATACAGAGAACCCGAAAGGACAGGTGAATGTAGTATTTGATCTGTCTAATTCAACCTTGGCCATGCTATTCGATAACGTTGCCCCCAACCACTTTTTTTTATTTTACCGAGTGTCATTGTCCACAATCCAGCTTGAGTTAAGCCCGCCTTTAAATGTTACCATGAAGTCATTATTCTCGGAACGAACGTCCACCTGAATGATTGTGTCTGTAGCGAGATCCCCGGTAGTACTCACAATATCCCATTCGACCGAGGACAGTGATTGAATTAGCGTCGATTTTGCTTTGTGACCTCTTAATCTAGAGGTACACGCCCGCAAACATGGGCATATCCCCACTTCAGCTGAGTCTAATCACCGGGTATTGACTCTTCTACACTTTGAAAGCTCCGGCTGGAAATGAGTCGGCGAGCTTATAGAAAAACGATGTGTTTAAACCAGGAAACCACGTGAGAAGAGATACATTGAATAAATGTTCCAAGTCCACTCCCTGGAATAGGGAAATTGTGCAAGTTCTGCCCTTTGGTCCCTCAACGAGGAAGTGCCTTTGCTGTTCAGTTAAGTATGCTAGTCAGGCCTAAGTACAGGAACAACTTGACTGCCAGTTTCTACGGATACAAATGATCGGAGTACAACTAACCTTTGGTCGGAGTCGGCCACAAAAACGTCTCGTCTGTTATCCACCGATTAAGTTCGTCGAACGCGAGGATTACCACCCATTACACGGAAGAATTGTAATCTCGACTCAAAGAATCGGGACAATCAATCTCACTCTCCACGAATCACATCTTAGCCGTGACCGTTCGATCTGACGTGGCGGTAGAACATATCCAAACTAGCGAAAGCACGGGATATCCGTTGTTCTAACTCAGAACCTCGAGTTTCGGGCCAGTGTTGTTACTGACAGAACATGTTGCGTCTGATCTCGGCCTCACAAGGGTCTTTTCGAAACCTAATCCCAGCAAAAATCACATCATAACACAAGGAATAACCGAGGGATATGAGAATTTACCAAGTACGGCGAGCAATGAGTCATAGGACCAACGGCCATGCACATTCAATCTACAATCGAAGTCTCAGCGTGCTTTCTGAAGCGTGAGCGTGAGTTATTGAAACCTTGAGCGGTGACAAAAGCACGATGTGGCCCCGACCGACATACGCCTTCAGAAAATTCCCCGGCTGGCATGCTGTTGTTGTCAACAATGACATTTATATTAGCACGGAAGACGTCGGAAAGACGCTATCATTCATCGAGATCGGCCGTGCTGTGGGGTCTTCGAGGTAATCGGATTGCAGCGGGCCATTAGTCTCATGTATGGAAGATCCCGTCTGGGAACACACCTCGGTCTCGTTAGGAGTTCGATAAATTCGTGATATGTGCTCTAGAAAAACGCTCGGGTAAATAGAGTCGAATAAGGACCCTTGATAATTTAGCCCAAGGGCATCAAAGTTCTCGAGCGAGACGATTTGAAAAGACCGTATGGAAGCGTACCAGGTTCGTTGTAATGTCGTATCGATTGCCTCGGTGAAATGAGCTTACTGGGATAACAGAAGATCACACACTAGTCAATAGTGGAGAAACCTGAGGATTCTTTTAGCCACAGCGATTCAGCGGCGACGAGCCTTCACCTTCTCATCGTCTCTTTGACTGGATGAATTACTTTTCACTGATTCGCGTACTGGCTCCGATGCGGATAGTTATCAACACGTATGGGGACCAGCGTAACCTTTTCGAGTGTCGTACACCCTTTCTGTCCACTTTTAAATCCACTCCTACTGGTATTGGGAAGGCTCCTTAGCTAGCTAT
The DNA here is from genome assembly GCA_029532415.1 of Marasmius tenuissimus. NCBI lineage: Eukaryota > Fungi > Basidiomycota > Agaricomycetes > Agaricales > Marasmiaceae > Marasmius > Marasmius tenuissimus. The sequence continues at coordinate 147,904 of JAQOTA010000067.1, forward strand.
ATGGTAGCAACCTTCGGTTTGGAAGGGATATTCTGAACGTACCTTGGGCACCAAACTGATTTCGATGCTCCTTCCGCCCAATTGATTCATAATTTGTGTTTCCTTTGGTTAATGGTGAATGCAGACAATTATTCGTACACAATTTTCGGCCAATTTCCGGCATCCCCGAAGGTATGTGATTTCAAGGACAGGTGTGAATATGTTTGAGTAGGGTTGTGATGCGCCAACTCGTTTGAACCTTTTGGCGGAGATACTCTATATTTAAGGGCTGCCCTTCTTGAGTTGACTTTCGTGCGATATCAGTGAAAGTGAAATGAAGGTATTTTCACGAGAACGTGAAAATGATTACGTTGAACCATAAAACTCGTGGTCTGCCTCAAAGAGAGAGAACACACGATATTCAGGGTTATATTTCGGCCCTCGAATATTGATTATGAGAGCGGTGTTCATCTGTATAGATTGAAATTCACGATGTACGAAGCTGTTGATACGAGGACACAATTCTTTTCCAGCCTTAACGGCAACTATGGAAACCCCGCACTGGGCAGAGAACCATCATTTTTGCCATCGCTCAAAGTGAGACCAACCGAGGCCTCACCAGGACCATTGTCGAAGCCTGTGTCCTGGTGTGATAAATCCTCAGATATGTAGCCGGAAGCTCTTAATAAGAGATGATGATGCTATGGTATCGGTTAAAACGAAAGGGCTCAACATCGGGGACGAAATTTCTCGTAAGCACGGGGGCCAGATCTGCCGAGTCAACTGTTGTTGCTGGTATTCGTAGCCGGAGTAATTGAAGCGTGATTACTCAGAGTTCTACGGTGAAAAACCGTACTGAGAAACGACACCAATGGAAGTCGAAACTCCGTGGCAGGGGGATATGATGGTGCGTGGTACGTCCGTAGGTTCAGGCAGAGTTTGAATCTGTGTTGATCAGCTGCATTTTCGAATTATCGTGACTCGTGTTGTTTTTCTCCTCCCACCATGTTCACTACCGTCGATGGCCACACTGCCCTTGTATATTACAACATCATAATGGTACCCTGGATTGTCCCTCCTTCGAGCTTATCTCGCGCCATCTTATGTCTAATAATCTCTACAACCAGAACTTCAGGAAGAGCCTTCATTCAGGTACAGCTGCCTGCACGATCTGGTGCGTTGTATATCATTTCCGAGATGCAGCTCGCAAGACTGAGAATCTTAGACACCCCTCTCAGAGCAATACCCGGCGATTTTATTCCTACTACTAGCGGTGCATCATCCACCTGCAACGAATTGGCTCAGAAGAGATCAAATAACCGTTCCTCAATTATTTTGTGCCTTCTGCCCCGGCCCCTTATCTTCTATTGATCTTCCGTGAGCTGCGGGGTCTAGTGCGCACATCAATGAACTCGTCACCTCACGAACCCTCAAATTCAACTGGGTGGGTTTTGCGGGTCGAGGGCTTCGCATTCCGTGAGCGGGAACGGTGCGAGAAAAGGAAGGGCAGAGAGTGGGGATATTGGGTGGATGGCCGTGAGTGTGAATGTTCAATGAGCTATCCCAGTCTCCATCCCATTCTCCAACAGGTGAGTACGGCATATTTCCCTCCAGGGTTTTTGACCAGCTGAGTTTCCATTCGGTTTTCCGGCTCTCGTCAGTAGCACAAGAATTTACGGAGAAAACACGCCACCCTGTTAAAGTGCACTCAAAAATTCCAACCCGTACAACTCCGTTTTACCCATCTCGACTACGGTACGATATGACTGCATGATGACAGATATCGTCAAAGGTCTATTTTTTACGCTATCTTGTTGTAGTATTTAGGCTGACAGCTCCCATTGTAGACTTAAGTCTGAGCGCGGGGGAACATCGCCTCATCAGGCGCATAGATGCAAATAGGAGAAGACACCTTCTCAGTGATCTTCTCCTCACTCTGGATCCACCCTCGGTCAGGTTTTGGTGCTAGCCTTTGTCCCCCTTCAAATTACCGCATCTATCAATCCTTGTCGGCGGGCGATGGTCTCTGTGAAGCTCGTTTGCTCGGACACAGAGTGACAGAATCAAGGTACGTTTTACTGTCACACAAGTGGGTACAAAACTTATGATGTATTCCAGATCCCCTCCTTCTAACCCCGGATATTTGCCCTTTGCACAACTAGCCAGGCAGTGTGTTCAAAGATAGATGCCCTTTTAGCACCGAAGGTGTACCTCACGACGTGAGCTTCTGGCTTCCTATCTCCTGCGCTTTACACTGACAATACTGGTGAACTCGAAAATTTTTCTGATCGCGTAGTGGCCGACTATAAAGATTTCAAAGCAGAGGTTTGTTAGCCTCGGGAGGATGATACTGAGAGTTAGTACTCGCCGTTTGAGGGTCGCAGTAGGACCGATACTCTAGGTATGCTCATATCATCCTACAACATGTTACCATTGCTGAAGGTTTTCTTTCAGTAGATTTATAACCATCGAATCGTTCAAGAAGTATCGGGTCTCGGACAATGGTGGCATAATTAACATATTGACGCCTCTCGTCCGTGAGTACTTTCAGTTTTCGGTATATCGAGTAATGTAAGACCCCCTGTTTAGCTTTCACGAGTGTGAGCTGCGAGGGCACTGCGAATAAGGCTTCCTAGACTGTCTCTTTGGTTATTTCGCTGGCTCTGGCGGGACTTAGGTTTTACTGTTCACTCCGAGTCCAAGTCAACATTGTCAGTTTCGCACCAACAATACTATGTATGGTATTCCTCGTGATGAAATCCGGCCGTAGACGGTCTCACGAACTTCTATCGCCACAAGAGTACACCTTGAGGTATCAAATTCACCTCTTCGTTGTCGGCAACTCCTCTCGACCTAACGGGGGCTTTGGATTGCCTTATCAGACCAGCAAAGTGTGAATTCTCTGATCCATCATGAAGTACGCCCATTTGTTGCACTAATAGTTTGGTTATAAAAGCTTTCACCTCAACATCAACCACATTCGATGGCTCCATTCTCGAATTCCATCCTGTTGGATCTTGTCCGGCGCACTGTGTTATCCGGGTACCGAAACGAAAATAAGCAGCCAAGACTAAGAAGAACAGTGCACTCGTCGTTCAAAAACTCAAAAATGGTTTCCAAATGAGTATGATACAACGCTCTAGCTCTCCTTCGCTTGGCCGACACACTCTCTATTGGTTTCCCGGACCCCCAGAGAATAGAGCTCGCTATCACCCTCACTGTAGACAAGACAAACACGATCGCCAGAAAGACCGGATACCTACAGAGCCTCCGGGAGAGCTAACTTTGTTACTACCCTACTCGACCACGCGCTTGAATGCCTTGCAGTGGACCTATATTAGTCGTGCGTTCTAATTTCTTTTAGCTACTTGGTTGGGCTATTCAGGCTCAAGATATTCTTAGTGGGCTACCTTCAAACGCTAAGCTCGCTCCGCTTCAACAATACCAGAGCAATGGTGTTCTCGTGGCCCAGAGCACTTGCCAGGTCAGCTTCTGGTTCCTTGCAACCCGAGCCCTGTCCTCATTGCACCCTGACGCAGACGACATCGGTATTGAGAGCACCTCGAGTGTCTCGAAGTTTTTGTGAGATCCTCGGGGTAGAAAATACGTACCCAGTCAGGGGGTTGAGCTTATCAGCGCGCCGGTATAGGTTGCATCTCGTCATGAGCAACCTACCAAATATGTTCACGCATTTTCAGCGGATGATATTGGTTCTGATGATTTCGTTCCTCGTATATTCAGGACGGCCTGGATGATAGAAATCCACTTTCAATATCGTGAGGGGTGTTTTATTCTGTGGCTGATTCCAATCAAAACATTGAGAACAGGAATTATGGCTGAGGGACAGAAGTTTTGGTACATACCATTGGTTTTCCCCGTGATCGTGCAAATCAGCCACCGCACCAATACTACCAATGCCCTGAACTACGCTGCCAAGATGAATTTTTACAGGAGTCGCGAAATTCTGAAGATGCAATGTCTCATAGACATAGGATTGGCTGAGCGAGACGTGAACTTGGAGGTTTGGATGTATGTGCACTCAGAGCATACATTAGTTTTGCCCTTGTCTTCGTCTCGTGATATCAACAAAAAGTCATCTAGATGATTGGTTTGATTGCCACTTGTGGAAATCGCACTGAAACTTCCAAGTCGCTCACAAAAGTTATTTCTTGTGAAATGAAGGCTCATAGTCCGACCGAACGCGGTATATAAAGTTTGGTCGCCCTCACTGAAGCTCACCATTCGTCAAAACCGACTGCTTCGTTCCTGTATTGAGATGAACACACCCTTAACCTCGTTAGGAACAATACCACTAGATATACGCTCATGTGAGTGATTCATTGTCAACGTACATGTATCCCTCACGACTGCCCTTAACATTTGCTCGGTATCTCGTTCGTTGTAAAACGATGGACCTGTAGGTTGCGCGAATTTTCATTGACCTTGCCTTCGGGCCTTCAACTAGATGTCACTTCAATCCCATGTGTATAGGTGTGTGTTAGCCTCCCTTTGGGCTCTCACTCCTGGGAATACCACCATTTCTCCGTTCCAATCTTCCGGCGTCAATCCGCATCTCTTTCAGGATCGGGCAGCGTTCGGTTCAGACCAGCCGGTAGAACATAAAAGGATCACATCGCCAGAGCCCTCTTTTTGTCGATAATGGCTGAGCTGAATGTTTTCGCACCGGCGGACTTTGCTGGGATTATTGAAGCACGAGCACCATAAGATGTCGTACACAGCTTTAGTACTTATCTTCGGCTGGTGTATGGGGGCGTTGACTCTTTCTTTCTTTCGCACCTTCATCAAAGCCAACATCCCGACCGACTCCCCCTCATTTTAGGTCAAAGTCAATGAATCATATTTTCTCCGGCGGCAAAGACACTCGGATTGGTGATTATGCCACCATACAGAGTGCGAGTCGCCATTCGACGACAAATATCTATGACAATCATCGCGGGGATCCATTGAATTGGTGCTTGGAGGTAGACTGAAAACGACTAGGCTGACTGGATAGTAGTGTGGGAACATAGGAGACATCATCGTGCGGAAGGACGTATCAACAGAGATCATAGATGTGATTGTCGAACCTCAACGTCAAGAATCTGAATGTGGAAAGTCTCGCCAGCGGCCTAAAGTCTTGAAAATCAAGAAAAGGATGCAGCATGTTGAGATAGTTGGGCTATCGAGAAGTTTCACGATTATTACAGTTGAGCCATTGGACGGGACTGAAGAGGCTTTTCAGAATGTAAGACCACTTTGAAGAAGTTTGGATTGATTTTTGATGAACGACGGCAGGTATCAAAGCATGTGTGTAAAGAGCTTTCATCTCGGCGGTATGTCCAGATACCTACCCGCGGACAATCTTATGACTTAAATTCAGGTCGCCACTATTCTCCCAACTGGTTCAAATAGGCCGGTCTAAATGGCCGACGTGGATTGTGCATGGTAAGTGATCTTTGTTAGTGGCCGTACTTGGAGGCACCGAGGAATACGTCGTAGAAGTGGCAAATGGGCAGACAAGACTTTGACGATCCCTGTGAGTGATCAAGTTATTTATAGCACCCACCGTCATCTAATAATACAACAGGTTTCAGACGAGTGGAGGTTTTGGAATTTTAACCCCAAAACCCATGCTTGATCATACAATGTTCCATCCATCCCCGTCTTCCCACCAAACATCGACCGGTCCCTCGAATCACTGTTCTTAGTACCAGTCCCACTTCGCCATGAAACACCTCCCCGACTCGACCCCACCGAGATCGTAACCTGCGTCGAAAGACAACTTGGCGACTTTTTGCATGTGATTGCGTCATGGGGCAGACGGGGCACGTCAAAAACTTTCAGACTTCACTTGACGCGGGCTTTTGACCTTTTGGGCTGTTGTCGTTTGCAACAAACCCAAAATCATCGCCCACCTTTCCTCCACCCCCTCGCCTCTATGGTACTGTGCAAATCAAAGTGCTGATGTTGAAGCAATCTACTCCGGCACGGGTATGTTGACATCTGCCTAATCCGTCTTCCTTGTACTAATTTGTCCAGCGCCATGGCAAGTCAATGTCTCTCGCCATCACCCGAAGATGAACGTGAACCTGCACTTCTTCTGGCGCTTTCCAGACCACACTCGTCAGCACTGCCTACCTTTTCCAGTCTCTGCCATTCACTGATCCACAACAAGATCTATTGAATGTCCTTGGCAAGTATGCTACAGTCCTTTGCCTTTTTTCCACTAAAACTGCTTCCCCTTAGTGTGCATTACCGGGATCCAATTTGCCGTTGTCGGTACAATCCACAACTGTCCCCCATCCGCAACTCCCGTTTATCTTTTCATCCCTCACATTCCTATTGAGTATAACAACGGGGTACATTCAATACGTAATCCCCTCGCCAGCCCGCTCTTTTACTGGTCTTTCGACCCAAACGGCCGGCAAGTGATTTCCGAGGATGATTGGGACAAACATGGGGTTCCCAGGCTGAAAATACTGTCATAGATTGGCCTATCGTAGGATGTCAGTGCGTATGATATATCTTACCATCACCTACGCACGAAGGGTTACGATTGTGATGGTGGACAATACGCTCAAGAACATGGTTATCCCGAGTTGATACAAGGTGGGTCGCCATTTCTCGTTTCCGGATTGAAGCACTGATCCAGGTTGCTTGTTCTCAAAATTTCAGGCGATCTTCACGAACGTAGAAACTGGGATTTGGAAGAGTCAGATATAGCAGGGGACTCGAGTAGCCCATCTTTACCATGTACGTCGTCTCACGTCGGGAACACATTGGCTCATTCACCTACCTTTCTTAGATACCCCCAATGCTCAGATTGCAAACTGCAAGCAATCAAATGGCTCCATTATCGTTTAAAAATGCAAAACCAACCCCCGGATTGCCAGGTACTTTCAAATCGTCACCACCCGGAGGCAGTCTTCTGCGAGGTTCATGAAGACACTCGGTGGTCTAAAGCTAGCTCCTCAGCTTTGGATAGCGGAGTGTGAGCAAATGGAGCTAGGAAATGGAGAAAAAAATGAATTTTCTATGGATTTTAGCGTACATTCAAGCTCTCGTCGTTATCCAGCCTGCACTCTCGTGAATGAGTTAGCTACAAAGAGTTGACGTCGAATGTTTAGACACCAGGTTCCAATATCAACGTGTCTGTCGACGTTGAAGGTCCTAATTTTCTTCGAAACCTTGTTTGTCGAACATAGAGATGCTCTAAACCGTAAAGTAACCTTACCTCGGCGTGAAATTATCACATAGGATGAGGTGCATACGCGTCCTTGCGTAGCGTAAGTATCAACCTCAGGGTCCAGGCATTGTTCTCGTCGGTTGGAAATATTTAAGAGAGAAAGAGAACCAGCAGGACGTGAGGACGAGCAAGAAAGACCCAACTATGACTGGTGTCGCTGCACCGAGGATAGACTGATAGATATTGCCTTTCAACGGCTTCCTGACCATTGGAGGCTCAGCGCTCAGTACCCAGCGACTCCACTGACGCTTATTTGGATGCAAGTATACCTAAGAAAGGTGAATGCTTACCGCTCATTTAGCTCTCGCGTTAGCATTCCATATTCATAGAAATAATCGTTATAACTACCTTCAGCTTAATCTGAGAGTGTTAGCCGGGTGTCAAAAGAACCACAGATCATCATGGTAGCGACCTTCGGATGTGTTCAATGAGAGAGACCTATGAGACCCACATGAAGGACGGCTGATACTCGCACGAGAAAACCTCGAGACACCCTTTGTTATTCAGCATCGCAAAACTTGAATGAGATACATCAGGAAGACGAGTAATTTTCCGGCGGCCGGTTTCGGCAGTTCTTGGCTTTTCAGCCATTCTCGCAGGCTGACAGGCTCAAAGGTCCAAAAAAGCTACGCAAATACCGCAGTCAGAGAACCGTATGTCATGCTAATGAAAAGATAAATACCATCAGCATGGTCTATCCAGACTGAAAATGATTGTGAACCTACATTTTGCCTCGGGAAATTGGCTGTAAGACCGAGTTTGTGTGCTGAAGACTCAGCCTGCGGAAAAACAGACATAGCCGGTCAGGACCCTGATCCTTAGCGTAAAACGGCCAGGAACGGCCAAGACCGGTTTTTTTGTGATCTTCCCGATGTACCTCTTGATTGAAACATCAATGAGTCATTCAAGGGATGTTCTTGTAAATTATCTACCATAGATTACGATTCTACCTCCCAATTGATTAAGAATGAGCGCACGGAAGGAGCAACCGAAAGACCCGAAAGTCATGAGCAACCCTGTCCTCAGAGCTACTGATGTACGTCGTTTACTCCACAAAAGCGTATAAAATAATAATGGCGTGCTCATCTCGAACACTTCATATCGTCCCTACTCCCCAGCCTAATTGCAGATCTGTTTTGTAGGTTCTAACGTGGCTCGCTTACACCCGACGGCATTTGACCGGACTGACAACCAACGTCCTTGTGGGGTCAATAAGGCGTATAGCCCCCCTGTTGGCTCGACAGCTAGTTTATCAAAATGCTGGCTTGAAATTTGTTAACAAGGACCGATATTCGCTATTGCAGGGAGTTGAAGAGATGAATAAGCTCACCAAAGTTCTAAGTCAGTAGACCTCTCGGTACGCTCGAATCGGATGGAAAGACTGCTGAAGCCGACCGTAAGATCTGTGAAATGACTGATCCTACCACGGCCTCGTCTCTCAGCTGAGCACCCACATTTAATCATGACCGAAGCCGTGACCGTCTGATGACGAGAGAGGTGGCGGGTATCCGTACGAACAAAAGCTCAGAAATCCTTTTGTGCTAATTCATAGGTTTGAGTGTAAGTAAGATGTCGGTCAAGAATGAGAGATTGCCGATTCGTACGTGAGGTTAAGGTCTTCAGAAGATGTCGACAACGACCGGGACACATTGATGTCCAACACCATCTATTGAATGTAATGCGGCCTCTAGACGACCACCACCGCGAGCAGACGTTTTACCGTTTCTGCTGGCAGCATTGGCGGTAACCCTCTGTCGAGTATTCGATAAGGTAGATCTGCCATTCGGAGATCCTGCCTCACATCATCGGAACTTCAATCAGGGGCACCAAAGCGAGGGGAAAAGGAAAGGACGCCGTCTCGTTTCTCCTTCTCTTGTCTCTAATGGCATTCCAAAAATGGGAGACGGTGTCGATACGAGGTTGATATCTCGGTACCCAAACTGACGGAGAGGGCCCGACGAGTTGTTTGGGGGCCAAGTTTAAGGTCATACGCCCCTGTTGGAGGGACGCTCTTGTCCTTCATGAGCATTCGACCGTGACATAGCCGCACTAGTGTTATACAACGATGGGGAAATATGGACCTTTACTAGCCTTTTCAATATCCAGGGCTGAGGAACTTCGTAGTCCTTCGGTGGTTTTAGTGTTCGTTCCACCACTATGAAAAGAGATTGCAAAAATGATCAGTAAACACCTAGTATGATTGGTCATAGAACCTCACCTCGACGCCGAGTTTTCAACTGTAGATCTCCAGCCTCTAGCTCAAATCGGTGACACAGAGACGATGTCTCGTTGTCTCCCATTCCTTCACAAGCGGCGGCTCGATAGTAAGTGATCAAGCGGGGCGCAATCCGAAGACAGATATACCATGGTATCGGTATGGATCCTCCAAGCTATCAACATTTCTCGACCCCTGTTAGAACCTATAGCTGCATAACCCGACTCTAATAGGTCAGACTTGGGTCAGACTCGTAGTTGGGCCAGCTGTTTGTCCATCACGGCAGGGATTTGTATTCGACGAACCTAGAATGACAACGAAAGTTTTTGATTTTTGAATTGACAACCGAGTGGCTCCGAAGGTAAAGAGAATCGGATGACAGGATGGCTAGGAAAAAAAAGTTACGATGAGGTCGAGCGTTGTACGAAAGGAAGTTCAGGCGAAGTCCAAATCATGACGTCGTTCAGTTTGGGTGGTGTGGGCGCTTTTTTAGTTTGCTTTCATCCCCCACTCGACATCAAGACCCTCTCAGCTTTTCCTCGGTCGGCTACTAGCCGGGTAGCGGAGCCAAACTATAGTCCGACGTGATCAAAACTGGAACGAAACCCCTCGAGACCCGATGCTCGTTGCGGCAGGATATATCCTCTCTCACATTCAGTGCGGCCACTGTTTGACTCGCCTCAGAAACTCGCTTTCTTTCATTAAAACTATCTACCGGTTCCCCTCCAGTGTTTTTGGTGGCTCGTTCATTCTTATTGCTTGGCAAAACATCTGAGCTGATGTTGTGAGCTCTCAATGAATAATGCCTTGTATTATGCGAACATCGGGAGACGAAGCTAATTTTTCCGCTATCGGTGGAAACCAGATCAACCACCCGAGCGACAGTGTCTTGGATCGAACGGCTCGAGGCTTGGACTCTTGGTACACCAGAAGCGCGATGTGAGCACGAGCAACCGCTATTTTAGAGCTCATAAAGGTTGGGACTGAAGTCCTAGTGTTGGTCGTACTCATAGGGACGATCTTCGTAAGTCTTCACACAAATTTCTCCTCCCAGCAACCAAATTCTTTCTTGGGGTCTCAGTAGGCTCCCCAACACATCAACATGGTAGGATTATGAAGACAGTTCATCGCTCTGACTCTCGAGTTGATCTGAAGGAGCAGGGATCGAAATCTTCCAAATCAGCGGTCAGCGAGTTTTTTCGTGGCTCCGATTTCCCACGGAATGACGTACCGAAGTATTAGTGAACGCATCTCTGATCCAGCCCCCAAGTAGTTGAACATCCACACTAACTTCATTATCTACCCTTGCTCAAACCTCTCGTTGTTCGTCTCTGGTTTTTGCTCACTATGTCACTTGCTTATCACGCAGCACATTAACCATTGGTTTCTTACCCTTCGAACATCTCATCGGAGAAGATAAAGGTATAACGCCCAGAGACAAATGAGGTTATGTGGGTCCTATGAATCCGAGAGAAGGCAAACGTGCACCTCCGAGACAGATGGTGAGGTAAGTCGGTCCTACTTCAGGCTCGTCGGAAAAAACCCTCTTGGGGTGATCAAAGCATATAATAACAGGTAATTCTCGTCAAAGAATCTGGCAAAGGGTTTTGAATGCTCATTCGGGGGTATCAGCTTGTCTTTTGGCTATTACTGGACACCAGCCGCACGCTGTCATCACAAGCTATATTTCTCCCTGAAGGTCAATTTAGCTGAGGACCACTTGAAGTCTTCGATCCAATCTTACGGATTCGAGAATGACTCCGTTGGGAATACCCCTTGACAGACAAGCAAGGTCGCTATCAATGTATCAAAGTTGTCATTGATAGAATCAAGTGCTGCTCATCTTTTCCCCATTACCGCCACTCTGATATCTCGCTCACAGCACAATGGCGCCGGCGTCAGCTCACCAGCTACGATCTCCCGTCTCTAGCGCCCCGGAGGTTATGATTTTGTGGGTATTCGCTGTTTGCTCACTTTTAATTCTGTTCTGTTCATATGTTTGGTTAATGTGGCGGCTCGCTCATATTAGCCGGCACAACAGCAGGAAGACCTCGGTCTATTTGTGATAGTCATGTGAGCTCAATGACTCCGTCGTATTCAAATTGGTGGAGATAACGAGGTCTAAAACAGCATGTAGAACACGAGGCTCTGTTCCCAGCCTCACATATACAGCTAGTGTGCGAGCGACAGAATGACGTTCTTCCCTTCCCATCATCATCACAAGTTGACCAGCAATCTCCTCATTTTCCCTTCTATTCTGTGTGGATGGCGATGGTCAATGTCTTTACTGACACCAGAGACATCCAGATTGGCCATAATGCAACCTTCCAAAGTGTAGGCGGCAATTTGACGACGATGAATACATATTACAATGATCGAGGGGATACAGTTGTATTGGTGCGTGGGGGCCCTATACTGGTTACCAACATTCTGACTGGAGCATAGTACGGGAATATGTTCAGAAAGATACTCATGGGCGACATCATTGTGCGGAGGGATGTCTCTTCGCAGGTCCTAGAAGTGGTCGTGGAAAATAAACATCAAGAATCGGATCGTGGGGAATCACAACGATCCACAGTGATGAGAGTTAGGAAAACCATGCAACACGTTGAGGTAATGGGACTACCCGGAAATTTCACAAGCATAGCAATTGAGAGATTAGACGGGACTCAAGAGGGTCTTGAGATTGTAAGCACACTTCATAGAAGTCTGTGTCAGTATCTCATGAGCCATCGCAGATATCAGAGAGAGTATGTAGGGAGCTGGCATCTCGGCGGTATGTCCAGATACACATACATGGAGTGGTCTTCTAATTTGATCTCAGATCGCCACTTCTCCCCCAGCTGGTTGGAATAGGCCAGTCCAAGCAGCCGACGTGGATTGTGCATGACGGTAAGTAGGGGTTTTTGGTCGGGGGTTTTATTTGTGGGCACTGAAAAGCAAGTTGAAGAACTGGCAAATGGGTTGGAATTCATCAATAAGGTGTGGACTGAGGGGAGTAAAGCTGTGTGGCTCTACCTTTGGTATACACAGGTATGTCCACTTTCTGACATCCAACGTCTGCTGATGATATTTCTAGAACACCTCGTATGACGCTTTGCGTGTGGATAAGACTCTGACAACACCTGTGAGTGGTTTATTTATAGAACTTGCCCCCCTAATGATAGAACTGTAGGTTGCGTTCGAGTGGGGTTTTTGGAATTTCAACCTCAAAACCCACACTTGGCAATACGACATCCCTTCCATCTCCCTCTCCCCACCAAACACCGACACCTCTCTCTCCCCGCTCCACTATCGACCAACCCCACTTCGCCAAGAAACACCTCCCCGACTCGACCCCACCGACATCGTCGCCTGTGTCGAGAACTAACTCGGCGACTTTTTGCATGCAATTGCGTCATCAGGGGAGACAAGGCACATCGAAGACCTTTCAGAATTCGCACGTCATGGTCTTCTGACCTTTGGGGCTGTTGTCGACCGAAACAAGCCTGAAATTCTCGCCCACCTCCCCTCCACTCCCTCGCCTCAATGGCGTTTTGACAACCTCAGCACCGGCGTTGAAGCCACCTACTCCACTTCCGGTGCGCCCACCTGCCCAGCCATCTTTCTTGTGCTAACTTGTGTAGTACCATCTCGTGTCGATTTCTGCTCTGACCAGCCCACGGTGAATGTGGAGCTTCACTTCTCCTGGTGCCTTCTGGATCTACTTCAACAACACACTGCCTACCTCGCTCAATCTATTCCTTTTGGCTTTGGGTGTCATGATCCGGAGAATGACCTGGGCAAGTGCACCTCCATTTCTCGCCAATTCGCCACTGATCTCTATTTCCCTCAGTATTCATTACTGACGTTCGATTTTCTCTTGTCGGCACAATCCCCAATAACTCCACATCCCCGACCCCCATTCATCTTTTTATCCCTCCGATGCTTATGGAGCATAGAAACGGGATGTTTTCCATACATTATCCTCTTCCCAGCTCTCCGTTCTACTGGTCTTTTGACCCGTACGGAAAACATGCGATATCCGAGGAGGATTGGGAGATGAACGGGATTCCCAGGCTTGGGGTTCTGTCGTGGATTGGCTCGTCGTGGTACAGTGCCGATTACCAGGCAGTAGACGAGTATTTACAAACACGGAACCATGGCTTAGATGGTAGAATCTATGCATGGGAACGTGGGTATCCCGCATTAGTACCAGGTGAGTTGCAATTCTTGTTTATGTATCGGAGTCCCCGGGTCGTCGGCTCATTTCTGAGGCCTCAGGTGATCCTTTTGAAGCTGCAGCCTGTAACTCAAACGAGTCAAGTATAGATAGAAATTTGAACCACGTATTCTCAACAGGTAAGTGGCAGCTAGTATCGGAGAACCATTGATTCATTACCCTCTGTCGTCTTCAAAGATACTGTCCCTCGCCCTCGGATACGACCCAAAACAAATCCCCGAATAATCAGGTACATTCAGATCATCAAGACCACCGGAAAATCATCTCGGGGGCTCATGCGATCGACTGGGAGGTCCAGGCCGGGTTCTTCAGCTTTGGCTAACCGAGCGCGACCAAACAGATCCAGGACAAGGAGAAGGTTGTAGTATACGTACACACAGCTCTCGTGTTATGTTTGTTCTCTTTGCCTAATTGACTCCGTGACTGCTTCTTTCCAGACTCGCGCCTCATTCCACCTTGGTTGCAATTACCCGCATCTGATTCCCATTCGATCCAGCCCTATTATCTGAGTTCATTGAGACTAGATCGGGATAAGGACCCTCGAAGTTTCGAAAATTAATCATAACCATGGCTCTGGGAATACGAACTCCCAATCAAGCAGAAAGGTTTGCCTCTCGCGTATATGGCTAAAGGGGGAGGCTCATAACGTCCGAGCTCATAAAGAGACGACCATATCTCGCCACACGGTTGCTGTAAATAGGGGGCCAAATCTTGCACAGAGTCACAGAATAATCGGGTTTGATTCGGTACCCGAAGCAACCTGAGAGGTTTTCCTTTCGAATATAACTCGGCAATTTGTAGGTGACATTAGCACTCTCGAAGAACAGACTTTGTGAAAAAGACAATACGGCACCTTGGGTGGTGGTATTACCAAATTGAAGATGAACCAATACTAATTCTGCCATTTCACGATTCTTTGAATGTTGAGCGTTTACCGCCCGATTGCCTCACCCACCAGTAATGCCCGCCGAACGCAAGGTTAAGTCGTCAGTGAAGGAGGGAAGGTATTTACCAACCTATGAGTCAACTCTCGCGTGAGCCGTGGAAATCATCCTCAAGACTACCTATCACACGAGCCGAGCGTCAGCTTAGCCATAAGGGATCGTTGTAGGGTATTTTGGATCGAAGGAGGTAGGTTAGTGACGGGATTGATTCGTATCTGCGCGATTGAACGCTCGGGACATCTCGTACCTGTGTCATTTGTGGTTGTGTTCCAGATGATGAGAAAGATAGTTGATATACGAGACGCCGACCGAATATCACTGTTGGAGGTTTATCGTGATGATTGCCCCCCGAATTTCACGAATTTGTTTCATACGCAGCCAAAATAAACAAAGTGGTCAGCGGATGTAACGACCAAAAGTCACGAAATCATAACACACACGTCCTGCATTTCCGGAGCGAGTCTCGGTTGTGGATAAGCCATACACGTAAAAGTTGGATTCTGACCCGCGAAAAATAAACCTGCATTGGTAGACGGAATAGGTAACGATGCTGAATCTTATTTGCCGTCAGCTCTTTGTATTCAGGAGCCATTTGGGGCAGATTCCTCTCTGCTGGCTACAGAGAGTGAATCTGGAAACACAAAGCATAAGTACAACGCAGGAATAAAAGCCTCGGGTACGTACTGTTTGAATTGCCTTGCTCGCAACCAGTTTTGATTTGTTGCCATCTGTTCCGAACCGTCTTCCCCCGTTGTTCTTGTACCTTTTCAGCGTCAGCAAATGTTCAAATATCTTTGTGTGGATTGGTTACTAGAGAGAAACTTGACGGGGCGAGAATGCAAGTAAAGAACTCCGAGCGAAGAAAGACAAACAATGACTAAGGATCCTTGCTCCTCGTGAGTGTCTCGAACAAAGCTGAGCCCAGATCGTGATCCATTGAGAGCTGCAAGCTAGTGCTATGGATTGAGAAGAAGATGGGGCTTGTTCCATCCTGACAATGATTCTGGACTATTCTTTCCAGAGCCGATAGTATACAGGAAGTGGGCGCGAGCCATCCCATGTTTATCTGGCACGGCCAAAGTTCGTCAACCACCGGAGTTCTGAATATGATCAAATCAGACTATTATCAGCCCGCGAGACATGAATGGATCACGTACCTGGTCCCATCACCGTTTCTTATACATCCTCTAGTTGGAACGTAGCCAGCCCCGGGACTAGACCACCCTTGTCCTCTGACCGAGTTCTCATATGTGATAAGAATGCCGACGCCGACAAAACTGAGACTCTGTCGGCAATTCGGTCTACTGCCATTTGCTTTCGTGGTGGGCTCATACGAGCTAATGACTCTAGTTCCCAATAACCAAACCTCATCCTGCTGTGATTCTACCTCTCATACGAGTAGTTCGTCGTCAGAACCAGAGTCTGAAGAATCAAGTGAATGAGCATGATAGCCCGTCGCGAGGAACTCTAGGACAGTATCTCCAAGTGTGGGCAATATAGATAATCCGCGATATGGCGAAGGTGAATTATGTGTGGAAAAAAGAGAGCAAGGAATGAGTGAGCGGACTACGGTCGTACAGTTTGGATGGGTCGAACGGTGACTATATGTAGCTACACAAGTCAGTGTGCACCCATCTACACGTGATCGAGAAACCTGTGTATCAGCTCTCCGCATGTTCGAGACGTTCGCTCAAATAAGACTGAGTGATATCTAGGAGGAAAGCTTCAGTCAAAACCGCCTAAGATCAGGTGAGAAAAAGGCATGCTGGGTCCTCATTAAGAATACCGGTCCAGGGAAATTGTGATGGCTCATTCTCTATGCCCCACATAGTGCCGTGGTTTGTCATTTGCATCTAGGATGCTTCTTCACAGGTCCATTAGAGGTAAGCACTGATTATCAGTGGGAGAAGCGAGGAGAACACTGCCTCCAACTTGAAATGCTTAGCCTTGGTCAAACCATCTCACAGTATATTCATAAAATCGTGAGGATCAATCCCGCTTATCACTTTAGAATGAATCTTAATGATAACAGTGCCCGACTGAGAGAAACAGTGTCACAATGGCGGTGGTGAAAAATACCCGGCAAAAGCTCAGAATACCACTGGTGCTAATCCGAAGGGTTGAGTGTCAGTAAATAGTCAATCTGGAACACCAACTAACCAAAAAAACTTATTTGTAGCGCTTGTGAGATTTTAGGTCAATGAAAAGCGGATTACAGTTTCTGAATAGAGGAAGCGGCCAGGGGCACGGTAAGCGAAAACCGTACCTTAAGCACTGGAGCTCTGAGCCAACCTCGTCCCACAATCATCCTTGGTATCCTTACGCGTGAGTGGGTACTGACAGGGAGTTGACGTAGGTTATCGTAGACTGAGTTGATATAGACCTCAAGGATGTACTATAGGCCCTCACCTAGTTGGCCACCCCTGGGAAGTTGGCCACTTGGGTTCCACACAGCTGTCATTGTGTTCTGGTCACTCAAAGCTAGTCACGTAGTGTACATTCAATCTATACCGACCTGTAGAAACCACCTGAGTGTGATTCAGTGAGTTTGGACCAGGGTGTGGCCGGAAAAATCCGGGAAAGTCAGCAAATTACGTGATTTCTTAGCCGTCGCAGTAGTTCACTGAGAGAATTATGATGCACTTCATCTGTATATCTATCTCCAGAAGCTCAACATCAATGGATGTGCCTTCCAGCAAGAGATATGAGCAGGTTATCCGTCACCGTGGCCTATTTTCCTTCGTATATGATAGAATTTCTGGCGGCGTCTATTTTGTACCCACGCCATCTGCCATATTCACGACGGCCTACCTGGCTTATCACCCAGTCCCGTGGGCATCCGCACTGGACAAATACCTTTTCTAGTTGGTTATATAGCTTTTTAGGACTATGTTAATTGCCCTGTGAAGCTCTAGTGTCAATAATGTGTGCTATTAGCCTGGGGCCGGTTCCCCACACAGGATGCCCGCGAACGACCGGTATCTGATATCGGTATGTACTTGATACATCTTTTTAACACTCTTGAACCTTAAATTGAACCTAAATACATTGCTTTTGACCTATATTGGGGGTTACAGTGACCAACATCCGTGAATACTCACAACTGGCCAACTACCCCATTTTGCCAAAAATTGGACTCGCGTCAGCAAAGCGATCATTTCTTGACCGGCACAAAACCCAAGCTCATGAAACTCATATGGTATGGACTTCAGATGTCCAAAAGTACTGTCAAAACCTTCGCCGCCCAAGTGTAACTGAGTTTACCAAAATAACAGCGTCAAACCGCTTACCTGGCCAACTTCCCGAAAATTATTAGTAGTGACTCGGTGAGTTCCATGGAAAAAGAGGGTTTGACCAGACAACAGAAGCCAATACGAACCAATGCTCGGCTCACTCGGGTGCAAAGTAAACAATTCGAAGATCAACATAGATAGCAAGGACATCGGGCATTGCGACAATCAGTATCTGAGGACAGAAAGTAAACCCAGGAGAAGATCTTCACTCAACCAAGAACTGAGGTCATCTGCACCCTCAAGCGTCTCGAGCGTCGTGACTCCCTAACCAAATTGTGAGCCATCTTGTTTGCTGAAGAATTAGTGAAATTCACAATCTTCCGCAGACAAATTGGCCCAAAAGTTTCTGGAGGGACAAGACTCAACTATCTCTGCTTTTGCTCCGGCACAGTCTACCAACATCTACTGTACCTCTGTGATAAGCAGCGTTTACCGAATGCTCCATTCCTACATCAGAATGTAACTGATGCACCCTTGAGCCAGGACCTCTCGATGTACGGAGCGGGATTCGATTGACTCGATCGTGAGCCCGCTACGAATGTGGTGCAACAAGTAGAGATCGGGTAGAGCATAGAGAGATTGGAAGGGCGTCCGTGAATATAAAAGAGTTGTGCTTCTTGGCAGGTGAGTACGGTGCATTTCCTTTCAGTTTATTGCCTGAGTGATTTTTTTCCTGGTGCTGACATGTCGCCCGGTCTGTTTATCATGAATGCCCGACATCTTTGAATCTTTACCACGTACAGTTCCGTCGTTAACCGTTCCAGGGCGGCCACGCACTTGGTTGCCTGGTGCTGAACAACGTCAAAGGTCTATCTTTCAGGTCATCTCGTTGTCGTATCTGGGCTGATGACCCCCGTGTTAAGCCAACCTCGGAATGTCAGGGAGCTTTGTCAGGCTAAAAAATGCAATGAAAGTGGAGAACAAAAGGAATGCGCATCATCAGCGTTTAACAACGTTTACCTTGACTTTGTCGTGCCACAACCTACTTGCTCCTCGAACTTCCCTTGGCCCCCTCCGAATCTCTGCATTCGATACCCTTCCTACGTCGGATGCGTCATAGTCTTCGGCGGCCTCGATTCAATCAGATTTGAAAACAGCGATTTTACCGCTTCACAAGTGCGCCAATGCTAAAGCGGTAATGTCTCAAATTCAGGTCCCCTCCTTCTCAGTATAGCTGACTAATTCCTGAGTACGCGGATTATCGGGGAGCGGTGGCGGGAGATAACATTCAGTTCGGGTTGGAGACGACACAAGGTTGGCGTCTATCTTCTCATATTGGTTCCTGTGCTTATGAGCATACCCCACAGTGTAGCAACGGACGTATCAAATGTCGGTTGAAATCCACAGTAATGTTTTCACTAGCCTCTCGGGGCAGGGTTACTTGCATTGACCTATTGGGAGGTCAACGAGGGTCAACGCCGAGAGGTTGAACTTGTTGCCGGGACAATGTGTTGTGAATGATCTCCGAGGTATGCTCACCACTTTTCAAGCTCATGTGTTTCGCTCTCATGACTTTGTTGCAGCGAATTCATGTCGAATCTCTGAGCTTCGGCATTGTGAGGCCTAAATCTGTCTGAGACCTGTTATATTCCATCAATGCCAAAGATCTTGAGACTCACTCAGATCTTTCACGATGCGATCCATGAGAGAGATATCGCGCTCTTGTCTATCTCGTTGGCCTCTTTGATGGCCTCTGCGAAACACTGCTTGTGGTATCGCCGGTCATCGTTTTTCTTTTTTTTTCAATCTCAATCGCACATATTCAGCGTGGGTTGGGTTGAGAAGCTTCATGTTTTAATGAAGCCCAAGGCTCGACATCATATCAATGTACCACTTATCTGGGTACCTTTTGTACCCCAGATGTAGAAATAAGGGAGGATGTTGTCAAGCTTTCTCGAGCGTAAACTACAAAGGCCTCCATTGCTCTCCTGGTCTCCTCCGAAAGGCGAGTCATCTGCCGCACAATTTGCAAACTCTACAGCCGAGCCTGGCTCATTCGGGTACGTCTCCTCCCCTACTCGCCCGTTGGAGGGTTTTCAAAGAAAAAGAATCCTGTTCAGTCTCTTACATTCAGGAGCACCACAAACTAAACGTAGACCTTCCGCATGTCTTCGCGCCACATATTTTGACTGGCTGCCAATGCTCCTCTTGAGCTACGTTCCCTTTTCTTAGCGGGTAAGTCAGAATCAGGTAAAAGAGATGTGACTCTCGAATTCACACTCATGAAGCTCTTTCCTCTTGCAAATTTTTCGAGGAAAGTACGGGTGTCGGCAATTTCAAAGGACGTCTGACCGAGTTCAATCTACATCACTCGTACCAATGACAGTCGAGGTGTTCACTGAAGTTCAAGTTTGTAATCATTTTGTACGGTGACTTCGCGCAATACACGCTCCGTCTAACTGAATGGGGAATATAATGATGCATCGAGCGGCAAGTTGAAGCACTGCACGAGCACTAGTCTTGGTGTCAAGCGCGTTGTCTTAGGAAAGTATAGGATGGAGAGAATGCTAGACCCACCAAGTGCACGAATCGTCATCAATAGAAGTAGCTCAATCCTCCCCCCAAGCTCAATTGAATTCTGATTTGCCCATGCCAGTAGACCATGAAATTCACCGCTAGAACCCGACGGGAGTGAAGGTTGTAAATAAGTAAAAGAGATTTTTACCTCCCATTGATTCTCGATGAGTCATTTAAACAGAGTGAGGCTGAGAAGTCAGAGAGTGGTCAGGTGAATAGCATAAGGTTCGACAGGAAGCTCTCGAGCTATTCAAGTCATAACATTCATTGTGCCGCTTCCTGAGATCTAATCTAGAACCAAATAAAACCGTTGGACCAGTGCCCATCTTAGGCTCTTGTACATACGGAGCAAGCGAGTCCAGACAATGAACGGATGGGATTATGTGTCGACTGAAGGCGGTTGTACACCTCCGATGATCAGGTGATCAGGTGAGTCGCTCTCCACCTTGTACTTGCTCGACCAGGCCACGAAAACTGGCCACGAAAACTTTTGCGATGGCTAGAGCGGTAGCTTTTCGTCGGGAAAACTGATGAGGTGGTACGGTGTCAATGCACTATAACTAACTAGTCTATTGGGAGTACCAACTCGTCTTGTCGGGCCTTCACTTTGCCTTGTTTATCTCACCTAAGGTCACTGTACTTCACAACAGCGCTGTTTCGATTGTGAAGAGGAATTGGTGAATAATCTTTGTTAGGAATAACATTGCCCGCTAGATGTGCAACTGGTTGATTTGTCGCTAAATAATGTGGGTCGTTTTTGTCCCATCGCCACCATCCTCGAACCTTGTCCCAGCCCACCTGCTTCTACCTCCCGGCTGCAGCGCTTCAGCTGGTACGTGGGGTACCATATGGCTTTCGTGTATGTTCGTTATCTGCTTACTTTCATTCGAGTTCTAATCGGTCGGAACGTTTGGGTTGATATGGCGGTGCTCATATCAGCCGGCACAACAGCAAAAAGATTAGGCATCATGAAGACCAACTTCTGATAGTCATGTGAGCCCAATGGGTTCGTCGTATTGGTGGACATAACAAGGTCCATTACAGCATCTGGAACACGAGGCTTGATAACCAGCCTCACATATGCAGCTCGTGCACGAGCGACAAAGCGATGTTCTTCCCTTCCCTCTGCCATCACTAGCAACGATTGTCCCGGTTTGATTCTTTGTGGATGGCAATGAATAATGTCTTGACTGACGCCAGAGACATCCACATCGGCCACAATGCAACTATACAAAGCGTGAGCGGCAATTTGACGACAACAAATACATATTACAATGATCGAGGGGACACAGTAGAATTGGTATGTGGAGGCCATATACTGATTACCGACGTTCTGACTGGAGCATAGTACGGAAATATGTTCAGAAAAATACTCATGGGCAACGTCATCGTGCGGAGGGATGTCTCATCGCAGTTCCTAGAAGTGGTCGTGGAAACTAAACGTCGAGAATCGGATGGTGGGGAATTACAACAACGATCCAAAGTGATGAGAGTTAGGAAAACCATGCAACATGTCGAGGTAATGGGACTACCCGGAAATTTCACAAGCATATCAATTGAGAGATTGGACGGGACTCAAGACGGCCTTGAAACCGTAAGCACACTTTGTACGAGTTTGGCTTGGTATCTTATGAGCCGTTGCAGATATCAGAGCGTGTATGTAGAGAGCTGGCATCTCGGCGGTATGGCCAGATACATGCCCGTGGAGTGGTCTACTAATTTGATCTCAGGTCGCCGCTACTCCCCCAGCTGGTTGGAATAGGCCAGTCCAAGCACCCAACGTGGATTTTGCATGACGGTAGGGGTTTTTGGTTGATGGTTTTATTTACGTGCACTGAAAAGTATGTTGAAGAGCTGGCAAACGGGTTGGAATTCACCGAAAAGATATGGGCTGAAGGGAGTGCGGTTGTGTGGCACTACCTTTGGTATACACAGGTATGTCCAGTGTTTTAAAATCTGACGTCGCCTAAGAGTGTCTTTAGATCACCTCGTATGACGCTTTGTTCAAAGACGCGACTCTGATGATACCTGTGAGTCATTTATTTTTAGAACTTGCCCCCCTGACAGTTGAATAACAGGTTATGTTCGAGTGGGGTTTTTGGACGTTCAACCTCAAAACCCACGCTTGGCAATACGACATCCCATCCATCTCCCTCTCCCCACCTAACATCGACACCGCTCTCAAACAGCTCGCCTATTCACCAACCCCGCTTCGCCACCAAACACCTCCCCGACTCGACCCCACCGACATCGTCAACTACTTTGAAAACCAACTCGGCGACTTTTTGCATGTGATTGCGTCATCGGGGGGGATAAGGCACGTCGAAGACCTTTCGGATTTCACACGTCATGGTCTTCTGACCTTTGGAGCTGTTGTTGACCGAAACAAACCCGAAATCCTCGCCCACCTGCCCTCCACCCCTCCCCCTCAATGGTGTTTTCAGAACTTTAGCACCGGTGTTGAAGCCACCTACTCCACTTCCGGTGCGCCCACTTGCCCAGCCCATCTCTGATGTGCTAACTTGTGTAGTACCATCTCGTGTGGATTTCTGTTCTGACCAGCCAGGGGTAAACGTAAACCTTCACTTCTCACTGTGCTTGCCAGATGTATTTTGGCAAAACACTGCCTACCTCGCTCAATCTATTCCTTTTGCCTTTGGGTGTCATGATCCCCAGAATGACCTGGGCAAGTGCACCTCACCCTTTTGCCATCCTTCTACTAATCACTGCTTCTCCACAGTGTTCATCAGCCACATTCGATTTTCTCTTGTCGGCACAATACCCAATAACCCCACATCCCCGACCCCCATTCATCTTTTTATCCCTCCAATGCTTATAGAGCATAGAAACGGATGTTTTCCATACATTATCCCCTTCCCGGCTCTCTGTTCTACTGGTCCTTTGACCCGTACGGAAAACATGCGATATCCGAGGAGGATTGGGAGACGTACGGGATTCCCAGGCTTAGGGTTCTGTCCTGGATCGGCTCGTCGTGGCACAGTACCAATTACTGGGCAGTAGACGAGTATTTACAAACACGGAACTATGGCTCAGATGGTAGAATCTATGCATGGGAACGTGGGTATCCCGCATTAGTACCAGGTGAGTTGCAATTCCTGTCTATGTATCGGAGTCCCCGGGTCATCGGCTCATTTCTGAGGCCTCAGGTGATCCTTTTGAAGCTGCAGCCTGTAACTCAAACGAGTCAAGTATAGATAAAAATTTGAACCACATATTCTCAACAGGTAAGTGGCAGCTAGTATCGGAGAACCATTGATTCATTACCCTCTGTCGTCTTCAAAGATACTGTCCCTCGCCCTCGGATACGACCCAAAACAAATCCCCGAATAATCAGGTACGTTCAGATCATCAAGACCACCGGAAAATCATCTCGGGGGCTCATGCGATCGACTGGGAGGTCCAGGCCTGGCTCTTCAGCTTTGGCTAACCGAACGCGACCAAACAGACCCAGGACACGGAGAAGATCGTAGTATATGTACACACAGCTCTCGTGTTATGATTGTTTTCTTTGCCTAACTGAGTCTGGCTCTTCGTTCGAGTCACCTACCTCGTTCCACTTTGAGTGCAACTACCCGGATTGACAGGCCGTTGTTGCCCCTGCTGCGCTAGAGACTCGGCATCTCTACCATCAAACTCGATAACACTAAATCAGGATAAAAACGCTCGAACTCTCGAAAGGTAATCATAAAGATAGATCTGGGAGTACCAACTCCTAATCAAGCAGAAAGATTTGCCTGTTGTGAATGTGTCTGAAGGAGGAAGCTCATACGTTTGACCTCATGAAGAGGCGACCATATCTCGCCACACGGTCGCTGTAAATAGATTGTTGAGTCTTACACAGAGTCAGAGTCACAGAGTGGTTGGGCATGATTCGGTACACGAAGCAATCTGGGAAGGTTTTCTTTCAAATATATCTGGGCTAACTGTAGGCAACATTAGCGCTCTCAAAGGATTTTAGGCTCAAAAGAGAATACGGACGCACCTGGGATGTTATCACCAAATTGAAAGTGGACCAGTACCAACTCCGCCGCTCTACAATTCTTTGAATGTTCAGCGTTGCCTGATTGCCTAAACCACCAGTAATGCCTGTCGAACGCAAGGTTAAGTCGTCAGTGAAGGGAAGTAAGGTATTTGCCAACCTATGAGTCAACTCTCGTGTGAGCTTTGGAAATCATCCCTATGACTATAGTGCACATGGCCTAGTCCCCACTACATACCTATCATACAAGCCAAGTGTCAACTTAGCCACAAAGGATCATTGTAGAGAAGAAGGCAGGACAGTGACGGGATTGACTCGTATCTGCGCGATCGAACGCTTGGGACATCTCATACCTGTGTCATTTGAAGATGCGTTCCAGATGATGAGAAAGATGGTTGGTATATGAGACGCCGACTCACTGTTGAAGGTTTATCGTGAAGATTGCCCTCCGAATTTGACGAATTCGCTTTCTACGCAGCTAAGATAAACAAGGTGGTCAGCGGATGTAACGGCCAAAAGCCACAAAAATTTACCTACTCACACGCCCTGCCTTTGCGGAGTGAGTTCTCGGGTGAGCATAGGCCATACACGTAGATCTTGAATTCCCGACCTGAGGAGAGCAAACTCGCATGAGTAGAAGAAATAGCTAAATGCTGGATTCTCTTTGCCGTAAGCACTTCATATTCAGGAGCCGGTGGAGGCAGATTCCGAGCTGCTAGCTACAGAGAGTTAATTTAGAAACACAAAACACAGAGCATGAGTACAATGCGGAAATAGAAGCCTCGAGTACGTAGTGCTTGAATTGTCTTGCTTGCGACCAGTTTTGTTTTGATCCGTTACCATCTATTCCTAGCCATCTTCACCTGTTGTTTATGTACCTTTTCAGCGTCAGCAAATGTTCGAATATCTTTGTGAGATTGATTATTAGAGAGAAACTTAACAGGGCGAGAACCCAAGTAAAGAACGACGGGGCGAAGAAAGACAGACAATGATTGAGGATCTTTGCTCTTTGGATCGTGATCCATCGAGAGCTTCAAGCTAGTGCTATGGATCGAAAAGGACATGAGGCTTGTTCCGAACTGACAATGACTCCGTACCCTCTCTTCAGCCAACCGTATACAGGAAGCAGGGATGCGAGCCATTCCAAGTTGATCTGGTACAGCCAAAGTTCGTTGACCGCCAGAGTTCTGAACATAGTCAAATCAGGTTATCACCAGTCCACGGGACATGATTGAATTACGTACCTGGTGTCATCGTCATTCATCATATATCCTGTAGCCGGCACGTAGCCAGCCCCTGACTGAGTCCTCATACGCAATCAAATTGCCGATGCTGATATAGTAAAGACGCTGTCGGCGATCTGATCTGCAGCCATTTGCCTTTGTCGTGGGTTCATGCGAGGGTAAGAATTCTAGTTCCCAATAACCAAGCCTCAATCTCTAACACGAGTAGTTCGTTGGATAACTCGGCCTCATATGAAGGCTCAAAAGAACAAGCATGATAGCCCGTGGCGAGGAACTCTAGGACAGTATCCCCAAGTATGGGCAATATAGATGATTCACAACATGGCAAAGGGGGGATTGTGTGTCGAACGCAAGAAACGACTGAGCGGACTACGGTCGTACCGTTTGATTGAATCAAACGGTGACCATACGAAGCTATACAAGTCGGTGTGTGCCCATCTACACTCGACCAAGAATCCTTTGTATCGAATCTTCTCATGTTCGAGACATTCGTTCGAATAAGACTGAGTGAGATCTGGGAAAGTCAAAACCGTCTAAGATTGGGTGGGAAAAGGGCGTACTGAGTCCTGATTAAGAATACTGGTCCAGGGGAATTTTGATGGCTCATTTTCTATGCCCCACATAGTGCCGTGGTTTATCGTTTTCATCTGGGATGCTACCTTATAGGTCCGTTAGAGGTAAGTGCTGATTACAATTCGATCTGATACGAAAACCAGGTGATTTTTACCGCTTCACAAGGGGCCAGTGCTCTGACGTCTCAAATTCAGTTCTCCTTCTTCTCGGAGTACCTGACTACTTCCTCAGTGCCTGGCCCATCGGGAAGCGGTGCTGGAATGAAATATTCAGTTCGTGCTAGAGATGACACGAGGTTGGCGTCTATTTTCTCATATTGGTTTCTTGAACAAGCAACGAACAAATTAAATCTCGGTTGAACTCCACGGTGACGTTTTCACTAGCCTCTCGGAGCGGGGCTACTTGTATCGATCTAGTGGGAGGTCAACTCCGAGAGGTTAAACTTGTTGTCAAAACTATGCGTTGTGAAAGATCTTCGAGGTATGCTCGTCACTTTTCAAGCTCATTTGTTTCGTTCCCACGGCTTGGTCTTAGTGGATTCATATCCCAGCAATTGCTGAGCGCTGACCTTTAACGTTGTGAGACTTTATTCCAATAGTCGTACGCTCGCCTCTGGGAATGCCTTGTATTTGGTAGATACCGGAGAATTCGAGACTCTCTAAAATTCCACGATGCAATTTATGGGAAAGAGATCGCGTTCTCGTCTGTGTCTTTGGCCATTTTGTTGACCTCAGCAAGACTCTGCTTGAGTATATCACCGGACGTCGTTCATTCCGATTCCCTTCGCATATAACTAGCACAGGCTGGTCGGAGGTACCTGTGAGCCTGTGAATCCCATTCTCAGAGCTCAACATCATGTTTCCTATATTCACGCACCGCATATTTGAGTACCCCCAGTACCACAGACATCGCAAGAAAGGAGGATGTTGATAACGTTTCCCGGGGTTTAACCCTTCAAAGGCCTGTATTGTTCTCCGAGCCGCGCTGATTCGGGTATGTCTCTTCCTCTACTTGCCCATTGCAGGTTTTTTTGAATCTATCTCTATTTGAGAACACCACGAATCAAACGTAAACCTTCTGCATACCCGATCGCCACATATTTGAGCACTGGTAAGTGATGCCCCCCTTGTGCTATATTCTCTTTCATTAAGTAGCGGGTAAGTCAATAGCAAGTAAAAGGGATGTGACTCTTGAATTTGCACTCGCGAAGCTCTTGACTCTTGCAGACTTATCGAGAGAAGTACGGGTATCAGCCAATTCAAAGGACCTCTGACTAGATTCGTTCTATATCACTCGTTAGCAGCCGAGAAGGTCGCTGAAGCTCAAGTTTGTGATCATTTTGTACGGTGACTTTGCGCACTACACGGTTCGTCTCGTTAAACGAAGAATATAACAATGCATCGAGCAGCGAGTTGAAACACTGCATGAGCACCAGTCTTGGCGTCAAGCCTGTCGTATTGAAGTTATCCAAGACCGTCACCTTAGGGCAGTATGGGGCGAGGAGGATGCTGGACCTACCAAATCATTATCGATAGAACTAACCCGACCCTCTCCCCAGACCACGAAATTAACCGCTACAACTAGATCGAGCGGAGGGAAGGTTTTAGATAAGTAATATAGATGTTTACCTCTCATTAATGCTCAATGAGCCATTTGGACAGGGTGAGGCTGAGAAGTCAAAGAGTACTGTACCATTTCGAGATGATCGTCAGGTCACGCGTCACAGGGGACCCAAAAATGGTTAAATGTCACACCCTGTCACGCGTCCCAGGCCTGACTGTCGAAAATTTTCCGAGGTTCAAACCCAGATTTGGCCCAGAAATTGCCCAAAAACGACGAGTTTCGGAAAAATTTCCGGTCAGTCACGGCGGACCGACCTTCCTGTCGAAACCAAAAAGTGAAACTTTTGGTCACAGGTCACACCCCCTGACAAATATCTCGAAATGGTACAGTAGTCGGGTGAATAGCGGTTCGACAGGAAGCTCTGGAGCTATTCGAGTCATAACGTTCATCGTGCTGCTTTCCCAGATCTGATAAATCCAGAACCAAATGAAACCGTCAGACTAGTGCCCACCCTAGACTCTTGTACACACGATGAAAGCGAGCCGAGACAATGAACAGATGGGGTTATGCGTCGACTGAAGGCAGTTGTACACCTCCGAGCCAGATGATCAGGCGAGTCGCTCTTCGCCTTGTACTTGTCTTGACCAGGCCACGAAATCTTTTGCGACGGCCAGAGCGGTAGCTTTTCGTCGGAGAAACTGACAAGGTACTTCGGTGTCAATGTACTATAACTAACTAGTCTATCGGGAGTACCAACTCGTCTTCTCACCTTGTTTTTCTCGCCCAAGGTCACTATACTTCACGACAGCGCTGTATCAACCGTAAAGGGTATATGGTGAGCAATCTTTGTTAGGAACGATATCGCCCGCTAGATGTGCAAGTGACTGGTTGATTCGTCACTAAACAATGTAGGTCGTTTTCATCTCATCACCACCATCCTCGAACCTTGGTCGATATCTTGTCCACAGCTCACTTGCTTCTACCTCCTGGCTGTAGCACTTTAGCTGGTACGTGGGGTGTCATGTGGCTTTCGTCTATGTTCGTTATCTGCTTACTTTCACTCAAGTTCCAATCCGTCCGAATGTTGATATGGCGGTGCTCATATCAGCCGGCACAACAGCAAAAAGATCAGGCATCATTAAGACCGACTTCTGATAGTCATGTGAGCCTAATGCAATCGTCGTATTGGTGGGCATAACGAGGTCTAATACAGCATTTAGGACACGGGGCTTGGTACGCAGTCTCACATATACAACGGGCGCACGAGCGACAGACATTCTTCCCTTCCCCCGCCATCACAACCAACCATCATCTCAGTTTCTCTTTGATTCCTTGTGGGTGGCAATGAGTAACGTCTTGACTGACGCCAGAGACGTCCATATTGGCCATAATGCAACTATTCACAGCGTGACCGGCAATTTGACGACAACGACGAACACATACTACAATGATCGAGGGGATACAGTTGAATTGGTGCGTGAAGGCCATATACTGATTACCGACGTTCTGACAGGAGCATAGTACGGGAATATGTTCAGAAAGATACTCATGGGCGACATCATTGTGCGGAGGGATGTCTCATCGCAGGTCCTAGCAGTCGTCGTGGAAACTAAACATCAAGAATCGGATGGTGGGGAATTACAACAACGGTCCAAAGTGATGAGAGTGAGGAAAATCATGCAACACGTCGAGGTAATGGGACTCCCAGGAAATTTCACAAGCATAGCAATTGAGAGATTGGACGGGACTCAAGAAGGTCTTGAAATTGTAAGCACACTTCATAGGAGTTTGTGTCAGTATCTTATGAGCCATTGTAGATATCAGAGAGTGTATGTAGGGAGCTGGCATCTCGGCGGTTTGTTCAGATACATGCTCGCAGAGTGGTCTACTAATTTGATCTCAGGTCGCCGCTATTTCCCCAGCTGGTAGGAATAGGCCAGTCCAAATCACCAACGTGGATTGTGCATGACGGTGGGGGTTCTTGGTCGGTGGTTTTATTTACGGGCACTGACAAGTACATCAAAGAGCTGGCAAACGGGGAGGAGTTTGCCAATAAGATGTTGAGTGAAGGGAGTCAAGTTGTCGTTTACTACCTTTGGTATACATGCGTACGTCCGGCTTTTTGGCATCCTACGTCGGTTGATGATGTTTTTAGGCAACCTCGGTGTTTGCTTTGCGCGGAGACAAGACTCTGACAATACCCGTGGGTAGTTTATTTATAGAACTTGCCCCTCTGATAGATGAATAGGTTTTGGACGAGTGGGGTTTTTGGAATTTCAACCTCAAAACCCACGCTTGGCAATACGACATCCCTTCCATCTCCCTCTCCCCACCAAACACCGACATCTCTCTCGAAGCAATCCGCTATCCACTAACCCCACTTCGCCAAGAAACACCTCCCCGACTCGACCCCACTGAGATCATTGCCTGCATTGAAAACCAATTCAATGACTTTTTGCATGTGATTGCGTCATCGGGGACAACAAGGCACGTCGAAGATCTTTCAGCTTTCGCACGTCATGGCCTTCTGACCTTCGGGGCTGTTGTCAACCGAAACCAACCCGAAATCGTCGCCCACCTTCCCTCTACTCCCGCCCCTCTATGGTGTTTTGGCAACTGCAGCAGCGGTGTTGAAGCCACGTACTCCACTTCCGGTGCGTCCACCCGCCCAATCCGTTTTCCTTGTGCTCACTTGTGTAGTACCATCCCGTGTCGATTTCTGCTCTGACCAGCCGGCGGTGAACGTGGAGCTTCACTTCTCCTGGCGCTTTCTAGACCCACTTCGACAACGTACTGCCTACCTCGCCCAGTCTGTTCCGTTTGCCTTTGGGTGTCGTGATGTGTCGAATGACCTTGGCGAGTCCCCCTCCATTCCTTGCCAATTCCCCACTAATCTTTATTTCCCTCAGTGCTCATTGACGAGGTTCGAGTTTCTCTGGTCGGCACGATCCCCAATAACTCCACATCCTCCACCCCCATTTATCTTTTTGTCCCTCCAATTCCTATAGAGCATACCAATGGGGTGTACTCCATACACTATCCCCTTGTCAGCCCACTTTTCTACTGGTCCCTCGACCCGAACGGAAAACATGTGATATCCGAGGAGGATTGGGAGATGAACGGGATTCCCAGGCTTGAGGTTCTGTCTTGGATTGGCGCGTCGTGGGATGGTGTGCTTTACTGGGCAGTAGAAGAGTATTTACAAAGACAGAACTATGACATGGATGGTAGAAAATATGTATTGGAACATCGGTATCCCGTGCTGATACCGGGTGAGTTGCAGCGCTGGTTTGTGTTTTGGACTCTCTCTTGTATATACTTACTCCTGAGATTCTAGGCAGTCCTTTCGATGTGAGATTCTGTAACTGGAACGAGTCGGAAATAGGTGAAGACTGGAGTGATGCCAGCTCGGAAGGTGAGTGTTCAAGGACATCAGAGACTCTGGCGACTCATGCCGCCCTATAGACACTCAACATAGCGATCATCCCCCCTCCGAAATTTCTCGAGCCACAGTTACGCGAAATGGAAAGGCCCGGATGCTGAAATACACTCAGAAGATCTCTAGGGTCTTTAGGCGAATTACTCGGAGGTCTAAAGCAGGCCCTGCAGCTTTGGCTGATGTACCATCAACACGAAGAACCCGGAAAGACGGAAGAAAGAGTTTCTAACCTATATCTAATTCAATCTTCGGCCATACTATTCGATAACGTTGCTCCCAACCACGATTTCTTTATTTAACAGATAGACCGAGTGCTGTCCGCAATCTAGCCTGAGTTGAACCCACCTTTGAGTGTTACCATGAAGTCATAGTTCTCGGAAAACACATGTTCAGCTGAGTGATTTTGAGTAGCAAACTCCGGGTAGTACTTAAAATATCCCATCTAACCGAGGACAGTGGTTGAGTTGGCGTCGATTTGGCTTGGGGACTTCCTATTATAGATGTACGCGCCTGCAAACATGGGCACGTTCCCACTTCAGTTGAACCCAATCACGAGGTATTGACTCTTCTTCACTTCGAAAACCCCGCCCGAGAATGAGCGGGCGAGTTCACAAGGGAACGAGATGTTCAAACTGGGAGCCCACATGAGAGGAGATACGTTGAATAAATGTGCCAAGTCCACTCCCCGGAATAGGGATATTGTGCAAGTTCTGCCCTTTGGTCCCTCAAACAGGGAGTGCCTTTGCTGTTCGGTTAGGTATGGTATGCTAGTCGGGCTTACAAAAACAACATGACCGCCAGTACTTACGGACACAAATGATCGGAGTTAAACTTAAGTACCTTTGGTCGGAGTCGGCCATCAAAACGTCCCGACTGTCATCCACCGGTAAGGTTCGTCGAACGTGAGAATCACTACCCATTGTTCGGGGGAACGTGAACCTCGCCTCAAAGAATCGAGACAATCGATCTCATTCTCCACGAATCACATTTTAGCAGTGACTGTTTGATCTGACGCGGTGGTAAAACTTGCCCATACGAGCGAAAGCGCGGGATATTCGTCGTTCTAACTCGAACCTCGAGTCTCCGGCTTATATTGTCACTGAACAACCATGTCGCACCTGATCTCGGCCCCACAAGGGCCCTTTTGACACCGAATCCTAGCAGAAATCACATCATAGCATAAGAAACAACCGAGGGTTATGAGAATTTACAAGGTACGGCGACCAAAAACGATTCTCCACCAATCCGTGCACTGACTCCGATTGCGATAAGTAAAAAAACCTAGCAGCGGCTAGCATTAGTTAATGGTCGAGTTGTAGCATCCCCAAAGGTAACTTATGTGATTTTGAAGGGAGGGATGAGTATTTTTGAATAGGGTTATGACATTTCAACTCTTTTGAGTTGTTCGGCGAGGATAGTCTGGTGCTAAGAGTTGACTTTCGTCCGGTATCAGTAAATTAAAGATCGAATTCATACGAGAACACGAGGACGATTATGTTAAACAAAACTACTCGAGGTGTGGCTCAAAGAGAGGGAACGCGCCATCTTCAAAGCTATATTTTGTTTCGACTGCTGATCACGAGAGTGGCGCTCATCGGTATAGATCGATCTCCACACAGTACGAAGGCGTCAATGATAGGACGATCCCCTTCCGATTTTTTAGCCTGAACGACAACTAAGGAAACCCCGCACTGGCGGCTTCGCAAGACCCATGATTTATGCCATTGTTCAAGATAAGACCAACTGAGGCCTCACCGGGACTACCGTGGAGGCCTGTGTCTTGGCGTCATGAGCTCTCAGGTATGTAGATGGAAGCTGTCAATGGAAGGTAATGGCGCTACTATGGTGTGTGATAATGTGAAAGGGCCCAACATCAGGGAGAAAAGTTTCATGAGCTCGGATCTGCTGGGTTAACTGTCGTTCCAAGATTTGAACGTGACTCTCCAGAGTTTGACGGTGACCGCGAAGCATACTGAGGAGTAACACCGATGGAAGTCGAAACACCATGGCCAGCAGGTATGAGGATAGTGGTCGTACGACCTCATGTTCAGGCCGAGTTTGAATGTGAGTTGATCAGCTAATCTGGAATCTCCGTCGTGCCTTGTTTTCCTTCTCCCACGATGTTCGACCTCGCTGTCGATGACTACTTATGCCGCTCACACAGTTCAACTTCTCTAAGTTCTTGTCGGTTTGTCCCTCTGCTCTGGGAGCAACTATCTCTTCAACTACGATAGCCGGAGTCACTTCATTCAGACAAAACTTCCAGCACGATCTGGTGTGTCGTGTAGACTAGTTTTCCCGTACTCAGCAGATGTCTCATCATTTCTGAGATACGACTTGAAATGCCACGGTCCCCAGAAACTTCTCCTGGAACGATCCCGGGCGGTTCTACTCCCACTACCAGCAGTGTGCACTGTCTACCTGCAATGATTTAGCCTATAGTGAAAAAAACTCCGGAAGATCAAGACACCACCCAATCACTTGTATGTTTTCTGTCCCGGCCGATCGACCTCATCTCCACGAGTAGGATAACAGGGTCCTATGAATATCTCTGCTCCCACATCCGGATCTAGTCGATGAACCCTCAACATTCAGCCAGGTGGATTTCCCTAGTCGAGGCCTGGACATATTATTGAGACTGAACGGGACGAGTGAAGGATCAGAAATGTTGGTAGGGTGGTCATGAGCATGTATGAGCTTTCGCATTCCCCAACATGCGGGTACGGCCTATTTCCCACCAGGGTTTTTTTGCCCAGATGACCTCTATCGGTCTTTCGGCTCTGTGGTAGCAAAATGATTGCCAGAGAAGACACACAGGTGAGTTTCGGCTCGTCAAACTCATGAATGCAAGCAGGAGACGAGTGTAAGTCGCCTTTTCGGTAAACTCTTTACACTCTGGATCCCCTCACGGTCAGGTCCCGATGCCATCACTGCCCAGTCACTCCAGTTATCTCGCACTTCCTTCATCCCCCTCCAAATCGCCGCCTCTATTGGTCTTCCATCGTTGAACCAGCGATTGCCTTTGTGGGTCTCGTACGCTCGCATGCGGAAACAAGACCTAGTTTGCTGCTCCAAGTGTGAATACGAGGTTGATGCCTCGAATTTCCAGATCCTCTCATTTCTACTCCGGATATTTGCCTCTTCCTTCGTTGCACAACCGGCCGGCGAGTTAGTTCAAGGGCAAACACCCAGTTAGCAGACACACTTCACGACGTGAGTTTCTGACTTCATATCTTCCCTTCGGTTCGCGCTAACGATACCCCGTCACAGGTGACCATCTCGTGCATACAAGGTGGCGGAGCTCCTCTGACGATTTTGAATCAGAGGTGTTTGTTGGAGGACAACGCCTCAAGGTACCTTGCCGTCGGAGGGGCGCATTGGCTGGTACTATGGGTATGCTCGTGTCTTTATAGCCCAAGTCGTCAGATCTGATTGTTTTATTTTGATAGATTCATGACCATGGAAACGCCCAGGAAGCATCGAGTCTCGGAACAATGACGGATGGCGGCATATTTAACATATTGGACTCTATCGGGCACCCTCAGTGTCTGTTATCTATACAAAGGCTCCTTTTCAGCTCTCACAAGCACGAACCACGAGGGAGATGAGAATAACCCTTCGTCTACCTTATCGTTCATTTCGTTGGCCTGCTAGGACATTCTTGGAGCTTACCGTTTGTTATTTCACTTGCGGTACCGTTGGTGATGCCTATCAGGCCTATCATTAGGCACGGCGTCGTTTGATGGGTGGCGTGTCATATGTATGCTTCGCTTATGTAGACATGGAAATACAGGAGGAGCGTCTTGAGCTCTGTTGGTTCGAAACTTTAAGGGACGTACGGCCACAAGAGCATACCTTGAAGTATCAACTCTACCTCGCGGTTTCCTGATCTCGTTCTCCAGGTTCAATTGAGAGAACGGATTATGGTGGCTCCGACCAACATCAAGCGTTTCGAGGTCTTTTAAACTAGCCCGAGTGAAATCTTTGGTCGTTACGAGATGCTGAGCCCAGCGTAGGAGTCAGGGAGGTGGGCGGGATTGAAGCTAAGGCACCCGCAGAGATACGTCAATCCGCTCGAAAATCATACAAAAGAAAGGTATTGTGCTCACCTCCTCGCCAGCCTGACTGCAAAGCCCTCCTTGTGTAACAGATAGACCCAAAGCAGTACTCATGCACAATTAGCAGCACTCGGCCAAGAGGACATTCAACGTCGATACCCTAATGTCCAAACTCAGGATGAGGCTCACTGTTGTGGCTGACGGAGCATACAGCCCTTGCTGGGGAGAAAATCGTGATAGATCGGCTTGACAGAGGCTCGGTAGACCTCGAGGCTAACATTCGGTAATAGAGATTGGTACCCGTTCGGGATTTATTTTACCCGAAACTATCAAGAAAACACATACCCGAGTGTCTCGAGATGGCCTATCGATTCGATGCGTTATGAGACAGCGAATGTGAGGTAATTCAACGGGTTTCTGAGGCTGCGAGAGGGTATAAAGGCCGTAAAGGCTGGGGGCCGGCGGGGGGAGATCGTGGTATGGAGGTCGAAGTGGAGTTTGAAAATAAGCAGATCAGGCGCCTACCTCGATGTGGAATCTTCACGTCTCTTTTCCTCCCACCGTGTTTATCGCTGTTGGCGACTCCGGGGTTCTTGAATGAACTCCTCAAGTCAATCTTATGGTGGTTTGCTAAAGATAGACCTCGTCCCAGGAGGGGCTTGAATTGAAAACACTGTCCCGTGTACTCGTACATTCTGGCCATCTTTCCTCCGCTTGAACGTGCTCTCATACTACATCATTACTTCCCAACTTCTATCGACCTTTCATCTAGCAGGTAGTCTGTGTAATGACTACCTCATTCCTCTTCAAATTGTTTTACCTCATTCCTCTCTAAAATTGTTTTAGGTGATTATATTATTCTAGTTCATGTCGCGGCAATTTGCACTCAAGACCATTGGATTTCCGGCTGAACGTATGGAGGCCTGCTAGCGAGGGAACAAAAGAGATCATACGGGGACTTCGGACTTCCCGTACTTGATTTAAGATCAGTTGAGAGAGCCGTGAATGGATTCAACCTCTCGTTGTTATCCAGCCCGATGGACATCCCAACTCCTCAATTCTTGAATGAGTCAACTACAAGAAGTTGACGTCAAATGCTTAGACACCGAACACCAGCATCAACGTTCCTGTCGACGCTGAAGGTCCTAACCTCGTTTGAAACCTCGGTTGTTGAAACATTCTAATCTTGCATGAGCCGTCATATTTGTGGAAGTGATCCCCATGGCTACCTCCAGCTCAGTCCTGATAGTGTCAGCCGGGCCTGAAAAGAACCAGGAATTTTGGTTCCAGTGACCTGCGAATACGTTTAGCGAGAGACGAGTGGAGACTGGTATTCACGTGAGGAAAACTCGGGACACCTATTTTCATTGACATTCGGCAAAGTGACAGTCAAAAAGATATGCCTCGTTACTGTAACATTGATCACTTGTGGTGTAGTCTCCGAGGGAAGTTCTTGTCAAGTCGCCTCTAAATCTTACGATGCTATCTACTTAATTGAAAATAAGCGCAACAATCGGCATGGGAGGAACAATCGAGAGACCCGAAAGCTCACCTGAACTTGTTAATCCGTGACTTGCTCGAACCGATTATATGCTCCCCATGCTTGAGTACCGCTTGTGATGCGAGTAAGAGACAGAAGCCTGAGCCGTAATTCATATCTCGTTGAATTGAGGAATCCTCGAACCGTACGAGGTCGCAAGAAGTAGTGGCCATCAAAGTGCATAACAGAGAGGCACGAATATACTGGAGACTGTCATATAATCCTCGTTCTGGTCATATGAACGATGAAGATGAAGGTCTCGATACTCGCGAGCTGGGTTGTCAATATAGAAAACCACCAAAATCAGTGAATCTGGGGAGATCGCTAAACGTGAGCTTGCGGGACGATTAATCCTAGATATCACAGCCTCATGTTTCGGACTGTCGGCTGAAAGCCCACAAACCACAATTGTAGCAGTGACCGTTGGCTCCAAAGACACAAAGACTAAGTATTAAATGTCAGAAGACGACGAAACGTACCACAAGGCGTATCACAAAGTATAGTTCAAGGTATGCTGGGAGATGTGTCATAATCCATACTCGATTGATTGTAGGCTCTTTGCTGTCCTACCAGCACCATCCAAATTGTGGGCCGTATCCCTGGATTGGAACTAGACGGCAGCAACAGGTCGTACACCCTCAGTGGTATCCAGGATTGAATGAGGCTTGTTGGTTTCGATTCTCGAACAAGGGTAGCTCCATTTTTCAGAGGAAGCATCAGCGCGTTTGAGGAGCTTGATGCAAGTACTTGGAGCTATTTTTGTAGGTCCGAGTCCGCTGTTCAACTCATTGTGCGTACCATCCATCCACGTCGACGGATCTCGGATTCATACGTGACGTATCGACCTCCAAAAGATATCGATGATGATTGGGATACATTGACACCGGATACACCTATCGAATGTAAGCAACTGCCGCCATGAATAGAATACGCGAAGATGTCAGTCTCCGGCGCTAGCATTGGCGGATATCCTTTGTCGAGCATTCAATGGGGTATATCCACCGTTCGGTGACCGTCTCTCAACGAAGGAGCCGTGCCGGAGTCAACGAGAAATTGTCTGGGGATCGAGCTCAGGACCATATCCCCCCGTTCAAGGAATGTGAGCACATGAGAACATAGTGGCGCTAGCATCGTGCAATGGTGAGGAGATGTAGAACTTCATGAACCTTAACGATTATCTCAGGCCGAAGACCCGCATAGTCCTTCAGTGGTGTTAGCATTCGTTCCACCACCATGAACAGAGATGGCATCAATGATGAGCAAACTGATTGTCCATGAAAACTCACGCCAATGCCGAGTTTTCGACTGTAGATCTCCAGCCTCTAGTGCAACTCTGTGACACAGAGAGGATGTCCCCTTGTCAGCCATTCCTTCACGAGCAGTGCAATCAGGCGGAGCTTAATTTAAAGAGAGGCGTACTTTAGTATTGGCATGTATCCTCCAAGCAAGACATCCACATCTCCCGACCGGCGACCCCAGTTGGAATCTATAGCCGCATGGTCAAACTTTAAGAGCTCAGACTGGTAGCTCCAACTTTTGGTTCGTCACAGAACGGGCTTGTATGCGACGAAACTAGAACGACGACCAAAGTTTCTATCAGAAGGTGACCGAGCAATTTGGAAGACAAAGGGAATAGGATGGTAGGGAAGAGAAGTTACGGTGAGGTCGAACTGATGGTCGTACGAAAGCAGGTACAGGCGGAGTCTGAATCATGACGTTCTCCAATTTGGGCTATGTGGGCGCTTTTTTGTTGGCTTTTAACCCCCACTCGACATCAAGACCCTCTTCAGTTTCTCTCAGGCGATCGCTAACCGGGTATCTTAGCCAAACTTTAGTCCCGGGCCGACGAAACCAGAACTGGAACGAAACCTCTCAAGGCCCGATGCTTATTAACGCAGGAAACGCCGTAGTGAAACCACCATTTGTCTCGGCTTGAATATTCTCTCTCGA
Organism: Marasmius tenuissimus; assembly: GCA_029532415.1. Taxonomy (NCBI): domain Eukaryota; kingdom Fungi; phylum Basidiomycota; class Agaricomycetes; order Agaricales; family Marasmiaceae; genus Marasmius; species Marasmius tenuissimus. Next base: position 186,687 of record JAQOTA010000067.1, read on the forward strand.
TGATTAAAAATATCTGTAGCTCCCCCTTCAGCGTCGGTTCCCACTCGTTCCCCCCGATAGTTTGGCACAATATCTGGGCTCTTGTTGTGAGCCCTCAATGAGCACCTTTTTTCATGCGATTATTGGGAGACGAAAGCTACATTTTCCACTATCGGGAGAAACCAGATCAACCACTTGAGAGACAGTTCCTCGGATCGAAAGTCTCGAGTCTTGGACTCTTGATACACCAAAACCACGATTTTAGCACGAGCAATCGGCGTTTCAGAACTCATAAAGTTTGGGAGTGAAGTCCCAGTGTTGGTCGTACTCATAGGGACGATCTTCGTAAGTCTTCACACAAATTTCTCCTCCCAACAACCAAATTCTTTTTTTGGGGTCTCAGTAGGCTCCCCAACACGTCACCATGGTAGGACTATGAACACAGTTCATTGCTCTGACTCTCGAGTTGATCTGAAGGAGCAGGGATCGAAATCTTCCAAATCAGCGGTCAGCGAGCTTTTCCGTGGCTCCGATTTCCCGTGGAACGGCGTACCGAGGTATTACTGGACGCATCTCTGATCCAGCCCCAAAGTAGTTGAATATCCACACTGACTTCATTATCTACCCTTGCTCAAACCTCTCGTTGTTCGTCTCTGGTTTTTGCTCATCATGTCACGCAGCACATTAACCATTGGTTTCTTACCCTTCGAACATCTCATCGGACAAGATAAAGGTATAACGCCCAGAGACAAATGAGGTTATGTGGGTCCTATGAATCCGAGAGAAGGCAAACATACACCTCCGAGACAGATGGTGAGGTAAGTCGGTCCTACTTCATGCTCGTCAGAAAAAACCCTCTCAGGGTGATCAAAGCGTATCATCACAGGTACTTCCCGTCGAAGAAACCGGCAAAGGATCTTGAATGTTCATTTGGGGTATCAGCTCGTCTTTTGACTCTTACTGGACACCAATCACACGCTGTCATCACAAGCTGTATTTCTCCCTGAAGGTCAATTTAGCTGAGGACCACTTGAAGTCTTCGATCCAATCTTATGGATTCGAGGATGACTCCGTTGGGAATACCCCTTGACAGACAAGCAAGGGAGCTATCAATGTATCAAAGTTATCATTGATAGAATCAAGTGCTGCTCATCTTTCCCCCATTACCGCCACTCTGGTATCTCGCTCACAGCACGATGGCGCTGGCGTTAGCTCACCAGCTACGATCTCCCGTCTCTAGCGCCCCGGAGGTTATGATTTCGTGGGTATTCGCTGTTTGCTCACTTTTAATTCTGTTCTATTCATATGTTTGGTTGATGTGGCGGCTCGCTCATATCAGCCGCCGGCACAACAGCAGGAAGACCTCTGTCTATTTGTGACAGTCATGTGAGCTCAATGACTTTGTCGTATTGGTGGACATAACGAGGTCTGAAACAGCATGTAGAACACGAGGCTCTGTTCCCAGCCTCACATATACAGCTAGTGTGCGAGCGACAGAAGGACGTTCTTCCCTTCCCCTCACCATCACAAGTTGACCAGCAATCCCCTCATTTTCCCTTCTATTCTTTGTGGATGGCGATGGTCAATGTCTTTACTGACACCAAAGACGTCCAGATTGGCCATAATGCAATGTTCCAAAGTGTAGGCGGCAATTTGACGACAACGACAACGACGAATACATATTACAATGATCGAGGGGATACAGTTGTATTGGTGCGTGGGAGCCCTATACTGATTACCAACATTCTGACTGGAGCATAGTACGGGAATATGTTCAGAAAGATACTCATGGGTGACATCATTGTGCGAAGGGATGTCTCTTCGCAGGTCCTGGAAGTGGTCGTGGAAAATAAACATCGAGAATCAGATTGTGGGGAATCACAACAACGGTCCAAAGTGATGAGAGTCAGGAAAACTACGCAACATGTCGAGGTAATGGGACTACCAGGAAATTTTACAAGCATAGCAATTGAGGGATTGGACATGACTCAAGAGGGTCTTGAGATTGTAAGCACACTTCACGGGAGTCTGGGTCAGTATCTCATGGGCCATCGCAGATATCAGAGAGAGTATGTAGGGAGCTGGCATCTCGGCGGTTTGTTCATATACATGCTCCAGGAGTGGTCTACTAATTTGATCTCAGGTCGCCGCTATTCCCCCAGCTGGTAGGAATAGGCCAGTCCAAGCACCCGACGTGGATTGTGCATGACGGTAGGGGTTTTTGGTTGGTGGTTTTATCTGTGGACACTGATGATTACATCGAAGAGCTGGCGAACGGGTTGGAATTCAGCAATGAAATGTGGGCTGAGAGTCGAGTTGTATTCTACTACCTTTGGTATACACAGGTATGTCTACCTTTTTGGCATCCCACATCGGCTGATGATGTTTTTAGAACACCTCATTTCATGCTTTGAGTGCAGACAAGAGTCTAACAATACCCGTGAGTGGTTTATTTATAGAATTTACTTCTCTGATAGATGAGGGACAGGTTTTGGGCAAGCCAGGTCTTTGGAATTTCAACCTCAAAACCCACACTTGGCAATACGACATCCCATCCATCTCCCTCTCCCCACTGAACATCGACCTATCTCTTGGACCAATCACCTATCCACCAACCCCACTTCGCCACGAAACACCTCCCCAACTCGACCCCACCGAGATCGTCGGCTATATTGAAAACCAACTCGGCGACTTTTTGCATGTGATTGCGTCATTTGGGGCGACGAGGCACGTCGAAGATCTTTCAGCTTTCGCACGTCATGGCCTTCTGACCTTCGGGGCTGTTGTCGACCGAAACCAACCCGAAATCGTCGCCCACATCCCCTCCACTCCTTCCCCTCAATGGTGTTTTAACAACCACAGCGCCGGTTTTAAAGCCACCTACTCCACTTCCGGTATGTTAACCTGCCCAATCCATCTTTCGTGTGCTCACTCGTGTAGTACCATTTCGTGTGAATTTCTGCTCTGACCAGCCGGCGGTGAAGGTGAACCTTCACTTCTCCTGGCGCTTTCCGGATCCACTTCAACAACGTACTGCCTGCCTCGCCCAGTCTTTTCCGTTTGCTGGTAGTTGTGATAATTCTCGGAACGACCTTGGCGAGTCCCCCTCCATTCCTCGCCAATGTCCTGCTGATCTCTATCTTCCCTCAGTGTTCATTGACGAGGTTCGACTGTCTCTTGTTGGCAAAATCCCCAATAACTCCACATCCTCGACCCCCATTTATCTTTTTGTCCCTCCGATTCCTATAGAACATAGCAACAGCATATACTCCTTACACTATCCCCTTGTCTGCCCACTTTTTTACTGGTCCCTCGACCCGAATGGAGAACATGCGATATCCGAGGAGGATTGGGAGATGAACGGGATTCCCAGGCTTGAGGTTCTGTCTTGGATTGGCGCGTCGTGGAACAATGGGCATTACTGGGCAGTAGCAGAGTATTTACAAGCACAGAACTACGACTTGGATGGTAGAAAATATGCAGCAGAACATCGATATCCTGTGCTGATACCAGGTGAGTTGCAGCTCTGGTTTGTGTTTTGGGACTTTCTCCGGTATATACTTACTCCTGAGATTCTAGGTGATCCTTTTGACGTGAGGTTTTGTAACTGGAACGAGTCGGAAACAGGTGAAGACTGGAGTGATACCAGCTCGGAAGGTGAGCAGTCAATGACATCAGAGACTCTGGCAACTCATGCCGCCTTATAGACACTCAATATAGCGATCTGCCCCCCTCCGAAATTTCTCGAGCCACAGTTACGCGAAGCGGGAAGGCCCGGATGCTGAAATACACTCAGAAAATATCCAGGGTATTTCGGCGAATTACACGAAGATCTAAAGCAAGTCCTGCAGCATTGGCTGAGGTACCGTCGATACAGAGAACCCGGAAGGACAAGAGAATGTAGTTTTCAATTTGTATCTAATACAACCTCAGTCATACTATTCGATTACGTTGCTCCCGACCACAATTTTTTAATACGATTAAACCGAGTGCCATTGTCCGCGATCCAGCTTGAGTGGAATCACCTTCAATCGTTACCTTGAAGTCATCATTCTCGGAAACAAATGTCCACCCGAATGGTTTTGTCTGTAGCGAGATCCCTGGTAGTACTCAAGGATATCCCATTCGACCGAGGACAGTGGTTAAGTAAGCCTCAATTTCGCTTTGGGACCTCTTACTCTAGATGTACACGCTTGCAAACATGGGCATATCCCCACTTCAGCTGAGTCTAATCCCCAGCTCTTGACTCTTCTACACTTCGAAAGCTTCTCCCGGAAATGAGCTGGCGAGTCTATAGAGTCAGAATATGTTCAAACCGGGAACCTACATGAGAGGAGTACTTTGAATAAACTTCTTAAGACCCCACTTCCCGGAATAGATATATCGTGCAAGTTCTACCCTGGGGGCGCCTTTGCTGTTCAGCTAGGTATGCTAGTCGGGCCTACAGAAACACCATGACCGCCAGTTCTTACGGACACAAATGATTGGTTTAGAACTTACCTTTGGTCGAAATTAGCCACCGAAACATCCTGACTGTTACCACTGGTAAAGTTCGTCGAACGCGAGGATTACCGCCCATTGAACGGGGGAAATTTAATCTCGCCTCAAAAGATCTGGACGATCGATCTCACTCTCCACAAGTTGGATTTTTGCAGTGACCGTTTTATCTGACGTAGTTGTTAGACATACCCATACGAGCGAAAGCACGGGATATCCGTTGTTCTAACTCAGAACCTTGAGTTTCCGGCCAATATTGTCACTGATCAACCATGTTGCACCTGATCTCGGCCTTACAAGGGCCCTTTTGACATCGAATCCTACCAGACAGCACATCAGAGCACGAGAGACAATCAAGGGATATGAGAACTTACCACGAGCAATGAGTCATAGGACTCCCGACCATGCTTGCTCTCCAAATCTTGAACGTGAGCTGTTGAAATCTTGAGCGGTGACAAAGGGACGATGTAACCCACGACCGACTTACACCTTCAGAGGATTCTCGTTGTTGACAGTGGCACTTTTGTAGTATATCAACGCCCTTATCCACCGGGATGAGCCGTGCTGTGCGGGTTCTGGGATACAAAAAACCGGATTGCAGCGGCCGGTAAAAACTTCTGTATAAAAGATTCTCGTCTGGGAGCACACGTCAGTTTTGTTAAGAGTGATAAATTTGTTAAGATAAATGCTCGCGTAAATAGGACAGAATAAAAACCCTTGATAATTTAGCCCAAGGGCGTCGAGGTTCTCGAGCGAGACGGTTTGAAAAGGCCGTATGGAAATGTACTAGATTCGCTGCAATGCTGCATCGATTGCCTTGGTGGAGTATGCTTACTGAGAAGGCAAAGAGTTCCCACTAGTCAACAGTAGAGAACCCCGAGCACCAAAACGCAAAACAGGGTTTCTTCTAGCCACAGCAACTCAGCGGCAACGAGCCTTTAGGCTTTACCTTCCAACTGGATGAACGAGCGATTCGTCATCGATTTATGTACTAGCTCCGATTTAGTATGCGTGGCTAGTGTAAGTGTTGCGAGTGTTGTACTCCTTTTTTGGCCGCTTGCAAATCTATCGCTGTCGTTATTGGGAAGACTCCTAAAGTTAATCAGTACTAAGTAGCCAGTTATAAGTCAGTTTCCTCAGATTTAGGAGAGATGTTTTGCACGTACCTTGAGCACCAAACTAACCTCTCCACTCCTTCTGACTAGCTGATCTATATCTTGTTTCCTTTCACTAAAAGTGAATGCAGGTGATCGTTCGTACACAATTCACGGCCAAGTTCTGGCATCCCCACAGGTATGTTGTTTCGAGAGGAGGTATGAATATTTCCGGGTAGGGTTGCGATGCGTCAACTTACTTGAATCGCTCGGCGAGGATACAAGGAAGGTAAATGCCCACCCATAATTCCGCACTCGTGAGACCCGGAAACGACCTCCACGATTATTTTTCACCCAGTCTGTAAACATTAACCAGGCGTCAAACAAGCCAACGACGGTTGTGGTGAACTTGGTATGCCATCAGCGAGATATTGAGACAGCTAGCGTCGAGAGGGACTGGTATCCGCATGAAACATCCCGTAGCCACGACAAAGGGGGGACCGAAACGGTAGAGATAGAATGATTGCTGTATTCGGAAGGTATTGGCGATCACTGTCGGAGTTTCTTATGATGCCATTCTCCAGCAATCCAACTCTGTCTCCTACTCAGTTGAGTCGAACAAGGCAGTAGCAACGACTGAGAGCTATAGAAAGAAATATACTTACGTGCCCTGCCTTTGCGGATTGTTGTCTTGTGTGACCATGGGCCACGAGCATAGGTGGAGAGAGAAAGAAACCCAAATTGGTCGCAGGAAGGGCTGACAACGACAGTAAGCCCTAAATATACAAGTACCGTGAATGGGAGACGGTATAACCCACTGACCACAAAAGTGAATCCACAAGCAATGAGTATACAGCATAACTAAAGCGTAGGACTGACATCAAAGGCCATCAGTACCTTTGGCCGGCTTTCTTTTGAATAGCTGACAATGGCGAGAACGTAATCAAAGAACTCTGTGATAATATCGCACGATACCCTCTCCTTTCGAGGACCTCAGTACTACAGTACTACCCTAAGCGACTCAAATGAAGCTCTATCTTGATCAATCAAGAACGGAGTACTGCGTGTCGGGAAGGAGAGAAGCGCGTGCAAGCGCCTTTTTATCCCATCGTACACAGAAGGCGAAAGAGCAAGCCATTCGAGACAATCTACTGTGGCCAAAGTTTGTTAACAGTCGGAGACGTTCTAACTTCTAGGCCTAGATAAATCAGGATTTAAGTAGCCCACGAGACATGAACAAATATCGTATCTAGTGTTACCGGTGAGCCTTATACTTTCTCTAGTCGGATTGTGGGAGGCTCCGATCCCGCCACACCCTTGTTCTCCTTAAACCAAGCCCTCATACGAGATAGCAACCCCGACGCCGAGGAAACAAACAAACTGTCGGCAATCCGGTCTACGGCCATTTACCTTTCTTGTGAGAGCCCTAGCCCCCAATATCCAAACCTCATCCCGGTGTGATTCTAGCATTTACATTAGTAGCTCGTCGAATTGACTCCCTTCTTCGTCAACCGCACAGGCATTTATTCAGCAGAGCAAGCCACCGGGAGCAAATTATGTCAGATACCACTATTTCGAAGCGGACTAGCTCACAGGGAGTACAAAATGCGCCATATATGTTGTCGAAAAAGAGAAACAATGAAGACCCCATGAGAGCCATTGTTGTAATAAGTACTTCCATCCAGGTGGTACCGAGCAATGCTGGTTAGCGGGAATAACCACCACCGTGGTAGCTGCCATTTTGATACGACCGATTGTGGACTATGAGTCGTGGAGCTTCGTGTATAATGGTGTTAAAGCGTCGAGCAGAGAGAAAACACCACGTTAGGTTGTAAAATCTCCCAGAGCGGCTCCAATTTGTATCAACGGTCATGTTCTCGCAGGGTCTCGTTCTAATACCAATGCCTCATGTGTTTTCTGCCCGTATGGGTCGCTTATACTAATCTCTTGAGAGAAACAGATATGACAAGTATCTCTGCTCCCACTTCGAGATATTAGCAAAGCAAGGGTGAATCAAAGGGCAGCGGTGATCAAGAATGGCCTGTCCCTTCTTTGACAGGCGGGTTCATACTATTTGTCTCCGACAAATTGCTGACTGACATCTCCTTATTAACTTGCAAACAACATTCGCGAGAGAACCCGTTGTCGTATTGTTTTTAGCACTGATAGATGGATTGATACCCGTCCCATCTACTGCACAGGATGGCTAGTCACTGATGATGAATGGATAGGCATGAACATTCATCTATCGACCTCTGTCGCCCTGGTATGCAAATATATCTTTCCTCAGCTGAGTTCTACTCAGGAGGTCGGGCTGCCTTGATTATTGGGATTTTCCCAGCCTTGTGATTTAGCTGACACGAGAGATCGCTGAGCGACGCGAGGATAATCCTGGCTTAGTTAAGTATGGTTCTCAAATTTCTTTTGCTCTTACCAACTGTTCACTCTCCTTAATCAATAGTTAGATGGAAAAAGGTCCCTTCTCGCCCCAACTGCTTCAACAAAGTTAAGAACTGGGTAGCCAGTTGTCGAAGAAATCTAACACTGCAATAGAAACAGCTGTGGATATTGGTCTCTCAAGCTAGAAACAATGATCAACTCGCGGCAATTATTTGAGAAGGCAGGTCCCTTCAACATGAACCAAGAACTTCCGCCAGAACGTCGAATGAACGTTGATCAGGATATTGAACTTTCTCCGTCTTCGTTCGTGAGTCTTCAACATTGTTCTGGTGTTGGTTGTCATCAAATTTCACATTGTCCACTCGAGGTCAAGACTCTCTGAGGTACTCTTCGGTCGGCTGCTGGCTACGTAGTCTACCAGTAATCTAGTCCTACGAGACTAAGAGGGCCCGAGGCCCTTTGGCTTAGGAAACACGCCGGCCATGATTGATCGCCTCTGGCCTCGAGGTGCCACACTCATTGTTCTCTGATCGTGATTCAATTCCTCGTGTCTGCTAGTTCCTAATTGTTACAAAGCTTTTTCTTCCTGCCTCACGGCGTTCACCGGTTTTTAATTCATGCTCGGCATTTAAGCAACGGGTATCAAGCTACTTTCTCTCAGGTATCGGCAGACATCCTCAATTTTTGTACTTTTTCCAACCGGGGCTCCCGAATCGATCCGGTACGTGTGGGCCAAACATACAAACTCGAATGACGACCTTAATTCTAATCACGATAGCCCGGGAATGCGTCAAGTACGATTGCCTTGACCACCATCATGGTCCGTGAGGATATCCTCGCATCTTTTCAAACTTATATTCAATACCATTGATATGACACAGAACAGTTGAGCCCTTAAGGTTCTCCGATACGTTGAAGTTATTAGGTTGCCCCATCGCCACAATCCCCAACCAATAACGAAGAAAGGATCGACAAGCCGTGCCACGAGATGAGGGAGACCTCTTGTGGACTTCTTTGACTGAAGTTGTATATAGAGCAATTGGCGGAATCGCATCTCGTACGGTCGAATACCCAGCCCACTTTCCTGTCGATACCTGTCAAAAGCTCTGCAAAAACCGGTAGGTTGCATTCCCTCGGGTTTTGCCCAGCTTTTTGCGGCTTCTTGATTAAACAGCAGATTGAGGACCGAATAGAACCGTTGGACTGTTATCACACTGAAGTGAGAAGGCCAGGAAAAGGATGGGTATCATCATGCACGTATTGACCCACACTGCTGAGCCAGATAGTGAGGCGAGTTCGTCTCTACCCTGTACTTGTCTCAATCACAACTCAGATTTCCATGGAGCGCTCAGAACGGGTGAGTCCCATCGCAGTGACAGGTGAATTGATATAAGTCACTACAAGTTACTCGGAGTATCAGTTCATTTTCTGACTAATAACTATCATGACTGGACACCCGCCACGCCCCGTTACCCCGACCTGCCTTTCTCACTGATTCCCACTAGACCCAATGATGAGCCAGCATAGTTAAAGTGCACAGTGAGTATAATGAAGTAAACCTCACATGGGTAATACACAGAGTGTTCTTGTAGTCTTGAGATGCTTGAGAAGAGGTGATAATCGAGTAGATTGTCCTAAGGCTTAAGGCCTTTTGTCCAGTCTTTTATACATAAGTTTCTGGTACATGTAATGAGTATTACACTAACTGAAACTACTACTAGAAGTAGGTATTTGGCCCTAAAGGCGTAAAAGACATTAGTACTGTGTAAGTACTTCTACCATGAATGGTAGTATGCTTGGTGAGCATAGTCGTGTTTGCCTCATGTATTGAAGGCTCTACTTATGCTATTGGATAGCGACTGTCTATAGTGTCATATATGATGAAACTAGATGTACGTAGTAGTGTACGTAGACAGAGACGTAGTACTTGCATGAGGACGCAAGTGTTCTAGAGGCGTAGCTCTATAAATAGTGTGACGCGTAAACAACACTTCAACAGTGTATCACATGATTTTCATCATGTTCAACACTCCCCCTCACTAAGTTCATCATGCGATCATGGAACTAGTGAAATGTTAATCCTAAAGATTGCCTGAACAATTCGAACTTTGTTCTGCCAAGATTCTTCGTAAGAAGATCAGCAGGTTGTTTAGCAGTTTCAACAAAATAGATTTGAGTCTTTCCGTGTTCCACTGCTTCCCTGATAAAGTGGTATCGATTGTCGATGTGCTTTGTTCTTTTGTCAGTAGCTTCATTGCTGCTGAGAAAGATAGCGCCTTGGTTGTCGCTAACACATGGAACTAATCGAATAGGAAAGTTCAATTTGTTCAATAACGACTTCATCCAGCAAGCCTGACGTGTACAGTCAGATAGAGCCATATACTCTGCTTCCGTGGATGATAATGCAACCGTTTTCTGTTTCTGAGAGACCCAGCAAACTGGTGCATTGGCAAGCTTTACGATATATCCAGTCTGTGATCGACGATCATCTTTATCAGTTGCCCAATCAGAGTCAGCAAAGGCAAGTAGTCCTTGGTTGGATCCACCATCGTAAATGAGTTCGTACTTTGCAGTGTGAACAAGGTATTTCACACTGCGGGCATTTTTCTGTCAAGTAGGACATGTCGTGGTGGTGTCAAGTAGGGCATGACGACATATGGTCTTGTACGGGGCCACTGTGACAAAAAACAAAGAATCAATGTTCATGTTTATTATCCGGTACTGGGACTTCTATACTCCGAAAACTCATTTTCCCATTGAAAACAAGGACATTGAACTCAACAGTAACAAAGGGTCAGCTAAGTTCCAAATATGATCACTTAGCTATCGGGCTCGCGTAGCCATGCGAAGTCCTTGCTAAGTGGACTTGATTCTTATCGCTGCATAACACATTCAATAGATAAAACATAGATTGTGCTATAATTGCTATGATTGTGTTCGAGGACCACTGCCCTCGAGCACGTTCACAGTAATTGGGTGGAGTCAAGACTCAAGGCTTTGTGTGAAACACAAAATCAGTTGAGTATAGACGGAGAATAGTCGCGAAGTGTAGAAGAACCTTGTCTCTACCACCAAATCAATACTGATAAGGTCTACCTCTGCGGCCTGGCACCGCCATACCATTGCAGATGACTGTGGAGCACGCTCATAGTACAATTTAGAGCATATCATAAGGGTGTTCTCCGTCCTCTAAGCAGAAACAAAGAGGTGAGTGTGATACGAGCATAATTGCACTCATTTCGTCCGAAACCTCGAGCACATCTGCGGCGACTGGGTGCATAGGGTGCAGCATCGGGATGGGGTGTTCAAACAAGACGGTCATACTCATATTATATTCGAGAATCAATTGCTTTAATTAATTAATTCAATCCCGAATTCCAAATTTGGGACGCCGCGAGTCTGAGTACCACCCGGAGGGTGGTCCGCAAATCATGATTTATACAACGGAATAAACAGACAGAAAAATACCATCCTTCCTTTGTTTCCGGTCACAGTGGCCCTGCACAAGACCATATGCTGTCATGCCAGTGTCATGCCCTACTTGACACCACCACGACATGTCCTACTTGACAGAAAAATGCCCGCAGTGTCACGATGTAAAGTGCCTTCTGGAGGTGTTCCTGATTAGGATTAGCTCCATACTGTGACATCTTGATTACAGCAAAGGATATGTCTGGTCTCGTTCCGAGAGCCAAGTAAAGTAATGATCCAATAACCGATTGGAATCTATGCCTAATCTCGGGATTAACCTCCCCCTGGTTTTGGGTTGGGTTATAGCCTTCTGGCAAAGGCGTATATGCCGTTTTGGCGTTCAGAACTCCGAATTTACGAATTATCTTTTCAAGATAGTCTCGCTGATCAAGAATCAGTCTGCGATTCTTCTGATCTCGAGTAATTCACATTCGTAGAAATTCTGTTGGCTCGCCTAGATCTCGGCATTCCCAGATTTTCATGAATTCGCTTTTTAGTCTGTTGACAAGGTTGCGATCAGAACCCATAAATAAAGCATCGTCGACATAGACGACGGCAATGACCATATTGCCATTCTTATTGAAGACATATACGCCAGCATCGGATAAGCATTGTTTGAATCCCAGTCGTTTCATGGATTCAGTACATTGACGCCACCAGGCACGAGAAGCCTGTTTTAATCCGTACAATGCTTTGTGTAACCTCCAAACCTTGCTGGAGTCCGTAACGAAGCCTTCAGGTTGTTCCATGTAAATCTCCTCATCTAAGGCACCATAAAGAAAAGCTGTTTTAACGTCTAGCGCAGAGATCTCCCAATCTTCAAGCGCTGCTAGTGCCAATAGAAGTCGTACGGTTTCGAATCGTACTACAGGAGAGAACAACTCGTTATAGTCTATCCCTTGTTTCTGCGAAAATCCTTTCGCAACAAGCCTTGCCTTTTTTCGGCCATCAGACTTGATGTCAAATACCCAGCGGGATTTCACCGCTTTTCAGCCTTTAGGTAGTGTGACCACATCAAAGACATTTCTATCCTTGAGTGATTGTAATTCCAGTCTGCATGCTGCTTCCCAAGATGGTCGTTCATCTTTAGGACGCTTCTGGACTTGTTTGTATGTCCATTCACGAACGTTATCATAACTACTGGCTTGAAAACCATATAGTTGATATCCGTTATTCAGCAAGTAAACCAAGTAATTTTCTCCCCCTTGCTGAGCAAGATCGCTCATATCGTCATCCGTATCCATAGGAGCGGCTGGATCAGGAACCCTATTTGGTATTGTTTCAGGTTCATTTGTAGGATTAATCTGACTTTGCCAGCGCGCTTGAGATTCGATATCGCATTCGATTTCAGCAGGATGTCGATTTCCATAAACATTAAACGGACGGTTGGGAGTTACTCTATTCCTTGGAGGGTTTCTTCTGACAGCTGCTTGTGGAGGAGCTCGTAAGTTCTCCCACTCATCATAGTCAGCTTGGCGAAATCCAAATGGATTTGTCCATCCAGAAGAACCAGCAGACCGTGGATCCGGACCATACTGATTAGGATTATGATCGGAGCCTTTTGGTGATCCGAATCCATCAGTATTTGAATGATTGCCGTTGTGCACATCATCGCTTTTATCATCCGGGATAGGATCCAAGGGAGGATCTCCCCCAGGCTGATGATCGTCATCATCTGATCCTGGTGGAGGTGGAGGATTGAAGAAATCACTTACAAACAAAAAAGTATGACTGGAACGGTAGACAATATGCATGGGAACGTGGATATCCCCCATTGGTACCAGGTGAGTTGTGATTCTTGTTTATGTACCGACTTGATGGCTCATTTCTGGCTCTTCAGGTGATCCTTTCAAAGCCGCAGCTCGTAACTCAAACAAGTCGAGTACAGACAAAAACTCGAACCACGTGTTCTCAACAGGTAAGCCGTGGCTAGTATCAGAGAATCAAGAATTCATCACCCCTGTCCTCTTCAAAGATGTTGACACTCGCCCTCGGATACGACCCAAAACAAATCTCCGAATCATCAGGTACATGCAGATCATCAAGACCACTGGAAAGTCATCTCGGGGGCTCATGCGGTCGACTGGGAGGTCCAGACCGAATTCTTCAGCTTTGGCTACCCCAGTCCGAGTGAGCGGAGCCAAAAGAATAAGAAGATCGTGATATACGCACATGTAGCCCCCATGTCATATTCGTTCAGTCCGTGACTTCTCAATTCCAGTAACCCGCAGTCTAGTATATAAATTCAATGGGACCAAACCTGGATAAGAATACTCTTGAAGAATAACCTTGCAGATAGCTCTTGGAATATCAAGACTTCCGATCAAACAGGAAGGAAGTTTGCCTCTCGAGTCTGTGTCTGAAGGACGAGGCTTATAACAAACAGTCTACATCATGAACAGACGACCATATGTCACCATACAGTCACTGTGAATAGGCAGTTGAATCTGGCACGGAGTCTACAGAATAATCACGTATGATTCGGTACGTGGAGTGATCTGGGAAGGTTTCCTGTCGACTTCATGTCCGTGGGCTGTAGGTAACAGTAGTGGTCTCACGTGAGTGTAGTGTAAGAACAGAGGTCTCGAATACGTATCGTTTGGATCGGCCTACTCATGACTTGTTTTGTTGGCATTGTTGTTCATATATCGTTGATCAGCTTTATCCTTTGATACTTGACAGGGCTCGAACACACCTGAAAGATCCCGGGGCAAAGCAAGACAGATGATACCTTCAATATTCAATAATTCTGTTCTATCCTAAAAAGCTGAATGAGTTTGAGCGCATCGAGACCTTCGGGCACATGCTTACTACAGATCGAGTAGAGGTTAGACCGTAAAGGAGGTGACCTTGCTGCTGATCTAATGTACTTGAACAGTTGAACAGCAAACGATTGGCGCCTTTTCAGTCAATCGTATACGGGAAGTGGGGGAGCGAGCCGCCGTAAAATGATCTAGTATAGCCAAAATTTGAGTTTGTTGACCGCCGGAGTTCTAGAACCAAATGAATCAGGATCTAAGCCGCCCGGGAGACATGAACGGATAGCGTATCTGGCGCCATTGCTGTTTCATATACGTTCTTTAGACCTGACCTCAACGCGATAGCAACGCCAATCCCAACAAAACAATGAGCAAGGCCGTCGGTAACCCCCCAAAAATCCGACGTTCACTCTATTTGGAACTCCAACCCGGGTGGTTTGCCCCTTGAAGATTAATTCATTCAAGCTAGCAGCAGCCCGAAGCGATTGTGATAGTGAGTGGTCAAGGAATGTAAAGAAAGTGGATGGCCCGTCGACTGTCACGGTCAGGGGAATGAAGGGAAAACAGGCTGATCAGAGCGCGGTCATACCGTTGGCATGAGTTGGTACAATGAGTATCGTCTTCCGTCCATCTGGCTTTGGCCGCTGATTTGACTCGACCCAGAAAGCAGACATAATTGCTCTATATTACCTTTAGCCTCTTGTTGAGAAGACTCTTGTACTCCACTTTGTTACGAGGTGCGTGATTATGGCGTCAAACGATTGTCAGGTGTCAAAGAGATGAACTAATTAGGTCTCGTTGAAATCCGCCAGGAGTAAGCAGCCAGCAAGTGAAAGTGAATAAAAGTCGAGTTGGGAAAGGGGAAAATGGAAGACAAGTGATCTGAGGAGTTGAAATCAGTCTTCTGGGTGTGATTAAAGTCGCACAAGTTCTGGAGCTGCTCTGAGAGAATTGGAAAGTATATGATTTGTTGACAATCGGTACCGGGAACTAGACAAATTCATCCTTATTATAATGAGCCACGCATACCTAGACCATTCGATAGTGTTCGTGCCGCTGGGACCAGTGAATTGTCACTCGAGGAGGCAAGTACGGTATTTTCTTTCACTCTTCTCTGTTCAGATGACGTATTTACAGGCTTCCTCGGCGTCCTGGTTTGACGCGAACGAACCTCGTCTAAGCGTACTCTCAGAAACGCTCATTGATTATGTGCACAATGCCAAGTGGATGAGGCTCGTCGGCTCTCTCTCAACCTCCTTATCGCTATGGATGATATTATACGTGTGTTTGAGGCATTTCAGTATCTATATTCAATAGTCCAGACTTCAATGAACACTCGTTTACAAAAATCTTCGCCCGAGACCATCGTCTTTGAATACCTTCAGAAACGCTCTGCACTGTCGGTACCTCTCAAATTTATTTCGTTTTGGCGATGCCAAACCTCGGCGCTACTAGTCTTGATTATTACATGGCCTCGGTGTAGATAACACCATAGGGGCGTTTTGGGTCATTTTTCTATTGCCGTCCGGGCTTACAACTCGCTCAATGCGCAGAAATCTCGCACTCATCGGAATCAGCCTCGGCTCTATAGTTGTACATAGAGAAATACGTAGTAGGGAACGTTGCCAAGTATTCGTGGCTGGCGATTGGAAGATAAGTAGGAGTGTTGATTATCCGAGTGGCACGTAGTCCAGTAACCGATAATTGAAGATCTCCGCTATACTGTGAATAGATTAGACAGGGAGAATTGCAACGGCGACAGACACATACGAAAGGACTTGTATCGTGAAGACGTGAAGAGTGATACTGTTCATGTGTTCAGAACTGACGGCGTATCGGGTGCCCAAATCATATGACTCACCTGCACACAGCAATATAAGATTTGTTGATATGACGTAAAATGTTAGTGCATGGCGAAAGTTGCGGTGCCACAAGTGCCTAATCCCGACAATGAGAAGAGTGGTGTTGCATCCTGAGCGAGAGAAAGTATAAGCCAATATTATCCCCACACATTCAGTGAACACCAGCGAACCTATGTGGATCCGATCAGCGTCTGACGGCGATGATCTGGATACAGCAGGATGGTATCCTTAGATCAGACGCTGTACACACTCAGTCTCATAGTTGATAATCAGCCAATGAGAACGCACTATTAGGATGAAGTACCGCGGTCAGGTCAAGGGAGAATGGCAAAGTCTGAATAGATGATGATCAGACGCTGGCCAACGCTCGTCAGGTTGAACTCGGTTGATAACCAGAGAATGGGGAGTTGGGCCATGATCTCCCCCTGGAAAGAAAGCATCCTATCCAAGGTGTAACCTTCACCGTACACACACTTGATAGGGCAATTCGGATCTGTTGGGTGCTTCCAGAAAAGTTTGTAGGGATTGAGACAAAACTCCGCAGAATACGGCTCGCTCATTTCCGTCCTGATGGCATCGAAAGGTAGTCGATGCCACGCTCCTCTGACGCACACTGTTGGCACATCTTCTTTGGCCACCTTGAATTAGTGTTGCCCACGGCTGGCTTGGCTTGGCTTCAGCTTGGCTCGGAACAGCTTGGCTCGGGTGTGGCTCACAAGCCACCCGCAGCATGCGGCTTTGGCTTGAAAGCTGCTCAAGCCGGCTCAGCCACGGCTTGAGCTACCAAAATTTCCCGTTTCATTTAATGTAATTTCGTCAGACTCAATCCACTGTAAAATGTATATTTTGGGTGTTTTCTACCTGGAGATGCCAAACAACAAGTTGAGGAGTCTAATTACACGTGCAAGAGCAGGTCCTGGGTGGATATCAGGGTTTGGACCGTGGCTGTACAGGAACCCGGGTCTGACATGTGTCAGACCTCGTGGCGTGTCAAAGCGAATATACATGACATGCTGGTCTGGGGAGTTTTTGTGTGCAGTGGAGAAGTGTTGTATAATAATGAATATGATAATCTATAGAAATTTTCACTGTATCTCTACTTTGGGGAATCGACTGGCTCAAGCTGGCTGAGCTGGCTCCAAGCCAAGCTGGACAACCGGCTCCAATGGAGCCATTTTTGGCACTGGCTTGGCTTGGCTTGGCTTTAAGCCGGCTCAGCCGCGGCTCCAGCCAAGCCATAGGTAACCCTACCTTGAATCCTGCCCGAGGCAGACTGACTTCAACCTCACCACTTCTCCATTTGTCATGATGTTTGAACGGAAGTCTAGCTGGTTCTGCGGACTCCAGGTGCTTGTAAACACGTTGCGCCTTGCATTGCGCACTGAAATCAAGTAAATCGGCCTGGTCAAAGGCGGCTTGGAGGATCACATTGTGGACAAGATGATCCAAGTCTGTTTTTGACTTGGTTTGTCCTGATCCATGATGCCATTTCATGAGGAGGGCTGTTGTGGCATTGGGATGGGGATGATACAGATTGCCTTCTCCACCTTCTTTGTCCGCTGGCGGTGGTGGCGGTTCGTCCCCTCCTTTGACTCCATTATCCCTGTGTTTGTTGGATAATATACCAAACACCCTATCTGGTTGACGAGGTGCTGCATTGGGCAGCATGTCTGCTGTATCCTGAAGAGTATTGCTCCAGTCAATGTCATTCAGAGGCATGAAGTACTGATGTACTTTGAATAGACCAGCATTGTTGGGACTGGACATAAATACAGGAATGCGCTCACGCTCGCAATCATGTGATGGTGCGCAAGGCTGTACTTGGGGATGTGGAGGGGAATCTGGACATGGCAGGGACTCTATACATGTAGGTTCTGTTGGTAGGGGATGCTCAAGACGCTCAATCTTGTGTAGATCTTTGTTCTCAAAGATGATAAAGTCATCGAACTTGTTGGGGTACTGTCTCTGACATAGAAGACACTCAAGCTGAGACTAAACATAATAACAATGATGAGTACTGGACTGCTTGAGAAGAGAATTTGAAAAAACACATACCCGAGTCGGTTGAACATCTTCCATAGGCACGCTGAGATCATCGATGGCTTCTTGAAGCACTTCAGTAGGTTCATTGCCAGGTTCTACAGGACCGTGAGCTGGTTCTTTGAGGTCAACAGATGGCTGTGAAGGCCGTTCGTCATGAACTGGCCCTATAGATGATTCTGGAGCACCAGTAGAGAGCTCTCCAGATTCGATAGGTGGTCCCAGAGGCATCAACTCAATAGATGGCCCTGGAAGCGTGACACCAGGCTCAGGTGCATGTAGAGTTGGTATGCTTGTGGGAACAGGAGGCTTTGCCTTGCAATAATGCAAGTGCATCTTCACGGATTTGAACGTCTGTTGGCAGTACGGACATTGTTGATTGGGCATTGCAGAAGCTACAGCAAAAAGAAAAAGAACTGTCAGCACACATGCCAACGGTCTCAATGTTCATAGAATGAAAGAGAATTTAAACAGGCCATCTGCCCTTGATTTCACTTGTATTGTAGCCTAGAACATTGTATTATAATTCTACATGATTATTATATACTGTACTGACCAAAACATACCTTGGTTGAAGGGCACTGAACCACGATGGTGGTGGTCCCAAAGAAAGTGATGAGATTGAGGACGAGGATGAGAACAAGAAAGACGAATGTTGCACACGAATGATTGCGAATGTTATTCCCGCGAGTTTGCGAGCAGACACTGCTGCTGCTGGCAGCAGCACTCCCAATCTTCCAATGGATCCTGAACCTATGAGAACTGCAGAACCAGACCCTTTGCCAATGCCAGCCCAGACCGCTGAAGATCCTGAACCCGTATTTGGACCTGACTTGGGTCCTGAAGAAACTGGAACCAGGCCAATGTACACTGGACACGATCCTTGGTTAGGCACCAAGGTCTGGGTCATTGGGTCGTTCTCCAAAGCATGCTTGGGAACAGTCCGAGGCGTCCATATCAACTGGGGGCCGCTGGGAAAGGTTATCGACATGACTCCTGAAGCGGACCTCAGCAACGTAAAATCCAGTCTCCTGCTCAACATAGAACTCAATGTCGTGCAAGACGGCCGGGCTCAGCCTATCAAACACATCGACTACTGACACGTTGTCGAGGAGAAAAGTCTTCTCCATCCAAACTGTTGGCAGTCACTCAACCATTACCATGAAGTATGATACCTCTGACCTGACCTCCCCAATCCAGATGTTTGTCTTCAGACATTCGACAAGCTACCCGTAAACCTCAATTCAATAACTTGTTCTCGCAGTGCTACACCACCTCCTCAAATTCATCCTACAATGCAAGATTGCCACGACACCTGGAACCCTCTCTTGGAGCTGGCCCCAACTGAGTGAGACCACCGGATCCTCCATCCAAAATTGGCTGGCTTGCACATCCAGGTCTGAATCGTTGGTGGGCCTCACGACTCTGGAGACAAGAGCGTCTACATCAAGCCTGTTTCCCAAACCCACAGCGTTGAAGTTGAATACAAACCAGGGAAAGGGAGATTGGCAGTTGCTCATACCATCCCTCATCACCGCATTGCTTGCTCGCTGGAGGCTATTAAGGCCAGCACGGAAACTTCGCTCATGGTAGTAATGGCCAGCTTGGACTCGAAGGTAGGGAAGCTTGTTCATCGTATCCATACACTTTACCTAGGAGAGCAGAAGCCAGAGAATGAGTGGATCACGGGAGGTGTCATTGAGAGAGAGAACAAAGAAGATAGCCTTACCGAAGAGACTCTCAAGCTCCAACTACACCTTCACATCGTGAGGGTGAAGGAGTCAGCTCAACAAAAAGCTGTGGCAAAGCAATACATGCATGCTGCCAGGGAGGTGGCTAGAATAAAGTATGCTCATAGACCAGAGGTTCAACTTTACGCTACTTCTGCATAATTTCTGGTGGTATTTACAATTTTGTCTAGCTACTGTTTATCGGGAATCCAGCTTCATTACCTATTGCGATCTGTGTGACGTATGTGATGTATGTGACTGACCAACGTGACTTGACCGACACGGCTGGCCTGACACAATTTAAAACTCCACTGGCTCAGCCTATGAATCCCCCCTCCCAATCCTCCCTTCCTTGTCTCTTGTTTGTTGGAAAACTTCGACCGGCCATATAAGGGTACTGCCCATATTTGGCCTTTCAATCCCCATTTATGGGGGGTTCTCCGACTAATGATGCCCCATATATGGAGCCTTATAAGCGAATTTCGGCTTATATACCCTTTTCTGGAAAGAGTTACCCAGAAAAGGCCTTATTAGGTCATTGGGCAGTTTTGTGACATTCCTCTACCACCACCATCCCTGCATATCCTCCTCTCTCCTCATGTCTACTGCAGCTTGTCATTGAATGCAGCACCTTTCTCGCCTGCCTTCACCTCCTACTTCTGACCCCACCACTGGCCTCACCGCTGCTAAATGTAAAGGTTTTGAGGATGTGATCAGCTCAGAAACAGAAAAGTCCAAACAGCCTTGAGTCAGGTATGTGTTTTCTTCTTCGTGGCGGCTACATACTGACATTGTTTACAGGAAGAGTGTGAAGCGCCCTTCTGAGGAAAAATCTCAGAAGGAGCAACTATATACCTCGGCGAAGTACTTCAAGCACATGATCAAGCCATTTGAAACTATCTACACCGTTGTTGTGGAAGGAATGAAAGCAGATAGATACAAAAAATGGGCCAGCTTGATCAGTCGTCTACCCAACTCAATCCTGGTTGATGAGGTTCAACCCGATCAAGCTCAACCCAATGGTGCTCAACCCAATGGTGCTCAACCCAATGGTGCTCAACCCGAAGTCATTCAACCTGAGGCCGGCACATCAGGTACATCTGCTGATGATAACGCTGACAAGGTAGACTCGGATTTGGACCCAGACCCAGAATATGATGATGCAAAGTGAGTTTTACATTTTCTTTGGTGCATATACCTACTGATATCGTCTTCTCAGAGCCCGAGCCAACTTCAAAGAACAGTGTACCAAATTGTGGAAGGCATTGATGAAAGCACACCCCGTCGTACTCGAGTTTGTCAACTACTGCGCTGAGAAGGACAACCTTGAAGGCCTTCTCACCATGCTCAACCTGGTATATACAATGTTCCATTGTTGACATTCGCTAACCTACATTGAATAGCTGACGGAAAAAGCCAATGCTATGCTCTACAATGATAACAAGAAGTTGAAGGACAAGGTCTTTGACCTCATCGAGCCCCCCTTCTATGGCGTTGCCCATGATGATGAAGATGCCAACCAGAAGGTGTTTGGTATCACTCATCCCACCATCCTCAAGCTATTCCTGGACTGGAAGGATATACCGAAGTAGAGAGATGGCAACAAGGACCATCAAGCCAAGTGAGTAGTTCTCTTTCTTCGGTCGCATTTGTTGTGACTGATTCTTTCCTCCAGGGCAAATGAGCAGTACCGGTCTGTCACCGAACCCAAGGTGTTCAAAGCTTCAGGCTTCCCGGCCTTTCTATACAACATCCGGCTGGTCAAGTCTATGCACATGAAGTACGGTTTCCTACTCTCCCCGTGCCTCGCCAATGTATCTCGTTCTTTGTTCCATGTTTTGCACAATCCCTGACTTTCATTCTTACAGTTCAGGAGGTTTGTTCTTCTATCACAGCATGGGAGCGACGACGACAATAAGAAATCTACCAAGGCAACAAACGCCAACATCATGGAAATGATGTCTATCACTATTCAGTTCACTGCTTATATTGCCTGCTTGGTATGTGCCACTATCCTGAACTGACCCTTTTGCTCAACATTGGACACAGATGCGTCATGCACTTTCTCCTGCCAAGCAGTTGTCCGAGAAGGACAAACACTTCGTATACTCTGACTTCTTCTATCTGATCATTGACATTTACGACAACATGCTCCCTGAGTTCCAGCATCGAACCATGGCATTCTGGAACAAGTATGTCTTTTTCTCTGTCGTTACGACTCTCGCTGACGCTGTGACTCTAGATCAATCTTCGGAAACTCAAAGGGCCAGGTCAAGAAGAGCCACCACTCAGGAGAGGCCTTCACTGATCCCAAAGTTGTTGCCTTCTTGAAGGAGCTCAAGGCAGACCGTGATGCTGCTGCTAAGGCCCAGGAAGAGTGCGCTGCAGCTGCAGCTGCCAAGGCTCAAGAAGTGCATGACGCTGCTGCTGCCAAGGCTCAAGATGGTGCTGCTGTCAGTGGTGCCAGTGAAGGTCCAGCTGTTTGAGGTGTCAAATCTTTCTTTCTCTCTCCTGCTTTCTCTTTGCTTTCGTTCTGCTGTTGTGCTTTTGTATTGCGTTTCCTATACCCGTTGCTATCATGTAGTCTGTCATACCTGTTGCTATCTGTATCAGTACTGTGAATGAAATTGTGCCTGCTTTGTACCACCTATTTTATGATTGAGCAACCATGAGCTGTCTACTGAGGCTTGATAAGGACCTTCCAGGTTGTTGGGTACTAACCTGTTTGTACTAGCCTGTGCCTGTCTATTCATCCCCGCCCGTTCTGGCTTCGTCTCATTATTACATTTTATTCCGTGTCTATCTGGTCACTGCGCGTCAATCTGACTCTATTTGATCACTGTGCATCAACCCGACTCTATCTAATCAATGTGCGTCTCTCATCAAATCACTGTGCATCAAACTAACCTCATCTAATCATGGCGCTTCAGTCTAGCACAATCTAATTGTGTCGCATCAATCTGCTGCCATCTAATCAAAGCTCTCAGTCTGGTCCCATCCAATCACGTTGCTTCAGTCTGCGCTCAACTAGTCACCATGCATCAATTTGTTGTATGTTATTCAGGTGTTGATCAGAGGGTACCAATCTGATATGTGCTGATATTTTCTCGACAGTCCTACGGCGCAGACAGGCACAATCGAACTTGAGGTGTCTGTGCAAAAAAGCCTTTGCAAATCAGAGACTGACCAGGCCTATCAGGTTGGTAGTCCCTGATTCCAACTGCCAGGGCTGGTCAGTGACTGACCGGATCCACATAGGTTCGCTGGTGAATACACTTGCCGTAGAGTAGAATTCGTGCCTGAAGGTATAGTTTGTCTTTGGCCAGTTTTGTCAAAGGAGGGTCTACTCCTCACTTACTGAAGTAGCGAAGGATGGTAGTGATGATAGCAGCTTCAGATTCTGGGCCATCATGGAAGTCCATTCAGAATCTGACTTGGAGAGAACTGCTTATATGGTGCAGTGTGCGCAATCAAGCTCCATAAGAGGCCCCAATCGAGAGTTCATCAGGGGCCAACAAGCTATTCAGAGAGGCAATGATCAGGATATTAGTGTGTATTCAGCGGAGATGAATAGCTCCTACATGCCCAACGGCCAACATCAAGAATTTACGGGTCCTGAGTGTCTCAAATGGGGATGCTGTCTCAGGTGGAAAGTAACGGAAGCGGTAGGTCAATTTGATGAGCCGGCATGACGCCTAGCGCAGAGGACTACAACATGGCTACACTACTACTTACCAGAGAGGAGTTTAGAGAGGTAGAGGCGAGACGTAGAAGCTCAAGCACACTGTAGATTCAAGTAGAGAACTACGAGCTTATATACATGTAGATACAATAGAGTTACCATATAAGAATGACAATAGAAATTGTACATATGATCATAAGTAGAAATGATAAATGGAACAATAGTCCCGCATAATATGATGGCGGGAAGTATGAACCGGGACTTCGGATATACCGGATCTAATTATAGTTCACGGATTCAACACAATTGGGTACCTCGACTAGAATATTAGGAGCCATTATGAAGCTTCCAGTTCCGGTTGCCTGTTCAACGATCCATACACAAGATATGCAGTTCCAGAAGGGTTGAGAGCTGAGAAGACACCTTGACTTGTGGGAAATATGGAGCAAAATGATCGATTAGGTACGATTTGGACCACCGTGGCAGTAGATTCTATCATATATTAGATGTGTAGGTCAACTGCTAGCTTGAAATGGATAAGCAGTATCAAGCACGTGTTTGTGAACCTCTCATTGTCCTGGTATGTATGAATCATCACTGGAGTCTGCCAACATGATTGCTGCCACTGGAAGCCAAATAAACAGCACAAATTCACGACACCACGACACGAGATATTCCTCATATTCTATCCGCCTCCATCTCATTTAGGTCCGCTCACCTTCGACAGTTCAAAACATTCGTGTCACCTCTCTTATGGTATTTCAATCTCCACACACGCAAAAATGTAAACTGTCGTGGCGGACCTCATTGATCATCGTTTTACTCGAACAGGTGGCAAGGTAGTTTCCCAGGCCCTCATCCTCAATACCCCACTCTTCCGCACCACTCAAGGAGGTAGTCCACAAAATACCGTCCAGATAGCATGGAAGACAGCAATGCTAAAAAGGTTAGCTCCTAACTTTTACATTTTGAACCTTGTGCTCACAATCGTGGCTTCAAAGTGCACCTCAAGAACTGTTTGGGCCATGTGCCCATATTTCCACCAAATCATTGGACAAGAGGCATCCGTATTATGGAGAGGTTGAACTTGCGTTGAAAAGGGTTATTTCTTGTTGTGGATAGCACATCAGGTAGGCTTGTATTTTTTCGCCGCATGCTGTTCGCTCTAAACTGCAATAAAGACAGATGTGTGTATTAGACTTTGAAACTAGTAATAACAATAAACTCGTGGTGATCATTAGATGTCTCTATCCAACACTAGCAATGACAGTTATGAATCTCTGCCAGCGCCTCAAAGAAAACACCGGTGGAATATCATATTTTCCCCGCGTCTTCAAAAGTACTCAGGCGTTGGTTGTCATCAACTCATTGCCCACTCGAGGTTGAAACTGTCAGCAATCACCAGATCTGACCTGGTGACACGTCACACTAAGCTTTCAGACAAGAGGGAACGAGGCAAAGAAATAGAGAACTCTATACTGGTGAGGAATAAACCAGCTCAAGACTGGGGAATACATGCAGAGTATCTACTTCTTATATACTACTGAGAGGACTATGGCGTGTGTCTATGGTGAGGTATGACATCAAGGTATGACATTGTGAAACAGTATCTGAAACAGGACTAACATGTGTCTACAGCATGTGGGTCCCTTCATGTATCTACCATGTGTCTATATGATAAGATATGAGTCATGTGAGGGATAAGATATAGATAAGATGGAAAATGATAAGATAAGGAGAAAAGATAAGATAGGAGGGAAATTCATGACAGAAACTCTCTGACATACTACTCCGTCGGTTGCAAGCCACGGACCTTGCCAGTAGTCCTAATTCGACGAGACCAGAGAGGGCCCGAGGCCCTTTGAATTAGAAAACACACCAGTCATGATTGATCGTCTCTCGCCTCGAAACATCTTACATGTTGCTCTATGATCATGATTTGATCCCTCGCATCTAGCCATTGTTTAGTACGAAGATTTTTTCCCTGCAGCGTTGTCTTTGTAAGTAAATTGGTTCTTGGTTCATACTCGGCTATATGATAGTCTCTCGTAGAGAGATGCTTCAATACTAACAAACACTTTTTGAGGGTGGAGGGCGTGCTGTAGAACGAGTGTCTATTACCTTTTCTTTTTTCCCCCGGGAGACATCTACAACACTCGTATGTTTCTCTTAAACAGGTCTGGTACGTGTGAGCCCAGCATACAAGCGCGAATGACGACCATGATTCTCAATTCCAATCTTGATAGGCCGGGAATGGTCCGTAAGTATATCCTCGCATTCTTTCACATTTACATTCAATCTCATCTAAATGCCACAGTACTTACAGTTTCTCCCATCAGGTTTCCCGATACGTTGAGGCCCCAGGTTCTCCCCATCCCCACAACCCTCGGCCAATCTTTTAAAGAGGATTGGACGGGCCATTGAACCAATTATCGGTGAATCCTTTTGTGGATCTCCTACAAATTGAAGTGGTATGTAAGGTGATGAGCGGAATTGCATCTTGTCCGGCGAAATACCAAATCCACCTTCCTGTCGATGTCTGCCAAAAGCTCTGCAAAACACCGGTAGGTTAGAGTACCTTGATCATTCACCAGCTTTATCGCTTACCTACCGCTCACGACCGTAGAACCGTTGGGTTTTCACCCTTTGACCTCTCCTACATACGACTCAAAGTAAGGGGGCACAGAGAATGAATGAATAGGATCATGCGGCTGTTGAAAACTCAAGGGAAGGCGGACGCACGCCGCCAAACCATATAGCGAGGTGAGTCGGTGTTCATCTTGTACCCGTCTCAATGACAACTTAGTTTATATCAGACGTTCAGAGCGGGTATCTTTCTTTGCAGAGACGGGTCATAACAATTTGTTCGCATTATTAGCGTATTCTGACTATCACGGCTGAGCACTGACCGCGCACCGTCATCCCGACCTGTCTTTCTCACTAAAGCTCACTCCAATAACTACTCCAATCCAACCTCAAAGAGTGATTTAGGACGATCTTCGTTAGGAATACGCCTCGACAGACAAGCAAGGGAGCTGTCAACTTAATATTGCTGGAATCATGTTCTACATGTTTTCTCCCCATCATAGCCACCTTTGAACCTTCTCAGTATGTCGTTCGCAGCACGATGATGCCGGCGTCGACTCACGCGCTACCATCTCCCGTATCTAGCGCTTCAGCGGTCATGCTTTTGTGAGCATTTGCTGTTTGCTCACTTTTGTTCTGAGTTTCTTCCGTCGGTATGTTTGAGTTGATGTGTCGGCGCGCTCATATCAGCCGGCACAACAGCAAGAAGACCTTGTATGATGAAGTTCTATCTCTGACAGTCATGTGGGGTCAATGAGTCCGTTGTATTGGTGGACATAACAAGGTTTAACACAGCATCACAACACGAGGCTTTGTTCCCAGCCTGACATCTATGTCCGGTGTGCGAGCGACAAAACAACATTCTTTATTCCCCCCCTCCCCCACCATCTCAGGCGACAATTTGCTCGGTTCTTCGATTACGGGAGGATGCCCGTCAATAATGTTCTTACTGACGCCAGAGACCTCCAGATTGGTCATCATGCCACCATACAAAGTGTGAGTGGCAATTTGACGACGCATACATATCATAGCAATCGAGGGGATACAGTCGAATTGGTACGTGGAAGCATGTATTAGACAGCACTATTCTGACTCAAGGCTAGTACGGGAATACATTTAGAAAGATACTCACGGGCGACATCATTGTGCGGAAGGATGTATTGTCACAGGTCCTAGAAGTTATTATTCCACCTCAACGGCAAGAATCAGGATGTGAGGGATTTCAACAGCAGCCCAAAGTAACAAGAGTTAGGAAGATTATGCAACATGTCGAGGTTATGGGACTTGCTGGAAATTTCACGAGCATAACAGTCGAGGCATTGGATGGGACTCAAGAGGGCCTTGAAATCGTAAGCCCACTTCACAGGAGCTTGTCTTAATATTTTATGAGCTGTTGCAGATATCAGAATGTGTATGTCGAGAGCTGGCATCTCGGCGGTATGTCCATATACGTGCCCGCGGAGTAGTCCTCTGACCGAATTACAGGTCGCCGCTATTCCCACAGCTGGTTGGAATAGGCCATTCCAAGCAGCCAACATGGATCGTGCATGATGGTAAGAGTCTTTGGTTGGTGTTTTTATCTGTGGAAACCGACAGTTACATCGAAGAGCTGGCAAACGGGTTGGAATTCAGCCGCAAGATGTGGGCTGAAGGGAGTCACGTTGTGTACTCCTACCTTTGGTATACACTGGTATATCCACCTTTCTGACACTCTACGTTGGCTGATGATATTTTCAGAACAATTCATATGACAATTTGTGCCGAGACAAGACTCTGAGATTGCCTGTGGGTGGTTTATTCATATGACTTTCCCCCCTCATAGTAGAACAACAGCTTTCACCCGAGTGGGGTTTTTGGACCTTCAACCTCAAAACCCATGCCTGGCAATACGACATTCCTTCCATCTCCCTCTCCCCACCAAACATCGACCTATCTCTCGCCCCGCTCCACTATCCACCAACCCCACTTCGCCACCAAACACCACCCCGACTCGACCCCACCGAGATCGTCGCCTACTTTGAAAACCAACTCGGCGACTTTCTGCATGTGATTGCGTCATCAGGGGAGACAAGGCACATCGAAGACCTTTCAGAATTCGCACGTCATGGTCTTCTGACCTTCGGGGCTGTTGTCAACCGAAACCAACCCGAGATTCTCGCCTACCTCCCCTCCGCCCCTTCCCCTCAATGGTGTTTTAACAACATTAGTGTTGGCGTTGAAGCCACTTACTCCACTGAGGGTGAGTGAGTCTACCAAGTTCATCTTCACTGTGCTGACGTGTGTAGTACCATTTCGTGTGGATTTCTGCTCTGACCAGCCGGCGGCGCCGGTGAACGCGAATCTTCACTTCTACTGGGGCTCCCCGGATTCATCTCAACAACGTATTGCCTACCTCGCCCAGTCTCTTCCGTTTGCCGATAGCTGTCATGATCCGTTGAATGATCTGGGCAAGTGCCCCTCCACTTCTCGCCAAATCCTCACTGACCTTTATTTCCCTCAGAGCTCATTACTGACATTCATTTTTCCCTTGTCGGTACAATCCCGAACAACGCCACATCTTCGACCCCCATTTATCTCTTTGTCCCTCCAATTCCTATGGAGGATAGTGATGGGGTGTATTCCATACGCTATCCCCTTGTCGCCCCACTTTTTTACTGGTCCCTCGACCCGAACGGAGAACATGCGATATCTGAGAAGGATTGGGAGATGAACGGGATTCCAAGGCTTGAGGTTCTGTCTTGGATTGGCGCGTCGTGGGGCATTGGGCATCACTGGGCAGTAGACGAGTATTTCCAAATTCAGAACCATGACCTGGATGGTAGAAAATATGCAGGGGAATATCCCCTGTTGATACCAGGTCAGTCACAGCTCTGATTTCTGTTTCAGGACTCTCCTTACTCCAAGGATTCTAGGTGATCCTTTCGACACGAGAGTCCGTGACTGGGACGAGTCGGAAAAAGGTGAACATTGGAGTGACGCCAGCTCAGAAGGTTGGTATTCAAAGGCGTCGGAGATCTCGCAACTCATGCCATCCCATAGCCACTCAAGAGAGTGATCAGCTTCCCTCCGAAACTTCTCGGGCTACAGTTCGGCGAAATGGAAAGGCCCGGATGTTCAAATATAGTCAGAAGATCTCCAGGGTATTTAGGCGAATCACTCGAAGGTCTAAACCAAGTCCTGCAGCCTTGGCTGACATACCGACGGCATGAAAAACCTGGAAAGATGAAAAATACAGTTCCTAATCTGTATTCATTTGAACCTTCGATAACGTGGCTCCCCGACCACGATTCCTTTATTCAACAATTTTAGACTGAGTGTGATTTGTGATTCAACTCGAGTTCAACCCCGTCTTTAAATGTTTCATTGAAGCTATCGTTCTCGGAGAACCAATGTTCACCTAATAATTTCGTCTGTAGCGGGGTTCACGGTCGTACTCGAGATATCCCAATCGACTGAGGGCAGTGGTCAAGTCAGCTATAGGTTGGCTTCAGCTTTGGGCCTGTAGGCATACGACCACCTTAGCTAAGTCAGATCCCCAGGTAACCATTCTAGAGCTTGCCCGGGAATGAGCCGCCGAGTTTACAAAGGAACACTATGTTCAAACCGGCATGAGAGCATATATAATGCAAAATGTACCCAGTCCCCACTCCCCGCAGCATAGATGTTGGGATAGTTCTGCCCTTTGTTCCCCACAGATAGGAACACCATTGTGGGCTGTTTGGTTTAGTATGCTAGTCGGACAAGCTAAGACGATGTGACCGCCAGCTCTCACCGACAGAAACGATTGGAGGTAAATCTTACCTTAGGCTCGAGTCGGCCGCCGAAACGTCCCGACTCTCACTCACTGGTCGAATGCGTCGAGCATGAGGATCACCGGCCACAAACGAAGGTCGATCTTACCTCACAAAATTGGCATAAAGATTACCACTCTCTGCGAATCACGATAGTAGTGGTGACCGTTCAATCTGACGGGGTGGTACGACGTACCCATAGGAACGAAACATTGGAAAAACCCGCTGTTTTAACGCAGAACTTTGAGCTTCGGGCCGATATTATCACGGACCGACCATGTTATGCTTGATTTTAGCTTCACAAGGACCTCTTTGATACTTAATCCTAGCGAAAATCACATCAGAGCGAAACAAATGACCGAGGGATATGAGAATATACCAGGTACGGCGTGGTTGTAAAACATATCCACACTAGCGAAAGCACGGGATATCCGTTGTTCCAACTCAGAACTTTGAGTTTCTGGCTTATATTGTTACTAATTAATCGTTTTATGCCTGATCTCGGCCTCACGAGGGTCCTTTTGATACCTAATCCTAGCAGACAGTACATCATAGCACGAGAAACAACCGAGGGTTATGTGAATTTACCAAGTACGGCGAGTGATGGATTTCAGGACTCCCGGCCATGCGTAATCAACCTATAATTAAAGTCTCAGCATGCTTTCCGAAGCGTGAACATGAGCTGTTATCTTGAACAGTGAAACAAAGACAATGTAAACCACGATCGAGATATGTCCTCCGAGGAAACTTTGTTCCGCCTGCCCTGTGCTTTCGTCAGTAGCACTTGCGTAGTTTATTGTAGGGCTCGAGAGGTCGCCAAGAGGCGAGAACTCGTTAAACATAGACACCAAGAGAATCGTGTTGTGTAGGCTTTGGCAGATATAATTGCATTGCAGGGGTCATTAATGCCTCTTCTTTGAAGAGATCACGGCTGGGAGGTTTGGTGAAGGACTCGATGAATTTGTGACGTGTGTTCTGGAGAAACGCTCGCTGACTATAGAGGGCAGCAGAAGGACTCTCGTGATTCAGGACAAGAGCATCGGGATGCTCGAACAGGACGGTTTTACGGGGTTGCTTAGAAGCGTTTTGGGCTCATGGTAACGATGTACTGATTGCCTCGGCGGTATGTACTTACGGGAAAGACAAAAGGCTTAGTTTGAAATCAATCTGGTATCAAAGCGCACCACAGGGTTTTTTTGGGGCACAGCGATTCAGCGGTTACGAGTCACTTTGGCGTTGTCCTTCGCCGACCAATGAATGATCCTTCAGCAACTCGTGTACTGGCTCCGATTTAGATTAATAACAAACGTACGGGTGGGCTAGTATTGTGAACATTTAATTATTCGTCGGTCGTAAGTTGAGCCCTGTTGCTATTGGGGAAATTCCCTCACCAGCTATATGCAGAGATGAGAGACCTATCTCGAGTGTACCTCGAACACCAAGCTTATTTTCCTTCTCTTGAACAACAGTGAACGGAGGCAATCACTCGTGCCAAGCCGGGAATTTCATAAGGTCAGTGGGCTCGAGAGTGGATACGAACATGGCTGGAAAAGAGCCAGCCCATCGGAGCCGCTCAACGAGGATATCCTGAGGTGAAGGTTTTCCCTGCAGATCATTTTCAATAGATGATGGCAGGCTAGCGGTTCATACACGAGGTAGTCATCACTTCCCCGGACCTGTGTTGAACATTGATATTTGAGGTACGATCGAGGGAGGGAGAACGCCACCTTCAAATCTATCTGGGCTTGACCTCGAATATCGATCACAAAGGGTTCAGTCGACCACGACAATGTCCATTGCCCACTATATAACGGAAACGATTTATTCGATATAGTGGGCCAAGGGGACCAATACCATTCATGGTGGCGAGCAATACCATGTAAAACCATTGTCGGTAGGCACATCTGATACCATTTCTATGACTGTAGCTATTTTGCCAGGTATCATGATTACTGGAATCAAAGCTTGAAGCGCCGTGGCGTCGATCAAACGAGAGGGCCGATGTACGAGTTAACGAGGGCTAGTGGCTTCTCCAGCAACCGACAATAACGGCCATTCCAGAACCCTCTCCTCGCCCTAGCGTTGGAACTATAGCAAAGCTCAGAGCGACATACGAGAAAAGCTTTTAATCGGTGGATCCGAAGATAATGGCCAGTGACGAAGTGACGTGTAGAACTCGAGCTTCAATCACAATGTTGAATGGGGCGAAGGATTGAAGGTATAAACGCTACCAGCCAGCAATTTGAGGTTTCGATCCTGCGTACATCGTGTCCAGTAAGTCGTGTCCATCTTCCGAATAAACCTCGTACTTTCGTAGCCTCCCAGAACGTCCAGAGTAAGTGGCGGGTGTTAAAGTACCAGTAGTGAATCGTCTCTCGCTATTCTATGATTTACAGAGACGTCGTGGAGACTGATTCTCAAGACCTTCAAGAAGGAAAAGCGTGGATATTGGTTATCAGAACTGACAACAAGCCATGGGGATCATTCGAGATAGGTCCCGCTACCGATGACTATTTTTGACCCTTCCTCTCCACTCATCACTGCCGGAACTTTCAGGAGAGCGAGAGTGAGGATAAAAACATCCACCTTCCTGCACCTCCCGTTGATAGCTCTCAAGGGCACGTCAGTGATAGGAGCCGTGAATAAGGGATGATGAGAACATCTCTGCCAAACATGAGAGCGAAGGTTAATGAAGGAGCCTTGTTGCCAACGACGACGAAAATGTTGAGGTCCAGTTGAGGTCCAGTCTGACGCATCTCATCGTCGGAACGGGCCTATTCATCACCCATAGCTCATTCATACTGATAGGTACCGTTTGGCGACGGTAAAACAACGTATTTGTCAGAGATTGTCCACATGATGGTGACTAGTCGAGATCCGCCCGT
Source organism: Marasmius tenuissimus (assembly GCA_029532415.1). Taxonomy (NCBI): domain Eukaryota; kingdom Fungi; phylum Basidiomycota; class Agaricomycetes; order Agaricales; family Marasmiaceae; genus Marasmius; species Marasmius tenuissimus. The sequence goes on from JAQOTA010000067.1 coordinate 219,463, forward strand.
GAGGGAAGAGAATGAGGAATTTAACGTCGCTTCTCCGCATGAATGTTCCGAAAGTAGGTGAAACGGAAGGTTAGGATGGTGAACAATAGAACACGCTCTGAGATAGCAACAATGCAGACACCGTGTACCAGTGCGATGTTGCAATGATCGGAGTAACACTAGGATACCTTGAGACGCAATGAACAGTGGCCGGGAGTGACTGAAAAGAGAGTATCGTATCATGGCTGGCATCGAGACCCGGATAATTGGGATGAATTCTCGCGATTCAAGAGCACCACCAAAAACAGTAGCATGCTCGGGATTGTCGAGGCCCAAGTCCAACTACTACAACCCGGATAAATCACAATGGTGGGGATATGAAATGTCACCGGCCGTGCCGGCCACCCTTAGATGATTTGAATGCTCGCTCCCCAGCTGTGAAACGAGACGGCGAAGACCGAGCAAATACCTGGTAAGATTGCCTAAACTCACCTCAACGCCGAGATATTTTTGCCAATTCTACCCATCTTTCACCTTCGATGCCCGAGAAAACAGAGAAGGGAACTAATTACCCTCATTCCTTCACGAGGGGCGGGATCCCGGTGCTTCTGAAGGATAAAGGAGAACATATTGACCAAGTGAAGCGTGAAGAAGAAAACTACCATCCGGATTCTTTACCCCTCGATCGGCGTGTGGACCTCAAGCAAAGAAACAATGTCCGTCAACTCCGGCCGGAGTTCATATTCCCATAATCATCCCCAGATAGACCGGATTCATAGCTTGAATATCTGGCTCCGTTACCAAGCGGGCTTGCATTCGATTAACTTGGAACGACAACTCCAGATTTGAGTTTAAGTTACGCGACACCCACTACCCGCGCGATCAAACGCCAAACTCGTAGCTTCAGTTCTGGGCTCCACACGAAACGGGCTTGTATCCGAAGAACTTGAATTGACAAGCATAAATTTTTGGCTGTAATTGAGGATCCGGGGGAGCTAGAGACAGGGAAGATGGTAGGTTGACTCGCGAATGGAAGTGACAATGAGGTTGAGGTGAGAAAGCAGGTTCAGGCAGAGTCCGAATCATGATGCCGTCCGATTTGGGTTGTGTGGGCTTTTTCAGCTGGCTTTTTACCCCCACTCGACATCAAGACCCTCTCAGCTTTTCTTCGGTCGGCTACTAGCTGGTAGCCTAGCTAAACTATAGTCCGACGAGAACAAGACGGGAACGAAACCTCCCAAGGTCCAATGCTTATTGCCGCAGGATACGCCCTCATCATTATTTAGTGAAACCACTGATACTCTCTTCTTGAGCAAAACTATTGACGGCTTCCCCCCTGCGTCGTACGTCACTCGTTCATTCTGATAGCCTAGCAAGATGTCTGAGCTGGGATTGTGAGCTCTCGATGAACGCCTTGTATTATGCGAGCATCGGGAGACGACGCCACATTTTCCGCTATCGGTGGAAACCAGATGAGGCTCGAGTCTTGGACCCTTGGTACACCAAAATCACAATGTCGACACGAGCAATTGGCGTTTTGAAACCCATGAAGTTCGGGAATGAAGTTCTAGTGTTGCTCGTACAAATAAAGACGATCTTCACGACTCTTGCACGCCAATTTTTCTACTCAACAACCTAGATTGATGCAGCTCCGCCAAATCCGTTTCTTGAAGTTTCGGAATGCTCCCCGACATGTCAAGGTTGTAGGGTTATGAAGGCAGTCCATCGCTTCAATTCTGCAATCGACACCGAGCAAAGATTGAAATAATGCAGGTCAGCCAGTCTTTCTGTGGCTCCCATCTACCGTAGAATGGCGTACCAGGGTATTAGCGGAGGTATCTGTAATCCAACCCTCTCCAAGTAGCTGAGTATCCAAACCGACCTCCGAATCTCTCTTGCTCAAAACCTCTTGTTGCGCCGGTAAGACGATTGTCTATAGTTTTTGCTCACTATGTCACTTGCTTATCACGCAGTACGCAGACTCTGGGGTACCGGAACCGTTGGTTCCAAGGGGTGTCACCAAAAAAACTTTTATATATGATCTTCCTATATGATCTTAAGACCCCTCAGGACCCCCCTCCCCCCTCCCTCCTGCCATTTTGAGAAGGTGATTCCCACAGTCACATGTCATCCCCTCCTAGTAAACAAATCCTGATGGTGTATTTCCCGGCCTGAACAGGTGCTAAAGCTGCAGAATAGGTACTAAGAGCCTCCAGGTACTGGTGGAAGCTGAGCGGGCTGGATTATAATGTGGTACGTTGGATACGAAGGTCTGGAACCCAGACTACAAACTCCAAACAAACTCCATTTCTGGTGGGACATACCTTCCGAATCTGGCAACCTGTACTACGATTGATGCCGGGTTTTGGGGCAAAACATGTAAGTATAGGTAGTTTTTGCTGATTGCTTCATTCCACAGCTTCCCAACATCCTAAATGAGGGTTCAAAAATCTCAAAAGTGCTCCCAAGACCCTTCCAGAACATACTTAAGAGGGGGTCACTTTTTGACCTTAAGGCCTCGGGGACCCCCCCTCCCCCCCTACCCCATATGACCGAGATGCCCGGGGACACCCCTTGGTTGGTTCTTATCCTCCGAACATCTCATTGTCTTTGGGTGTTATACCTTTATCTTGTTCAATGAGGTCGTGCGGGTCCTATGAATTCGAGAAAAGGCAAACTCCGAGACAAATGGTGAGGAGAGTTGGCATCTACTTTGTACTCGTCGAATTGATAACACCAAACCTTTTGGGTCGGTTACAGCGTATAAGAGCAGGTAAATCTCATTAGAGCAACTGGCAAAAGACTTTGAATACTCATCCGAGCTCCGGGGTATCAGCTTGTCTTTTGACTATCACTGGACACCCGTTGCACACCGTCACCCCAACCTGTCTTTCTCGCCGATGACCACTTTGAATCTTCGAGCCAATCTTGTACGGTGATTCAAGGTCGACCTTCGTTGGGAGTACCCCTCGATAGACAAGCAAGAGTTTTGTTGATTTATTATCGATGGTATCAAGATCTCTCCCGTCTCTAGCGCTTTGGCGGTTATATTGAAAATAGTGGCTTTCGTAAGTATTCGCTAATTGCTCACTTTTACTCTGATTCCATTGCGTCCGCATGTTTGGATTGATGTGGCGGCGCTCACATCAGCCGGCACGCAAGAAGATCCGGTGTCCATATCATGAAGTGGTAGTCATGTGAGCTCAACAACTCCGCCGTATTGGTGGGCATAACGAGGCCCAATACAGCATCCAGAACACATGGCCAGGTACCTAGCCTCACATAAACAGTTGGTGTACGAGGAACAGAACAACATTCTTCTTTTCCCCCCACCATCATAAGTAGCAATCTCTTCATTTCCCCCTCTATCACGGGTGGATGGCAATGTTCAATGTCCTCACTGACACCAGAGACGTCCAGATTGGCCATAATGCAACGTTCCAATGCGTAGGCGGCAATTTAACGACGAATACATATCACAATGATCAAGAGGATACAGTTGAATTGGTGCGTAGAAGCATACATTGACAGTACTATTCTGACTTAGGGATAGTACGGAAATACATTTAGAAAGATACTCACGGGCGACATCATTGTGCGGAAGGATGTATCGTCGCAGGTCCTGGAGGTGGTTGTTCATCCTCAGCGGCAAGACTCAGGATGTGAGGGATTACAACAGCAGCCTACAACAATGAGAGTTAGGAAAACTACACAACATGTCGAGGTAATGGGACTTGCAGGAAAATTCACAAGCATAAAGATTGAGGCAATGGACGAGACTCAAGAGGGCCTTGAAATTGTGAGCCCATTTCACAGGAGTTTGGCTTGGTATTTTATGAGTCGTTGCAGATATCAGAACGTGTGTGCAGGGAGCTGGCATCCTACCGGTATGTCCAAATACATGCCTGCAGAGTGGTCTTCTAATCTGATTACAGGTCGCCACTGCTCCCCCAGCTAGTTGGAATAATCCGGTCCAAACTGCCAACGTGGATTGTGCATGATGGTAGAAGTTTTTTGGTTGGTGGTGTGATCTGCGGATACTGACGATCACATGGAAGAGCTGGCAAACGGGTTGGAATTTGCCGATAAGATGTGGGCTGAAGGGAGTACGGTTGTGTTGCAATACGTTTCGTATACACACGTATGTCCACCTCTTTGACATACTGCATCGGCTAAGAGTGTCTTTAGGCAACCTCGGTGACTGCTTTGCTCCCGACCACAATTTCTTTATTTTACGATTAAACCGAGTGCCATTGCCCGCGATCCAGCTTGAGTTGAACCCACCTTTAAACATTGCCATGAAGTCATCATTCCCGGAAACAAATGTCCACCTGAATGATTTTGTCTGTAGTGAGGTCCCCGGTAGTACTCAAGATATTCCATTCGACCGAGGACAGTGATTAAGTTTATTTCAATTTGGCTTTGGGACCTCCTATTCTAGATGTACCCGCCTGCAAACATGGGCACGTTCCCACTTCAGTTGAACCCAATCACGAGGTATTGACTCTTCTACACTTCGGCAGCTCCGCCTGAGAATGAGCCGGCGAGTTCATAAGGGAACAATATATTCAAACCGGGAACCCATATGAGAGGAGATACGTTGAATAGATGTTCCAATTCCACTCCCCGGAATAGCAATATGTACAAGTTCTGCTCTTTGGTCTCCCACACAGGGAACATCTTTGCTATTAAGTTAAGTATGCTAGTCAGGCCTACAGGAACAACATGCTTGCCAGTTTTAACGGACACAAAGATCGGAGTAGAACCTACCTTTGTTCGGAGTCAGCCACCAAAATGTCCCGACTGCCATCCACTGTAAAAGTTCATCGAACACGAGGATCACCACCCATTGAACAGAGGAACATTGATGACGCCTCAAAGAATCGGGACGATCAATCTCGCCCTCCACGAATCACATTTCAGCAGTGAATGTTCAATCTGATGAGGTGGTACGACATTCCCACTTGAGCGAAGGCTCGGGATATCCGTTGTTCTGACTCAGAACCTTGAGCTTCTGGCCAATATTGTCACTGACCAATGATGCTATGCTTAATCTTGGCCTCACGAGGGCCCTTTTGATGCCCAATCCTAGCAGACAGCGCATCCTAGCACAAGAAACAACCAAGGGGTAAGAAAATTTGCCAGGTATGGTGAGCAATGAGTCAAAGGACCCACGGCCATGCACATTCAACCTACAATTAGTTGCAATACTGCAGGGAACAAGAGAAAGAGAGAAGGCAGAAAGCCTCAGGCAGTGGTAACAGACTGCTGAGGTAGTATGGTATTCCTAGCTAGCTTATATACAAGAGTACAAGATAGCTAAAATATAGTAGAATGGAGTAGAATGTACTGTGCATGATGTACATAGGAGTAAGTACGATCAGTAAGGCAAAGGGTTGTGGAGTACAGAGGAGTATATGAGTAATGTAGGGCAAAGGGATAATGATATCATACAATGTGTAGGGTCAGGTAGGCGCAATGGTTAGCTAGGCCGAAGTTGCCATACCTAGAATATTGACTCAATTGAAATCTCAGCGTGCTTTCTGAAGTGTGAGCGTGAGCTATTGAAACCTTGAGCAGTGAGAAAAAGATGATGTAGCCCCCAACCGACAAACACCTCCAGAAGATTCTCTGGCTAGCATGCTGTTGTTGTCAACAAAGACATTTATATTAGCACGGAACACATCAGACACCTTGGTTTCGTCGGGAGTTCGATAAATCCGGGTACTATTATCGTGTCAACGCTGTATCAATCACCTCGGTAAAATGGGTTTACTGCGACGACAAAGAGTTATATACTATCAGTAGTAACCTAGAAATCCGAGTACCCAAACGCAACACAGGGGTTCTTTTTTGCCACAACGATTCAGCGGTAACGAGTCTTAATTTGACCATCGTCCCTTCAACTGATCTAGGTATGTTTCTCCACCGATTCATGCACCCGTTCCATTTAGAAAAGTAAGTAACAAAACGTAGCGGCGGCTAGCATAAGTTCATGGCCAAGTTCTGGCATCCCCAAAGGTAAGGTATGTGGTTTCGAAGGGAGGCATGAGTATTTTTGGGTAGGGTTGTGACATTTGAACTCGTTTGAATCGCTTGGAGGGGATATTCTGGTGCTAAGGGCTGCCCTTCCAGTTGTTAAGTTGACTTTCGTCTGGTATCTACTATCAGTGGATCAAAAGAGGTATTTTCCCGAGAACGCGAGGATGATTATGTTGAACAATAATACTGGAGGTCATCTTCAAAGCTATACTTCGGACTCAACTGTTGATCACGAGAGTAGTATTCATCTGTATAAATCGATATTCACAAGGTACGAAGGCATTAGTGATAGGACGACCCGCTTCTTTTCCAACCTGAACGACAAGTAAGGAAACCCAGCACTGGGTAGAGAGCCACCATTCGTGCCATTGTTCAAGGTGAGACCACTGAGGTCCCATCAGGATTACCGTGAAAGCCTGTGTCCTGGAAATAAGTCCTCAGATATGTACCTGGAAGCTCTGATTGTGGGGTAATGGTACTATCATATCGGTAATAGTGAAGGGTCTAACATCGGAAGTTTTTACGAGCCCGGATCTGCCGAGGTGACTGTCGTTGCTTGTGTTCAATACCTGGAGTGATTGGATTGTGATTCCCCAGAGATCTACGATGAAAAACCGCACTGAGAAACGACACCAATGAAAGTCGAAACACCGTTGGGGGGGATATGATGGTGTGTGGTACATCCGCAAGCTGCCTGCATGACGATCTGGTGCATTGTATTAGTCTTCTTGGCTATAGTAAATGTCTTATCATTTCTGAGATCCAGCTCGCAAGACTGAGAATCTTAGACACCCCTCTCAGAACAATACCCGGCAATTTTATTCCCACTACTAAGTAGTGGTGCATCATCTACTTGCAACGAATTGGCCCAGAAGAGATCAGATCACCATTCTTCTCGATTATTTTGTGTGCCTTCTGCCCCGGTTCCTTATCTTCTACTGATCTACTGTGAACTGCGGGGTCTAGTGCGCACATCATAGAATTCGTCACCTCACGAACCCTCAATGCAACATTCAACTGGGTGGGTTTTGCAGGGTGAGGGCTTCGCATTTTGTTACGGATTCGGAGCTTGCAACGTAAATCCGTCATTTATCCTTGCACCATGGGTACACTTATAGTGTTACATCATGTGACTTTCACAATTCAACCGGAATTATGTATGGTAGTAATTAAACTATATTAGTGCCAGTTTGGCAGCAAAAACACTATAATCGCACTTCATCAGCATTTATCGTCATTATGGCTCGAAAAGGCAACCGGCTGTCAAGGTCGGAGCTCCCAGTTTTGTTCCGTGTGTAGTCTCGATTCAAGACCTCCAGGCCGCCGGGCCGTGGGAGGGTATTGTGCCAATGTCGGCAAAAATCTAGGCATTTGCAAAGTGAAATTTCATTACAAAATTGTAATAGAATCTGTACGCACTCTGCATTTTGATCTACAGAGACTTGTCAGTAAACCACGGCTCAGTTTGCACGATGTCGAGTGGCACACACAAGCAAAGGAAGGAGGAAAAAATTTGGGATCATGTTCTCCTTGTCAACAAGTGCATTTTCTCTCTATGATGTTCAGCTCCCCGACAAAGCGTTGTAGTCGAAGTCACTCTACAATCGCACGCCAAATGTCCTACTTTGGTATAAGCCCCTCCCACGACTGAGCTTGCCGAAGCGTGGGAGGGTTGCTTAATTGAGCCTAGTTCCGTGTGTACTTTTAACTACACCATGGACTTCCCACTTCATGGATCTGAGTCCCAACACCAGAACACTAAAAACACCTTGTAAGCATATATTGTCATCAATACTGGTCAATTGTCACCTTCCTTTGCCAGTGTCAACAGTCAATATGACCAACGGAATTAAAAATCTTTGTTTCTCTTGCCATATAAAATATTCTTTACCATCAGTGCCCTTGGTAGATATAGAAAGAAACAGTTTGATCCAGATAAGTTATAACATGAGTGAATGAAAGAACACTTGCCAGTGCAAAAAGAGAAATGACTGACGGAGTTCCATGATTTCAAGTACTGCCACGTGGCGCAGGCGCTTCACTTTTCTCCTCCAAGGTGAGAAAATGCACAGTCACGTGCATGCACATGTTTAATCCCACTCCAACACCTGAAAACACCAGGCCGCAGATGATAAAATCAACTCACATAATCATTGAATGGAGGAGTGTCATCGAAAGCTCAACACTTTGCGCGAAAAGTTAGCTGTCGCAACAGAGATACTGAACAACATCAATGTCGCCGTCCATGGCCCAGAGTCTGCTGCATTCATAAAGGCACGTCAGCGGTTGAAAAGGGCTGTGGCTGCTGAGGAAAAACAAAAACGAGCTTATGATAATCAAATTCGCGTCGGACAAGGGTTGATCAAGACTGGTAGCAGAAAAGTTGGAGTCCTTTTCCCTTCACAGTCAATGTTGAGCATATAGAAAAAACTTATGGGCCTGCATATATACAAATGCACATATACTGTACATGAGACTATACATATTGATCTGATGATGATAGATGGCGGTTCAACATACCCGCCACGACCTCTCCCCCATACCCTGTGTTTCCCATATGTTCAGAATGGTTGAGTGAATTTATTAGCGGTAAGTGGCAGGTAGCTCGGACTATTTCAACAATTAGAACCCGCCCCCAAACGTCCAAAATGAGTGAGGATTCACTTCCCTGCTGTACCCTCTCCCCCTCCCCGTACTCTGTACTTCCCGTATCTTCAGAACGGCTGAGCGAATTCGTTAGCGGTAGGTTGTACGTTATTCGGGCTATTTCAACGATTAGAACGCGCCCCCAAACGTCCGAAACGAGCAAGAATTAACATACCTGCTGTACACTCTCCCCCTCCCCATACCCTGCACCTCCCATATCTCCAGAATGATCAAGCGGATTTGTTGGCGACCAGTTGCAGGTAATTTGAAATATTTCAACGATTTAAATGAGCCCTCAATCATCCAGAACGAGTGAGAATTGACATACCTGCCATGCCCTCTTCCCCTCCCCATACTCTACATCTCCCATAACTCAAGAACGGCTGAATAGATTTGTTAGCGGTAAATTGCAAGTTGTTTGGACTATTTTAACGATTAGAACGCGTCCTCAAACATCCGAAGCAAGTGAGAATTAACATACCTGCTCTCAAAGAGGCTCTTGAAACGCTGGCACGGTGATGGGAACACCACGAGGAATCTTGATTATTTGCCACAAGGGCATCGAAATATTAAAGCGGGACGGCTTCAAATCTGCCATGTGGAAGCATTCAAGGCTGATGTTAACAATGTATCGTTCTGACTCCCTCGGCGATATGTGCTTCCCGAAAAAACAGAGACAGTATCAGAGGAATGCGAACACTGAAACATACCACAGGGTTCCTTCTGGCCACAGCAATCCAGTGATGAGGACTTAACACCTGGCTCACACACTGGGGGCATTTTGATGTCAGATTCCACCCATTGAGAACATGTCATCTTACAGTCAAATATGATAGGACCTCTGTGACTAAAAAAAGGATGCAGCGGGAACTTTCTGTTCATTTTTTGTATAAAACTAATGTTCAATACGTATGACAGTCTGGGGTAGGAGGTGGGACAAGCATTGATGTGAGTACAAGGAGGCTGAAGGTGCCGGATCCAACATTACGCGACGTTCGGTGTCATTATGCTGGCCGCCGGGCTAGGGGGGCCAGGGCAGTCCTTTGTTTCGGAACAAGCTCGGCGGCCCGTGCTCAGCACTCAGTGGCAAAATATGAGGATAGCTACGAAGATTCACCAAGCAAGAGTATCCTTTCTGGTAACCTTGAAAAGCTTCAGTTCTGTGCAGCTACAAATTATAATTCACCCTTCTTGGATATCTTTGCAGTAACCGAAGCAGAGGCCAGGGCGGCAAGTATCTCGGCACAACAGCATGATAGCCTTATCATCAATGCCGGTGGTACGGGACCACATTCCCACATTTTCTAACCTCATATCTGGAGGCTGAACATCATGATCAACTCTAGGACTGCCACTACTTTCGGGCTTTTGCATTTCTCTGAAGCTCGCTGATAAGACTACTTACAAAGATCTCACAATCTTCTACAGTGCTATGAGAAAGACAAGCTTGACTGGCGAGTCTCGAGCCGAGTTGGACCAATTTACATAAAACCAAAGCCGCTGCCGAGACGGTCTCGGTCCAACAATCCAACCCGCCAACATCAGATCAAACCCAGATTATACAATGACTTCTTGTCAATGCTTGTGCCTGTAGGATGGCCACTTTACGAGTTCTCTCCCGTTCAGATCAACTTTAAACTGTGGTTTAATACAGAAAACTCTTCACTTTGGTCACAGTGGTTCTATCATACCTGACTCACATATGACATGTTCTTAACAGGTGGAATCTTACATCAAAATGCCCCCAGTGACACCAGCCTGAGTAATGATGGCTGTAAGGGCTTGACATCAAAGCACATTGTACCATGTTTGCAGGCAACACAGAGCAAAACTGTCGAGTAGGCACGACGAATACCACTATGACAGTGTGGTACGTGCTGCAAAATGCAATTCCACGAACTTCTTGAAGTATGTCTATACTAGAATCTCGAACGCAAGTGAGAGAGTCCAGCGTCAAGAGAAGATTTTTGTATGGGGCTCAGATCGGCGGGGCCAGTTGTCCTTTTGCCGATGGAATCTTTGCGACGCGCTCATTTTTCCTTCTCCCACCATATTCAGCTGGCCCTACTGTCAATGGGTACTCTGTATTCGCGCACAATCCAGCTCTGATATTGCATTTTGATTCTATCTTCTCCGAGTCTCTCTTCAACATCAGGGATGATTCGGAGTTTTTAGCCGCTAGCCGACTACCATGTACCATCGTTACTCTGACTATATCCGAGGTATGTTCATTCCTTTTCAAGCTCGTGTGTTTCGTTCTCATGGCTTTGTTGCCGCGAAATAATAGCCTAGGAAACTGAGCTTCAGCATCGTGAGGCATTATCATATCAGTAGTCATGCCGCCGGTCTGGCATTGATTGTATTTGGTAGATGCTAGCGAACTCTGAGAGACTCCCTATAAACTTTTACGATGCAATGCAATGCATGAGAGAAATATTGCGCCCTTGTCTGTCTCGTTGGCCTCTTTGATGGCCTCTGCGGAACGCTGCTTGTGGTATCACCGGTCATCGTTTGTTTGTTTTTTTTCAATCTTAATCGCCCATATTCAGTATGGGTTAGGTTGAGAACCTCCATGTTTCGGCGAAGCCCATCCTTAGGGCTCAACATCGTATTGGTGTGCCGCTTATCTGGGTATCTTTTGTACCCTAGATGTACAAATAAGGGAGGTTGTTTTCACACTATTTCGAGCATTAACTACAAAGGCCTCTATTACTAATCTCCTGGTTCTCTTCGATAGGCAAGGCATTTGCCGCACAATTTGCAAACTCCAGAGCCGAGCCTGGCTCATTCGGGTACGTCTTCTCCCCTACTCGCCCGTTGGAGGGTTTTCAAAAAAAGAAAGAATTATGTTCAGTCTCTTACATTCGGGAGCACCACAAACTAAACGTAGACCTTCCGCATGTCTTCGCGCCACATATTTTGACTGGCTGCCAATGCTCCCCTTGAGCTACGTTCCCTTTTCTTAGCGGGTAAGTCAAAAGCAAGTAAAAGAGATGTGACTCCCGAATTCACATCATGAAGCTCTTTCCTCCTGCAAATTTTTCAAGGAAAGTACGGGTGTCGGCGATTTCAAAGGACGTCTGACCGAGTTCAATTTACATCACTCGTACCCATAGCAGCCGAGAAGGTCGTTGAAGCTCAAGTTTGTAGTCATTTTGTACCATGACTTCGCGCAATACACGGTCCGTCTCACTGAACGGGGAATATAACGATGCATCAAGCAGCGAGTTGAAGCACTGCACGAGCACCAGTCTTGGTATCAAGCCCGTTGCCTTAGGGAAGTATAGGACGGAGAGAATTCTGAACCCACCAAGTGCTCGAATCGTCATTGATAGAAGTAGCTCGATCCCCCCCAAGCCCAATCGAAATCCAATTTGCCTATGCCAGCAGACTATATAATTTACTACTAGAACTAGATCGAACGGAGTGAAGGTTTTAGATAAGTAAAAGGGATTTTTACCTCTCATTGATGCTCGATGAGTCATTTGGACGGAGTGAGGCTGAGAAGTCAGAGAGTGGTCAGGTGAATAGCCTAAGGTTCGACAGGAAGCTCTCGAGCTATTCGAGTCATAACATTCATCGTGCCGCTTCCTGAGATCTAATCTAGAACCAAATAAAACCATTGGACCAGTGCCCATCCTAGGCTCTTGTACACACGAAGCAAGCGAGTCCAGACAATGAACGGATGGGATTATGTGTCGACTGAAGGCAGTCGTACACCTCCGAGCCAGATAATCAGGTGAGTCGCTCTCCACCTTGTACTTGCTCGACCAGGCCACGAAAACGTTTTCGATGGCTAGAGCGGTATCTTTTCGTCGGGAAAACTGATAAGGTAGTACGGTGTCAATGCACTATAACTAATTAGTCTATTGGGAGTACCAACTTGTATTCTCGCGCCGGCACTTTGCCTTGTTTTTCTCGCCTAAGACCACTGTATTTCACAGTAGCACTGTTTCAATCGTGAAGGGGAATTGGTGAACAATCTTTGCAAGGAACAATATCGCCCGCTAGATGTGTAAATGACTGATTGATTCGTCGCTAAACAATGCAGGTCGTTTTCATCCCATCGCCACCATCCTCGAACCTTGTCCCAGCCCACCTGCTTCTACCTCCCGGCTGCAGCGCTTTAGCTGGTGCATGGGGTACCATGTGGCTTTCGTGTATGTTTGTTATTTGGTTACTTTTATTCGAGTTCTAATCAGTCCAAACATTTGGGCTGACATGGCGGTGCTCATATCGGCCGGCACAACAGCAAAAAGATCACATCATTAAGACCGACTTCTGATAGTCATGTGAGCCTAATGCAATCGTCGTATTGGTGGGCATAACGAGGTCTAATACAGCACTTGGAACACGGGGCTTGGTACGCAGTCTCACATATACAACGGGCACACAAGGGACAGACATTCTTCCCTTCCCCCGCCATCACAACCAACCATCATCTCAGTTTCTCTTTGATTCCTTGTAGATGACAATGAATAATATCTTCACTGATGCCAGAGATGTCCAGATCGGCCATAATGCAAATATACAAAGTGTGAGGGGCAACTTGACGACAACGACGAACACATACTACAATGATCGAGGGGATACAGTTGAATTAGTGCGTGAAGGCCGTATCCTGATTATCAGCATTCTGACTGGAGCATAGTATGGAAGTATGTTCAGGAAAATACTCATGGGCGACATTGTTGTGCGGAGGGATGTCTCTTCGCAGGTCCTGGAAGTGGTCGTGGAAACTAAACATCAAGAATTGGCTCGTGGGGAATTACAACAACGGTCCAACGTAATGAGAGTCAAGAAAACTACGCAACATGTCGAGGTAATGGGACTCCCAGGAAATTTCACCAGCATAGCGATTGAGAGATTGGACGGGACTCAAGAGGGCCTTGAGATTGTAAGTACGCTCCATAGGAGTCTGGGTCAGTATCTCATCAGCCATCACAGATATCCAAGCGTGTATGTAGAGAGCTGGCATCTCGGCGGTATGTCCAGATACACGTATGCGGAGTGGTCTTCTAATCTGGTCTCAGGTCGCCGCTATTACCCCAGCTGGTTGGAATAGGTCAGTCCAAGCAGCTGATGTGGATTGTGCATGGTGGTAGGGGTTCTTGGTCGGTGGTTTTATTTACGGGCACTGACAAGTATGTTGAAGAACTGGCAAATGGGTTGGAATTCATTGATAAGATGTGGGCTGAAGGGAGTACAGTTGTTGTTTACTACCTTTGGTATACAAGTGTATGTCCACCTTTTTGGCATCCCACGTCGGCTGATCATGATGTTTTTAGAACACCTCGTTGTTTGCTTTGCGTGCAGACAAGACTCTGACATTGCCTGTGGGTGGTTCATCAATAGAATTTACCCCTCTTATAGATGAACGACAGGTTTTGGCGGAGCGGGGTTTTTGGAATTTCAACCTCAAAACCCACACTTGGCAATATGACGTTCCATCCATCTGCCTCTTCCCACTGAACATCGACATCTCTCTCGGCTCACTCACCCTTTCACCACCCCCACTTCGCCAAGAAACACCTCCCCGACTCAACCCCTCCGAGATCGTCGCCTGCTTTGAAAACCAACTCGGCGACTTTTTGCATGTGATTGCGTCGTCAGGGGAGACGAGGCACGTCAAAGATCTTTCAGACTTCGCACGGCATGGTCTTTTGACCTTTGGGGCTGTTGTCGACCGAAATCAACCCGAAATCCTCGCCCACCTCCCCTCCACTCCCTCGCCTCAATGGTGTTTTGACAACCTCAGCACCGGCGTTGAAGCCACCTACTCCACTTCCGGTGCGCCCACCTGCCCAGCCATCTTTCTTGTGCTAACTTGTGTAGTACCATCTCGTGTCGATTTCTGCTCTGACCAGCCCACAGTGAATGTGGACCTTCACTTCTCCTGGTGCCTTCCGGATCTACTTCAACAACGCACTGCCTACCTCGCTCAATCTATTCCTTTTGGGTGTCATGATCCGGAGAATGACCTGGGCAAGTGCACCTCCATTTCTCGCCAATTCCCCACTGATCTCTATTTCCCTCAGTATTCATTACTGAACTTCGATTTTCTCTTGTTGGCACAATCCCTAATAACCCTACATCCCCGACCCCCATTCATCTTTTTATCCCTCCGATGCTTATGGAGCATAGAAACGGGATGTTTTCTATACATTATCCCCTTCCCGGCTCTCTGTTCTACTGGTCCTTTGACCCGAACGGAAAACATGCGATATCCGAGGAGGATTGGGAGACGTACGGGATTCCCAGGCTTAAGGTTCTGTCCTGGATTGGCTCGTCGTGGTACAGCTCCGATTACCGGGCAGTAGGCGAGTATTTACAAACACGGAACTATGGCTTGGATGGTAGAATCTATGCATGGGAACGTGGGTACCCCGCGTTGGTACCAGGTGAGTTGCAATTCCTGTTTATGGATCGGAGCCTTCGAGTTGTTGGATCATTTCTGGGACTTCAGGTGATCATTTCAAAGCTGCAGCCCGTAAATCAAACGAATCGAGTACAGACGAAAATTCGAACCACGTATTCTCGACAGGTAAGTTGTAGCTAGTATCGGAGAATTATCAATTCATTATCCTCTGTCGTCTTCAAAGATACTGTCCCTCGCCCTCGGATACGACCCAAAACAAATCCCCGAATAATCAGGTACATTCAGATCATCAAGACCACCGGAAAATCATCTCGAGGGCTCATGCGATCAACTGGGAGGTCCAGGCCTGGTTCTTCAGGTTTGCCTAACCGAGTGCAACCAAACGGATCCAGAACAAGGAGAAGATCGTAGTACATATACACACAGCTTTTGTGTTATGATTGTCTTCTTTGCCTAATTGAGTCTGGCTCTTCGTTCGAGTCACTTACCTCGTTCCACTTTGAGTGCGACTACCCGCATCTCTACTATCAAACTCGATGACCCTAAATTGGGATAAAAACGCTCGAACTCTCGAAAGGTAATCATAAAGACAAATCTGGGAATACCAACTCCTAATCGAGCAGAAAGCCTGTCGCGTATGTGTCCGAAGGAGGAGGCTCATACGTTTGACCTCATGAAGAGGCGACCATATCTCGCCACACGGTCGCTGTAAATAGATTGTTGAATCTTGCACAGAGTCAGAGTCACAGAGTGGTTGTGCATGATTCGGTACGCGAAGCAATCTGGGAAGGTTTCCTTTCAAATATATCTGGGCGAACTGTAGGTAACATTAGCGCTCTCTCAAAGAATTTTAGGCTCAAAAGACAATACGGACGCACCTGGGGTGGAATCACCAAATTGAAAGTGAACCGACACCAATTCCGCCGTTCCACGATTCTTTGAATGTTCAGCGTTGCCCGATTGCCTAACCCACCAGTAATGCCCGTCGAACGCAAGGTTAAGTCAGTGAAGGAAAGTAAGATATTTGCCAACCCATGAGTCTACTCTCGCGTGAGCCGTGGAAACCATCCCCACGACTACCTATCACACGAGCCGAGCGTCAACTGAGCCACACAGGATCGTCGTGGGGTATTTCGGATCCCAATGACGAGAGAAGAAGGCAGTTTAGTGATGAGATTGACTCGTATCTGCGCGATCGAACACTTGGGACATCTCATACCTGTTTCATTTGAAGGTGCGTTCCAGATGATGAGAAAGATGGTTAGTATATGAGACACCGACCAGATATCACTGTTGAAGGTTTATCGTGAAGATTGCCCTCCGAATTTCACGAATTTGTTTCCTACGCAGCTAAGATAAACAAGGTGGTCAGCGGATGTAACGGCCAAAAGCCACAAAAATCTACCTACTCACATGCCCTGCCTTTGCGGAGTGAGTTCTCGGGTGAGCATAAGCCATACACGTAGATCTTGAATTCCCGACCCGAGGAGAGCAAACTCGCATGAGTAGAAGAAATAGCTAAATGCTGGATTCTCCTTGCCGTAAGCACCTCATATTCAGGAGCCGGTGGAGGCAGATTCCGAGCTGCTAGCTACGGAGAGTTAATTTGGAAACACAGAGCATGAGTACAATGCGGAAATAGAACCCTCGAGTACGTAGTGCTTGAATTGGCTTGCTTGCGACCAGTTTTGTTTTGATCCGTTACCATCTATTCCTAACCATCTTCACCTGTTGTTTATGTACCTTTTCAGCGTCAGCAAATGTTCGAATATCTTTATGTAGATTGATTATTAGAGAGAAACTTAACAGGGCGAGAACCCAAGTAAAGAACGGCGGGGCGAAGAAAGACAGACAATGATTAAGGATCTTTGCTCTTTGGATCGTGATCCATCGAGAGCTTCAAGCTAGCGCTATGGATCGAGAAGGACATGAGGCTTGTTCCGAACTGACAATGACTCCGTACCCTCTCTTCAGCCAACCGTATACAGGAAGCAGGGATGCGAGCCATTCCAAGTTGATCTGGTACAGCCAAAGTTCGTTGACCGCCATAGTTCTGAACATAGTCAAATCAGGTTATCACCAGTCCACGGGACATTATTGAATTATGTACCTGATGTCATCGTCATTCATCATATATCCTCTAGCCGGAACGTAGCCAGCCCCGGGCCTGAACAACCCTTATTCCCTCTGACTGAGTCCTCATACGCAATCAAAGTGCCGACGCTGATATAGCAAAGACGCTGTCGGCGATCTGATCTGCAGCCATTTTCCTTTGTCGTGGGTTCATGCGAGGGTAAGAATCCTAGTTCCCAATAACCAAGCCTCAATCTGCTGTGATTCTACCTCTAACACGAGTAGTTTGTTGGATGACTCAGACTCATATGAAGGCTGAAGAGAACAAGCATGATAGCCCGTGGCGAGGAACTCTAGGACAGTATCCCCAAGTATGGGCAATATAGAAGATTCACGACATAGCAAAGGGGGGATTGTATGTAGAACGCAAGAAACGACTGAGCGGACTACGGTCGTACCGTTTGATTGAATCAAACGGTGACCATACGAAGCTATACAAGTCGGTGTGTGTCCATCTACACTCGACCGAGAATCCTTTGTATCGACTCTTCTCATGTTTGTGACGTTCGTTCGAATAAGACTGAGTGAGATCTGGGAAGTCAAAACCGCCTAAGATTGGGTGGGAAAGGGGCGTACTGAGTCCTGATTAAGAATACTGGTCCAGGGGAAGTTTGATGGCTCATTTTCTATGCCCCACATAGTGCCGTGGTTTATCGTTTTCATCTGGGATGCTACCTTATAGGTCCGTTAGAGGTAAGTGCTGATTACAATTCGATCTGATATGAAAATCAGGTGATTTTTACCGCTTCACAAGGGGGCCAGTGCTGACGTCTCAAATTCAGTTCTCCTTCTTCTCGGCGGAGTACCTGACTACTTCCTCAGTACCTGGCTCATCGGGAAGCGGTGCTGGAATGAAATATTCAGTTCGTGCTAGAGACGACACGAGGTTGGCGTCTATTTTCCCATATTGGTTTCTTGAACAAGCAACGAGCAAATTAAATCTAGGTTGAACTCCACGGTGACGTTTTCACTAGCCTCTCGGAGCGGCTACTTGTATCGATCTAGTGGGAGGTCAACGCCGAGAGGTTGAACTTGTTGCCGAAACTATGCGTTGTGACCGATCTTCGAGGTATGCTCGTCACTTTTCAAGCTCATTTGTTTTGTTCTCACGGCTTGGTTGCAGTGGATTCATATCCCAGCAATTGCTGAGCGCTGACCATTAACGTTGTCAGACTTTATTCCAATAGTCGTACGCTCGCGTCTGGGAACGCCTTGTATTTGGTAGATACCGGAGAATTCGAGACTCTAAAATTTCACGATGCAATTTATGGGAAAGAGATCGCGTCCTTGTCTGTCTCTTTGGCCATTTTGTTGACCCCAGCAAAACTCTGCTTGAGCACATCACCGGACGTTGTTCATTCCGATTCCATTCCCATATAAATAGCACAGGTTGGTCGGAGGTACCTGTGAACCTGTGAAGCCCATCCTCAGAGCTCAACATCATGTTTCCTCTATTAACGCACCACATATTTGAGTAACCCGAGTACCACAGACATCGCAAGAAAGGAGGATGTTGATAACATTTCCAGGGGTTTAACCCTTCATAGACCTGTATATTCTCTGAGCCGGGCTGATTCGGGTATGTCTCTTCCTCTACTTGCCCATTGCAGGTTTTTTTTGAATCTATCTCTATTTGGGAACACCACGAATTAAACGTGGACCTTCCGCCTACTCTATCGCCACATATTTGAGCACTGATAAGTGATGCCCCCCTTGTGTTATATTCTCTTCCATCAGCGGGTAAGTCAATAGCAAGTACAAGGGATGTGACTCTCGAATTCGCACTCGCGAAGCTCTTGACTCCTGCAGACTTATCGAGAGAAGTACGGGTATCGGCAACTCCGAAGGACCTCTGACCAAATTCATTCTATATCACTCATACCAATAGCAGCCGAGAAGGTCGTTGAAGGTCAAGTTTGTGATCATTTTGTACGGTGACTGTGCGCAATACACGGTTCGTCTCGTTAAACGAAGAATATAACAATGCATCGAGCAGTGAGTTGAAACACTGCATGAGCACCAGTCCTGGTGTCAAGCCTGTTGCCTTAGGGAAGTATAGGACGGAGAGAATGCTAGACCCACCAAGTCCTCGAATCGTCATCATTAGAAGTAGCTCAATTCTCCCCCAAGTCCAATTGAAATCCAATTTGCCTATGCCAGCAGACTATATAATTTACCACTAGAACTAGATCGAACGGAGTGAAGGTTTTAGATAAGTAAAAGAGATTTTTACCTCTCATTGATGCTCGATGAGTCATTTGGACGGAGTGAGGCTGCGAAGTCAGAGAATGGTCAGGTGAATAGCCTAAGGTTCGACAGGAAGCTCTCGAGCTATTCGAGTCATAACATTCATCGTGCCGCTTCCTGAGATCTAATAAATTTAGAACCAAATGAAACTGTTGGACTAGTGCCACCCTAGACTCTTGTACACACGAAGCAAGCAAGTCCAGACAATGAACGGATGGGATTATGTGTCGACTGAAGGCGGTTGTACACCTCCGATGATCAGGTGATCAGGTGAGTCGCTCTCCACCTTGTACTTGCTCGACCAGGCCACGAAAACTTTTGCGATGGCTAGAGCGGTAGCTTTTCGTCGGAAAAACCGATGAGGTAGCACGGTGTCAATGCACTATAACTAACTAGTCTATTGGGAGTACCAACTCGTCTTGTCGGGCCTCCACTCCGCCTTGTTTATCTCACCTAAGGTCACTGTACTTCACAACAGCGCTGTTTTGATTGTGAAGGGGAATTGGTGAATAATCTTTGTTAGGAATAACATTGCCCGCCAGATGTGCAACTGGTTGATTTGTCGCTAAATAATGTGGGTCGTTTTCATCCCATCGCCACCATCCTCGAACCTTGTCCCAGCCCACCTGCTTCTACCTCCCGGCTGCAGCGCTTCAGCTGGTACGTGGGGTACCATGTGGCTTTTGTGTATGTTTGTTATCTGCTTACTTTCATTCGAGTTCTAATCGGTCCGAACATTTGGGTCAATGTGGCAATGCTCATATCGGCAGGCACAATAGCAAGAAGATCTGGCATCAACAAGATGTATTTCTGATGGTCATGTGAGCCTGACGGGTTCGTCGTATTGGTGGGCATAAAGAGGTCCAATACAGCATTTTAACACGGGGCTTGGTACCTACCCTCACATATACAACTGGCGCACGAGTGACAGTTGTTTTTCCCTCCCTCCTCCATCACAACCAACAATCACACCAGTTTCCTTTGTTTCTCTTTTGGATGACGATGAATGTCTTGACTGACGCCAGAGACGTCCACATCGGCCATAATGCACATATACAAAGCGTGAGCGGCAATTTGACGTCAACAACAACAACGAACACATACTACAATGATCGAGTGGATACGGTTGAATTGGTACGTGGAGCCGTATACCTATTATCGGTGTTCTGACTAGAGCCTAGTACGGAAATATGTTCAGAAAAATACTCATGGGCGACATCATTGTGCGGAGGGATGTCTCCTCGCGGGTCCTAGAAGTGATCGTGGAAGCCACACATCAAGAGTCGGATTGTGGAGAATCACAACAGCGGTCCAACGTAATGAGAGTCAGGAAAACTACGCAACATGTTGAGGTAATAGGACTCCCAGGGAATTTCACAAGCATAGCAATTCAGAGATTGGACGGGACACGGGAGGGTTTTGAGATTGTAAGCCCATTTCATAGGAATCTGGCTTGGTATCTTATGAGCCATTGCAGATATCAGAGCGTGTGTGTAGAGAGCTGGCATCTCGGCGGTTTGTTCAGATACATGCTTGCGGAGTGGTCTACTAATTTGATCTCAGGTCGCCGCTATTCCCCCAGCTGGTTGGAATGGGCCAGTCCAAGCAGCCGACGTGGATCGTGCATGACGGTAGGGGTTTTTGGTCAGTGGTTTTACCTGTGGACACTGACAAGGACGTTGAAGAACTGGCAAACGGGGAAGAATTCACCAAGATGTGGGCTGAAGGGAGTAGAGTTGTGTGGTACTACCTTTGGTATACATGTGTATGTCCAACTCTTTGACATCCAACATCGGCTAAGAGTGTCTTTAGGCCACCTCTGGAATTGCCTTGCGCGCGGACAAGACTCTGATAATACCTGTAGGTGGTTTATTAATAGAATTTGCCCCTCTGATAGATGAACGAAAGGTTTTGGCCAAGTGGGGTTTTTGGATGTTCAACCTCAAAACCCACGCTTGGCAATACGACATCCCTTCCATCTCCCTCTCCCCACCAAACATCGACCTATCTCTTGAACCATTCCGCTATCCACCAACCCCACTTTGCCACGAAACACCTCCCCGACTCAACCCGCCCGAGATCGTCGCCTACTTTGAAAACCAACTCGGCGACTTTTTGCATGTGATTGTGTCATCAGGGGAGACAAGGCACGTCGAAGATCTCTTAGCTTTCGCACGGCATGGCCTTCTCACCTTCGGGGCTGTCGTCAACCGAAACCAACCCAAAATCATCGCCTATCTCCCCACTCCTTCCCCTCTATGGTATTTTAACAACCTTAGTGTCGGCGTTGAAGCCACTTACTCCACTGAGGGTGAGTGAGTCTACCAAGTTCATCTTCATTGTGCTGACGTGTGTAGTACCATCTCGTGTGGATTTCTGCTCTGACCAGCCGGCGGTGAACGCGAATCTTCACTTCTACTGGGGCTCCCCGGATTCATCTCAACAACGTATTGCCTACCTCGCCCAGTCTCTTTCGTTTGCCGATAGCTGTCATGATCCGTTGAATGATCTGGGCAAGTGCCCCTCCACTTCTCGCCAAATCCTCACTGACCTTTAGTTCCCTCAGAATTCATTACTGACATTCATTTTTCCCTTGTCGGTACAATCCCCAATAAACCCACATCTTCGACCCCCATTTATCTCTTTGTCCCTCCAATTCCTATGGAGGATAGTGATGGGGTGTATTCCATACGCTATCCCCTTGTCAACCCACTATTTTACTGGTCCCGCGACCCGAACGGAAAACAAACGATATCCGAGGAGGATTGGGAGATGAACGGGATTCCCCGGCTTGAGGTTCTGGCCTGGATTGGCGCATCGTGGGGCGGTGGGGATTACCGGGCAGTAGACGAGCATTTACAAGCACAGAACTACGGCTTGGATGGTAGACAATATGCATGGGAACGTGGGTATCCCGTGTTGATACCAGGTGAGTGGCAGCCATGGTATTTGGGTTGGGACTCTCTCCGGCACATACTTACTGCCGAGATTCTAGGTAATCCCTTCGACGCGAGGGTCTGTAACGGGAACGAGTCGGAAATAGGTGAAGACTGGAGTGATGCCAGCTCGGAAGGTGAGTACATAAGGGCATCGGAGTCTCCAGTAACTGATGCCACCTCATAGACACTCAAGATAGTGATCAGCCCCCCTCCGAAAATTCTCCCGCCCCGGTGGCACAAAATAGAAAGGCCCGGATGTTAAAATATAGTCAGAAGATCTCCAGAGTGTTTAGGCGAATTACTCGAAGGTCTAAAGCAAGCTCTGCAACCTTAGCTGATTCATCGGCACGGAGAACCCAGAAGGACAGGAGAATGTAGTTTCTAGTTTTTTTTTATGTCAATCAACATTCATCTATACGATTCCCTAACGTCGCTCCCCAATCAGAATCCCTTCATGTAACTTCTGGACTGAGTGCTATTGGTACCTTGACTATCTGCGATCCATTTCAAGTTCGACCTCAACTTTGAGTCTTGGTATAAAGGCCATGTTTCTCGGGAGCAAATCTGCACCTGAATCATTTCGTCTGGAGCCAGATTCCCGGTCGTACTTCATAAATTCTCAGTCAACCTCAAGCCAGTGGTTGAGTTGGCTATAGCTTGGCTCTGCGGTCTCATATTGTGGATGTACTCGCCCGCAAGTGTAGGCATACACCGAATTCAATCCCCAAGTATTGACTCACCTAGGAGTGGAGAGCCCCGCCTGGAAACGTGTCAGTAAGTCTCTAGGGTAAGGGCAAGTTGAAGCTTATAGGAAAGCAGACAAAATAAGGGACCGAGTCACCTCTCCACTTACCGAATGCCCGTTGGTGCCCCAAACAGGGATCGCCGTCGTCGGTTGTATTGTCTAGCGTGCTGCGTTGGGTTGGCTGGACATAACCGCTGGCAGCTCTTGGCGGCAGATATCCGTCTTTAAGTCACAACCTGACCTTTGGCCCGAGTCTATCACCAAAACGTCCAAACTACTGTTAGAATATGTTGAACGTGAGGATTACCACCCATTGAACGGAGGAAGATCAATCTCATCCAAGAAATTGCTACCACTCACAAGTCACAATTGTAGTAGTGACCATCCAATCTAACGCAGTGCTAAGACCCAGCGAAAGCTTTCGATTCGAGTGTAGGAAACCATCGGGCAGGTATTATTACCGTCGGTTAATAAGTTTGCCCTTTGGTCTCCCAAACAGGGAGCGCCATTATTTGTTGGTTGGTCTAATATGTTAGGTCGGGTCCCAGGTCTCAGCGACAGAAAAGATCGAAGGTGAATCTTACCTTTGGACCGAGTCCACCACCGATGTTTCACCTACCAGTAGAATGCTGTAAGGATCCCCACTAATTGAACGGAGGGACACTAATACCACGTCAAAAAATCGGCATGATCAATACTACTCTCTATAAAACACGATAGTAAGATTGACAGTGACCATTTGATCTGACCCGCCGTTACCACTACATACTCACCCAAGCGAAAGCTCGGGATCCCCGAAGTTGTTCTAACTTAGAATCTTGAGACCATCAGGCCGGTGTTTTTGATACCATTAGATCTTAGCTGCCTGAAGATTTCTCGCTCCAAACTCCTGATCGTGACTTCCAGTCCCAGCGAGGACCGTATTAGAGCAAAAGAAACGACGTAGGGCTATGAGACTGTACCAGGTATGCTGAATGGTGAACAACTGCATTCCCGGCCATGTGAACCTACAAACATAGTCCCACCGTGCTTTCAGCAGCACGAACGTGAGCAATCGAGATGCTTGGTGGCGACGCAAGCAAGGTAACTCACAATTGACACAAATCGTATCTCCGGCCCGTATTTGGTGTTTTCGACAGTGGCATTTGTTCTAGTCGAGACTCGGTCTGAAGGAGAGACGG
Source organism: Marasmius tenuissimus (assembly GCA_029532415.1). Lineage (NCBI taxonomy): Eukaryota > Fungi > Basidiomycota > Agaricomycetes > Agaricales > Marasmiaceae > Marasmius > Marasmius tenuissimus. The sequence continues at coordinate 243,754 of JAQOTA010000067.1, forward strand.
CATCATCCGCTGAGATGTTCCACATTGAGTGGATTCTGGGAGGTATAATCGGATCACAATGGACAGGAATAACTCAACTCTTCTTTGTGGAGTCCACGGGTGAAGAACACATTTCGACGTGGTCAAAATACCGAGTTATTTTGTGATCTGTGCTCTAGAACAACGCTCGTGCAGCATGGAGGGCATCGGGATGCTCAAACGAGATGGTTTCACGGGGTTGTAGAACTGTCCTTGGCTTGTTCTAACTAAGCTTCGATTGCGTCGGCGATATGTGATTACTGAATAGTACCAGGAGCATTCGAGCATCGAAATACACCACAATGTTTCGTTTAGCCATGAAGACCATAAGCCATCACTTTGCCCTTTCGACTGAAGACACGAGATCCTTCAGCAATTAGTGCGCCGTAACATCCGAGAAAAGGATTGTATTCTATTTTCCCTATTGGTATTGAGAAGATCCTAGAGTTAATCCGTAGCTTATCGGGGGATGAGAGATATACTTTTGAGCATACCTCGAGCCCAAATCATATTTCTCATCGGTGCCCCCCCCAGCCAAATCGTATCTCATCTTCCGTCAACAACCGGCGAGCGTACCATGTAACGCCTATGCCCCATTTAGGTATGATCTACAGTTTACATATCTACTACACAAAAGACGACAGGTTGTCTCCAGAGACAACTCTGTAATCTGATTGGCTGATCACTGCTCACCGGCCCGGGCGCTGCGAGGAGCCGGCCTGGCAAGGCCGGGCGACGAGCAGCGCTATTCTGCTAATCTTTCGCAACCCTCATCTGCTAAATCTCTTTAAATCGTGCATCTGCACGGGTCGCTGCTAGTATTTAACTATGCCTTCTACCTTTTACTATTCAATCTACACCGTACGTACAGGTCATTTGTCCTTTCTTTTGCTCATACTTGTACCTACAGTGGTTATAAAACCTTGTCGTGTCCAGGTTTCGAGCGAGAGTGAGGATCAGGGGTTCTAACGAGCCCCATACCTGTTACATACCAGGTAGTCACTCGTACATACCCAGCCACCAAGTTTCGCAACCCGTCAATGCTGGCGGTCTCGATGGTGAATGAGAGTGTTTTTGGGAACGGCCCTGACGCGTCGCTGCCCGATGAGGGCACTCTGAGGCAAATGTGTGCTCTTTTTAACAATGACGGGCAAGATACGGATTCATATGAGGTATGTTTCCGGGAAAGTTCTCGATAACGAAGAACATTATTCCTCTGGACCTAGGATAAGCTAAACATCATTATTATACTCGAGTTCTGGCTCGAAATGAGAGAGCTACTTGCCTTCAAGCAATGTAGATCTGCTCGGCCTTGACCATTGACCATGAAGATCTCGTTAGACCAAATAGGTTGTGCGTTACATAAGACATGAACGAGTGATCATCGACCGAGGATAACAGTATCACAACGAGGAGAGAGGCGACGGGTAGAATCCGTATAAGCGAGACCTCAGTACGCCTCTCGTGCTAACTCAAAGGTTTGAATGGCAGTGATCTGTTGCTAAATACGCTAAACAACCAGAGAAGCCTCATTCGCCGCGTTCATGATACTGTGGGCTCCTAGTCAATGTCGGATACTACTATCAGAGTGGAAGAGACGAGGAACGACACAAGACACGTACTTTGAACTTTGAAAGTCCCCAACTCTCCTGAAAGTACCATTGTCAAAGGTGTGAGCGTACCGGTTCGACGCCATCAAGATGGCAAAGCCGGACATCAGCAAGTTTCTTCCTGGAAAACGGAGAGTGCTAGTTTTGAGTGCCAAAACAGTAAACAGACAAGCCACGGGGGTTTCATTGATACTAAAGGCTGGCAACCGCAAACTGCCAGCCTGCCGCCGTCTTTGCGACTGAAGAGATCTCAAATGAGATCCAGTAACGGTTTACAGATCTCCTCGGATGTGGATAGGTGTCAGATTGTGGAAGGCGTCCCGATGGTGCTGTACGGTAGGCATTGGCAGCGAGAGTAATTGAGAAGGCGTAGTGCAGAGCTCGGATAGGTCGAAATATTCTGGGAGATGTTTCAATCTAAACTTGATCGCTTGTAGGCTCTTCCTTATCCTACCAGCATCAGCACCCGCGGCTAACTTATGAATAGCATCCCTTGGTAGACCAGAGACGGAAGCGACAGGTCGTCATCCCCAGCATGATCCAGAATCTAATGGGGCTTGATGGTTTTTAACAAGGTCATATTCAAATCATTGCGCGTACCCTTAAACTGTGTCGACGGATCACTGATTTATACGTGAGGCATCGGCTTCCGGAAGATGTTGACGCCGAATAGCACCTATCGAATGTAATGCACCATGTAAGCGACCGCTGTCATGAATAGATATAGGCGTAGGTGTCAGTCTCCGGCGCTAGCAAAAACGGATATCCTCTGTCAAACATTCAATGAGGTAGATCTACCGTTCGGTGACCCTCCTTGTCTAGTTAGCAACGAAGCCATCGAAGCGAGGGAAAAATAAAGGACCCCGTCTTTTTTTCTCCACTTGTCTCTAGAGTCGGTCCAGTATAGCGAGAATCCATACAAGTTGGTACCCAAATCGATGCAGAGCTGAGAGGGCCAATAGGGAAGCCGTGCCAGCGCCAACGGGAAATCGTTTGAGGGTCGAGCTGAGGACCATATCAGTCCTTGATGAGCACATAGCCGCACTAGCGGCACACAACGGTGAGGAAATATAGAGCCTCACCAACCTTTTCAATAATTTTGGGCTGAAGACCCGCGTAGTCCTTCGGTAGTTTTATCATTTGTTTTCACCACCAGGTAAAGAGCTGGCAGAAATGATGAACAAACATACTGTTGGATTGTCCATAGAAACTCACCTCAACGCCGAGTTTTCAACCGTAGATCTCCAGTTCTAGCTCGAACTCTGTGACGCAGAGAAGATGTCCCTCTGTCTCCCGTTCCGTCGCAAGCGGCGGTTCGGTTGCAAGTGATCAAGCGGAGTGTAACTTAAAGAGAAACATATGATAGTATCGGCATGTGTTCTCTCAAGACATCCACGTCTCTCGGCCCCAGTTAGAATTTGTAGCCGCCTATTCCAACTTGAATAGGTCACACTCGTACCTCCAGCTTTTCGGTTAATCACGGAATGGGCTTGTATTCGACGAACCTAGAACAACAACCCAAGTTTTTGTTTTTTGTTTTAGATTGCCGAGCAACTCCGAAGGTAAAGAAACGGATGACAGGATGGCTAGGGAATAGAACTTGAAGTGACGATGAGGTCGAGCCGGTGATGATGGTATGAAAGCAGGTTCAGGCGGAGTCCGAATGAAGACGTCGTTCAATTTGGATTATGTGGGCGCTTTTCTCGTTGGCTTTTTACCCCCACTCGACATCAAGACCCTCTCAGCTTTTCTTCGATCGGCAACTAGCCAAGAAGCCTAGCCAAGCTCTAGTTTGGCGGGATCAGAACTGCTAGGAAACCTCTCGAGACTCAATGATTATCACCGCACAATATGCCCTCATTACCATTCAGTACGAGCACCGTTTGTCTCGGCTTAGATACTCTCTCTCTCTTTGATTTAAAACTATCTGCTGCTCCCCCTCCCCCTCCAGCGTCGTTTGTCGCTTTTTCATCGTTATGCTTGGTAAGATATCTGAGCTGAGGCTGTATGATCTCAATGAACGCCGCATATCATGCGAGCATCGGGAGACGAAGCAACATTTTTCGCTATTGGCAGTCGAAACCAGATCAACCAATTGGGTGACAGTGCCTTGGATCGAAAGAGTCTTGCACTCATTGCACACCAAAATCACGATTTCAGCACGAGGAATCGCCGTTTCGAAACTTGTAAGGTTCAAGAATGAAGTTGTAGTGTTGCTCGTACTGATATCCGCGACTCTTGCACGCCAATTTTCCTTCTCAATAACCTGGATTGATCCAGCTCAGCCAGATTTGTTTCTTGAAGTTTTGGAAGGGTCCTCGTATTGTAGGTCAGCCAGTCGTTCCGTGGCTCCCATCTACCGTGGAATGGCGTACCAAGGTATTAGTGGAGGTATCTGTAATCCAACCCCCTCCGAGTAGCTGAATATCCAAATCGACCTCCCAGTCCACCCTTGCTCAAACCTCTTGTTGCACCAGTAAGATGACCATCTCTGTTTTTGCCACTACATTGCTTGCTTATTGCGCGACAGGTTTGGATTGCCGAAACCGTTTGTTCTCACATTCTCAGCGCCTTGTCATCCAAGATAAAGGTAGAACGCCCAGAGGAGACGAATGAAGTCTTTCGGGTGCTACGAATCCGAGAGGAGGTGGACGTACACCTCCGAAACAGATGGTAATGATAACGCGAATAATAGCGGGTTTTTTTCGCCGAATCAAATGGCAAAAGAATATAAATATTCATCTGGGGTATTAGCTTGTCTTTTGACTATTCTGACTGGACACGCCGCACGCCGCACCACAACCTATCTTCCTCGTCGATGGTCCATCTAGCCAACAACTATTTCGAGCCTTCAGTCCAATCTTGGAGAGTAATTCAAGGATGACCTTCATTAGGAGTACCCATCGAAGTTGTCGAGTCATCAGTGATAGAATTAAATTCTGTTCGTCTTTCCCCCATTACCCCCACTCTTGAACCTGCTCGGTATCTCGTTCACAATACAATGACGCTGGAGGCCAACTCGCCAGCTACGATCCCTCGTCTTTAGCGCTTCGGCAGTTACATTGAATATCGTGGCTTTCGTGAGTGTTCGCTCTATACTCGGATTCTATTTCGTCCGTATGTTTGGGTTGATATGCCAGTGCGCGTATCAACCAGGGCACAAGAATATCCAGTATTTGGTCTATATCGGGGAGATCTGTTTCTGACAGTTATGTGAACCCAATGGGGTCGTCGCATTGGTGGACATAGCGAGGACTGATACAGCATCTAGGACACGGGACTCGATACCCGGCCTCACGTATATGACTGGTGTGAGAGCGACAGAACGACGTCCTTCCCTTCCCCCCACCATCACAAGTTGAACAGCCATCTCCTCATTTTCCCTTCGATCACGGGTGGATGGCGATGTTCAATGTCTTCAACGAGACCAGAGACATCCAGATTGGCCATAATGCAACCTTCCACACTGTAGGCGGCAATTTGACGACAACGACGACAAATACATATTACAATGATCAAGGGGATAAGGTTGAATTGGTGCGCACGAACCTTATACTGATTACCGACGTTCTGACTGGAGCATAGTACGGAAATATGTTCAGAAAAATACTCATGGGCGACATCATTGTGCGAAGGGATGTCTCTTCGCAGGTCCTAGAAGTGGTCGTGGAAAATAAACATCGAGAATTGGATCGTGGGGAATCACAACGACGGTCCAAAGTGGTGAGAGTTAGGAAAACCACGCAACACGTCGAGGTAATGGGACTCCCAGGAAACTTCACAAGCATAGCAATTGAGGGATTGGATGGGACTCAAGAGGGTCTTGAGATCGTAAGCACACTTCATAGAGGTCCATGTCAGTATCTTATGAGGCATTGCAGATATCAGAGCGTGTATGCAGAGAGCTGGCATCTCGGCGGTATGTTCAGATACATGCTCGCAGAGTGGTCTACTAATTTGATTTCAGGTCGCCGCTATTCCCCCAGCTGGTAGGAATAGGCCAGTCCAAGCAGCCGACGTGGATCTTGCATGACGGTAGGGGTTTTTGGTTGGTGGTTTTACCTGTGAACACTAATGATTACATCGAAGAGCTGGCGAACGGGTTGGAATTCTGCGACAAAATGTGGGCTGAGAGTCGAGTTGTGTGGTACTACCTTTGGTATACACAGGTATGTCCAGCCTTTTGACATCCTTCGCCGGCTGATGATATCTTTAGACCACCTCGTTTGATGCTTTGCTCGCAGACAAGACTCTTACGATACCTGTAAGTGGTTTATTTATAGAATTTACCCCTCTGATAGATGAATGACAGGTTTGGGCAGAGCGGGGTTTCTGGAATTTCAACCTCAAAACCCACGCTTGGCAATACGACGTCCCTTCCATCTCCCTCTCCCCACCAAACATCGACCTCTCTCTCAAACCACTCCGCTATTCACCAACCCCACTTCGCCACCAAACACCTCCCCAACTCGACTCCACCGAGATCTTTGCCTGCATTGAAAACCAACTCGGCGACTTTTTGCATGTGATTGCGTCAACAGGGGAGACAAGGCACATCGAAGATCTTTCAGCTTTCGCACGCCATGGCCTTCTGACCTTCGGGGCTGTTGTCGACCGAAACCAACCCGAAATCATAGCCCACCTCCCCTCCACCCCTCCCCCTCAATGGTGTTTTCAGAACTTTAGCACCGGTGTTGAAGCCACCTACTCCACTTCCGGTGCGCCCACCTGCCCAGCCATCTTTCGTGTGCTAACTTGTGTAGTACCATCTCGTGTTGATTTCTGCTCTGACCAGCCCACGGTGAATGTGGACCTTCACTTCTCCTGGTGCCTTCCGGATCTACTTCAACAACACACTGCCTACCTCGCTCAATCTATTCCTTTTGGCTTTGGGTGTCATGATCTGAAGAATGATCTGGGCAAGTGCACCTCCATTTCTCGCCAATTCCCCACTGATCTCTATTTCCCTCAGTATTCATTACTGACGTTCGATTTTCTCTTGTCGGCACAATCCCCAATAACCCCACATCCCCGACCCCCATTCATCTTTTTATCCCTCCGATGCTTATGGAGCAAAGAAACGGGATGTTTTCTATACATTATCCCCTTCCCGGCTCTCTGTTCTACTGGTCCTTTGACCCGTACGGAAAACATGCGATATCCGAGGAGGATTGGGAGACGAACGGGATTCCCAGGCTTAAGGTTCTGTCCTGGATCGGCTCGTCGTGGTACAGCTCCAATTACCGGGCAGTAGACGAGTATTTACAAACACGGAACTATGGCTTGGATGGTAGAATCTATGCATCGGAACGTGGGTATCCCGCATTAGTACCAGGTGAGTTCCAATTCCTGTTTATGTATCGGAGTCCCCGGGTCGTCGGCTCATTTCTGAGGCCTCAGGTGATCCTTTTGAAGCTGCAGCCTGTAACTCAAACGAGTCAAGTATAGATAGAAATTTGAACCACGTATTCTCAACAGGTAAGTGGCAGCTAGTATCGGAGAACCATTTATTCATTGCCCTCTGTCGTCTTCAAAGATATTGACCCTCGCCCTCGGATACGACCCAAAACAAATCCCCGAATAATCAGGTACATTCAGATCATCAAGACCACTGGAAAATCATCTCGGGGGCTCATGCGATCGACTGGGAGGTCCAGGCCTGGCTCTTCAGCTTTGGCTAACCGAGCGCGACCAAACAGATCCAGGACAAAGAGAAGGTCGTAGTATATGTACACACAGCTCTCGTGTTATGATTGTTTTCTTTGCCTAACTGAGTCTGGCTCTTCGTTCGAGTCACTTACCTCGTTCCACTTTGAGTGCAACTACCCGGATTGACACGTCGTTGTTGCCCCTGCTGCGCTAGAGACTCGGCATCTCTACTATCAAACTCGATGACACTAAATCGGGATAAAAACGCTCGAACTCTCGAAAGGTAATCATAAAGATAGATCTGGGAGTACCAACTCCTAATCAAGCAGAAGGATTTGCCTGTTGTGAATGTGTCTGAAGGAGGAGGCTCATACGTTTGACCTCATGAAGAGGCGACCATATCTCGCCACACGGTCGCTGTAAATAGATTGTTGAATCCTGCACAGAGTCAGAGTCACAGAGTGATTGGCTCTCAAAAGATTCTAGGCTCAAAAGACAATACGGACGCACCTGAGGTGTTATCACCAAATTGAAAGTGGACCAGTACCAATTCCGCCGCTCCACAATTCTTTGAATGTTCAGCGTTGCCTGATTGCCTAAACCACCAGTAATGCCTCTCAAACGCAAGGTTAAGTCGTCAGCAAAGGACAGTAAGGTATCTGCCAACCTATGAGTCAACTCTCGTGTGAGCTGTGGAAATCATCCCTATGACTATAATGCACATAGCCTAGTCCCTACTACTTCATACCTATCATACAAGCTGAGTGTCAATCTAGCCACAAAGGATCATTGTAGGGTACTTCGGATCCCAATGACGAGAGAAGAAGGCAGGTTAGTGACGGGATTGACTCGTATCTGCGCGATCGAACACTTGGGACATCTCATACCTGTGTCATTTGAAGGTGCGTTTCAGATGATGAGAAAGATGGTTGGTATATGAGACGCCGACCAGATATCACTGTTGAAGGTTTATCGTGAAGATTGCCCTCCGAATTTTACGAATTTGTTTCCTACGCAGCTAAGATAAATAAGGTTGTCAGCGGATGTAACGGCCAAAAGCCACAAAAATTTACCTACTCACACGCCCTGCCTTTGCGGAGTGAGTTCTCGGGTGAGCATAAGCCATACGCGTAGATCTTGAATTCCCGACCCGAGCCTGAAAGGACACCCGCATTGGTAGACGGAATAGCTGATGATGCTGAAATCTCTTGCCGTCAGCTCTTGGTAGTGAAGTACCGTTTGAGGCAGATTCTGAGCTGTTGGCTACAGAGAGTGAATGGGGAAATTCAGAGCATGAGTACAACGCAGGAATAGAAACCTCGGGAACGTAGTGTTTGAATTGGCTTGCTCTCGATTTGATTCGTTGCCATCCATCCCCAACTGTCTTCCCCCATTGTTTCTGTACCTTTTCAGCGTCAGCAAATGTTCGAATCTCTTTTTGTGGACTAATTGTGAGAACTTGATAGGGCGAGAACACAAGTAAAGAACCCTGCGGCAAAGGAATTGATAATCCTTGCTCTTCCTGAGTGTCTCGAACAAAGCTGAGCCCGGACCGTAATCCATTGAGAGATGTGCTGAAGATTGACAAGGAGATAACGCTTATTCCGAACTGACAACGATTCCACACTACTGTCTCTTTAGCCAGTTGTATACAAGAAGTGGCCGTACGAGCCATCCCAAGTTGATCTGGCATGGCCAACTTGTTGATCACCAGAGTTCTGGACATGATCAAATCAGGTTATTATCAACCCACGGGACATGAATGGATAACGTACCTGGTGCCATCGCCGCTTCTTATACATCCTCTAGTCGGAATGTAGCCAGCCCCGGGCCTAAACTACCCTTGTCATCCTCTGACTGAGCCTTCATATACGATAAGAATGCCGACGCCAACGAAACAAAGACAGTGTCGGCAATCCGGTCTACTGCCATTTGCCTTTGTCGTGGGTTCATGCGAGCGTAATGACCCTAGTTCCCAATAACCAAACCCCATCCTGCTGTGATCCTACCTCTCATACGAGTAGTTCGCCGGATTGGCTCAGATTTGGGGTTTGAAGGATCAAGATAACAAGAATGATAGCCCGCTGCAGAGAACTCTGGGAAAGTATCTCTGAGTGGCTGATTCGCGACATAGAGAAGGGGGAATTGTGTGTGGAAAAAAGAGAGCAAAAAATGGCAGAGCGGACTACGGTTGTACCGTTTGGGTGAGTCAAACGGTGACCATACGCAGCTACACAAGTCGGTGGGTGCCCATCTACACTCGACCGAGAATCCTATGTATAGGCTCTCCCCATGTTCGAGACCTTCGCCCAAAATAAGACTGAACGAGTGGTCCGGGGGAATTTTGATGGCTCATTCTCAATGCCCCACATAGTGCCGTGGTTTATCGTTTACATCTGGGATGCTACCTTATAGGTCCGTTAGAGGTAAGTGCTGATTACGATTTAATCAGATACGAAAAATCAGGTGATTTTTACCGCTTCACAAGGGGGCCAATGCTGATCTTTCAAATTCAGTTCTCCTCCTTCTCGGAGTACCTGACTACTCCATCGGTACCTGGCTCATCGGGAAGCGGTGCCGGAATATGGTATTCAGTTCGTGGTAGAGACGACACGAGGTTGGCGTCTATTTTCCCGTATTGGTTCCATGAACACACCCTACAGTGTAGCAACGAACAAATGAAATCTCGGTTGAACTCCACAGTGACATTTTTACTAGCCTCTCGGAGCGGAGCTACTTGTATCAATCTAATGGGAGGTCAACGCCGAGAGGTTAAACTGTTGCCGAAACTATGCGTTGTGAAAGATCTTCGAGGTATCCTCGTCACTTTTCAAGCTCATTTGTTTCATTCCCACGGCTTGGTTTCAGTGGTTTCCTATCCCAGCAATTGCTGAGCGCTGAAGCGCTGACCATAGACATTGTGAGACTTTATTCCAGTAGTACGCTCGCCTCTGAGAATGCCTTGTATTTGGTAGATACCGGAGAATTCGAGACTCTCTAAAATTCCACGATGCAATTTATGGGAAAGAGATCGCGTCCTCGTCTGTGTCTTTGGCCAACTTGTTGACCTCAGCAAGACTCTGCTTGAGTATACCACCGGACGTCGTTCATTCCAATTCCATTCGCATATAACTAGCACAGGTTGGTCGGAAGTACCTGTGAACCTGTGAAGTCCATCCTCAGAGCTCAACATCATGTTTTCTATATAAACGCTGCGCATATTTAAATACCCCCAGTCCCACACACATTGCAAGAAAGGAGGATATTGATAACTTTTTCCGGGGTTCAACCCTTCAAAGGCCTGTATTATTCTCCGAGCCGGGCTGATTCAGGTATGTCTCTTCCTCTACTTGCCCATTGCAGGTTTTTTTGAATCTATCTCTATTTGAGAAAACCACGAATCAAACGTAGACCTTCCGCATACCCAATCACCACATATTTGAGCACTGGTAAGTGATGCTCCCCTTGTGCTATATTCTCTTTCATTAGCGGGTAAGTCAATAGCAAGTAAAAGGGATGTGACACTCGAATTCGCACTCGCAAAGCTCTTGACTCTTGCAGACTTGTCGAGAGAAGTGCGGGTGTCGGCGATTTCAAAGGACGTCTGACCGAGTTGAATCTACATCACTCGTACCAATGGCAGTCGGGGCGTTCACTGAAGTTCAAGTTTGTAATCATTTTGTACGGTGACTTCGCGCAATACACGCTCCGTCTCACTGAATGGGGATTATAATGATGCATTCTCTCCGTCCTATACTTCCCTAAGACAACGGGCTTGACACCAAGACTAGTGCTCCTGCAGTGCTTCAACTTGCTGCTTGATGCTAGACCCACCAAGTGCCCGAATCGTCATCAATAGAAGTAGCTCGATCCTCCCCCCGAGCCCAATCTACATTTGATTTGCCTAAGCCAGCAGACCATAAATTCACTGTTAGAACTAGATAAAATGGAGTGAAGGTTTTAAATAAGTAAAAGAGGTTTTTGCCTCTCATTGATTCTCGATGAGTTATTTGGATGGAGTGAGGCTGAGAAGTCAGAGAGTGGTCAGGTGAATAGCCTAAGGTTCGAAAGCTATCCGAATCATACATTTATCGTGCCGCTTCTTCAGATGTAATAAATCTAGAACCAAATGAAACCGTTGGACTAGTACCCACTCTAGACCCTTGTACACACGAAGCAAGCGAGTCCAGACAATGAACGGATGGGATTATGTGTCGACTGAAGGCGGTTGTACACCTCCGAGCCAGATGATAAGGTGAGTCGCTCTCCACCTTGTACTTGTCTTAATCAGGCCACGAGAACTTTTGCGACGGCTAGAGCGGTAGCTTTTCGTCCGAAAAATTGACGAGGTAGTACGGTGTCAATGCACTATAACTGACTAGTATATCGGGAGTATCAACTTATATTCTCGCGCCGTCACTTTGCCTTGTTTTTCTCGCCTAAGGTCGCTGCACTTCACAACAGCGCTGTTTCAATCATGAAGGGGGATTGGTGAACAATTTTGTTGAGAAAAATATTGCCCGCTAGATGTGCAAGTGACTGGTTGATCCGTCGCTAAACAATGTGGGTCACTTTCATCTTATCACTACCATCCTCGAACCTGGGTCGATATCTTGTCCACAACTCACCTGCTTCTACGTCCCAGCTGCAGCGCTTTAGCTGATATGTGGGGTACCATGTGGCTTTCGTGTACTGACCTATTTCACTCAATTCGTTTGGTCACAGGTCACAGGCCTCAAAATTCACGAATAATTTTCGTGAGGTCACAGGGTTGCGAGATTTACAACAAAGGCCACTGGCCGTTCACCGTTACTACAGTGGCACCCGACCAAATCACCTTAAAATTGAACTCCGATCAGCACTACTTAGCATGTAGAGTCGTGCGGAAGATTCCCTCTAATAGGATGGTGCTCGAGGGCTCATTAGAATTTTACTAACTGGTCACAGGTCACTCAGTGTTCAAACGGATTGATATATTCGTATGAAATGGTCACGGGTCACAGTCCATACGAATTGAGTTGAATAGGTCAGTATGTTTGTTATCTGCTTACTTTCACTCAAGTTCTAATCCGCCCGAACATTTGGGTTGATATGGCGGTGCTCATATCGGCCGGCACAACAACAAAAAGATTGGGCATCATTAAGACCAACTTCTGATAGTCATGTGAGCCTAATGTAATCGTCGTATTGGTGGGCATAACGAGGTCTAATACAGCATTTAGGACACGGGGCTTGGTACGCAGTCTCACATATACAATGGGCGCACGAGCGACAGACATTCTTCCCTTTCCCCCGCCATCATAACCAACCATCATCTCGGTTTCTCTTTGATTCGTTGTAGATGACAATGAATAATATCTTCACTGATGCCAGAGATGTCCAGATCGGCCATAATGCAAATATACAAAGTGTGAGTGGCAACTTGACGACAACAACGAACACATATTACACTGATCGAGGGGATAAAGTTGAACTGGTGCGTGAAGGCTGTATCATGATTACCAGCGTTCTGAATGGAGCATAGTACGGGAATATGTTCAGAAAGATACTCATGGGCGACATCATTGTGCGGAGGGATGTCTCTTCGCAGGTCCTAGAAGTGGTCGTGGAATTGGATCGTGGGGAATTACAACAACGGGCCAAAGTGATGAGAGTTAGGAAAACCACGCAACACGTCGAGGTAATGGGACTTCCCGGGAGTTTCACAAGCATAGCAATTGAGAGATTGGACGGGACTCAAGAGGGTCTTGAGATTGTAAGCACACTTCATGGGTGTTTGGGTCAGTATCTCATGAGCCGTCACAGATATCAGAGCGTGTATGTAGAGAGCTGGCATCTCGGCGGTATGTCCAGATACATGCCCGCGGAGTGGTCTTCTAATCTGATCTCAGGTCGCCGCTATTCCCCCAGCTGGTTGGAATAGGCCAGTCCAAATCACCAACGTGGATTGTGCATGACGGTAGGGGTTTTTGGTCGGTGGTTTTATTTGCGGGCACTGACAAGCACGTTGAAGAACTGGCAAACGGGGAAGAATTCACCAAGATGTGGGCTGAAGAGAGTATAGCTGTGTTGCACTACCTTTGGTATACACAGGTATGTCTACCTTCTTGACAATCTACGTCGGCTGAAAGTGTTTTTAGATCACCTCGTTGTTTGCTTTGCGTGAAGACACGACTCTGACGATACCTGTGGGTGGTTTATTTATAGAATTTACCCCTCTGATAAATGAACGACAGGTTTCGGTCGAGTGGGGCTTTTGGACATTCAACCTCAAAACCCACACTTGGCAATATGACATCCCATCCATCTCCCTCTCCCCACCAAACACCGACATCTCTCTCGAAGCAATCCGCTATTTACCAATTCCACTTCGCCAAGAAACACCTCCCCGACTCGACCCCACCGAGATCGTCGCCTGCATCGAGAACCAACTCGGTGACTTTTTCCATGTGATTGCGTCATTTGGGGCGACGAGGCATGTCGAAGATCTTTCAGCTTTCGCACGTCATGGTCATTTGACCTTCGGGGCTGTTGTCGACCGAAACCAACCCGAAATCATCGCCCACCTTCCCTCTACCCCTCCCCCTCAATGGCGTTTTGAAAACCGCAGCGCCGGTGTTGAAGCCACCTACTCCACTTCCGGTACGCCCACCTGTCCAGCCATCTTTCTTGTGCTCACTTGTGCAGTACCATCTCGTGTCGATTTCTACTCTGATCAGCCGGCAGTGAACGTGGAGCTTCACTTTTCCTGGCGCTTTCCAGATCCATTTCAGCAACGTACTGCCTACCTCGCCCAGTCTCTTCCGTTTGCTGGTAGTTGTTATGATTCGTGGAACGACCTTGGCGAGTGCACCTCCATTCCTCGCCAACTCCCCACTGATCTCTATTTCCCTCAGTGTTCATTGACGAGGTTCAATTTTCTCTTATCGGCACAATGCCAAAGAACCCCACATCCTCGACCCCCATTTATCTTTTTGTTCCTCCAATTCCTATGGAGCATAGCAACGGCATAGACTCCATACACTATCCCCTTGTCGGCCCACTTTTTTACTGGTCCCTCGACCCGAACGGAGAACATATGATATCAGAGGAGGATTGGGAGATGAACGGGATTCCCAAACTTGAGGTTCTGTCTTGGATTGGCGCGTCGTGGGGCATTGGGGAGTACTGGGCAGTAGAAGAGCATTTACAAACACGGAACTACGACTTGGATGGTAGAAAATATGCATCGGAACATGGGTATCCCGTGCTGATACCGGGTGAGTTGCAGCTCTGGTTTGTGTTTTGGACTCTCTCTGGTATATACTTACTCCTGAGATTCTAGGTGATCCTTTTGACGTGAGGTTTTGTAACTGGAACGAGTCGGAAACAGGTGAAGACTGGAGTAATACCAGCTCGGAAGGTGAGCACTCAATGACATCGGAGACTCTGGCAACTCATGTCATCCCATAGCCACTCAAGAGAGTGATCCGCTCCCCTCCGAAACTTCTCGAGCTACAGTTCCGCGAAATGGAAAGGCCCGGATGTTGAAATATAGTCAGAAGATTTCCAGGGTATTTAGGCGAATCACCCGAAGGTCCAAAGCAAGTCCTGCAGCCTTGGCTGACGTACCGTCGGCACGATAAACCTAGAGAGATGAAAATATAGTTTCTAATCTGTATCCATTTCAATTTTTGACCAGACTACTCGATACCATTGCTCCCTGATGACGATTCCTTTTTAGACTGAGTGTGATTTGTGATCCAACTCGAGTTAAAATGTTTTCGTTCTCGGAAAACCAATGTTCACCTGATAATTTTGTCTGTAGCGAGATTCATGGTCGTACACGAGATATCCCAATCGACCTAGGGCAGTGGTTAAGTCAGCTATAGGCTGGCTTCAGCTCTGGGCCTGTGGGCATACGACCACCTCGGCTAAGTCAGATCCCCAGGTAACCATTCTAGAGCTAGCCCGGGAATGAGCCGCCGAGTTTACAAAGGAACACTATGTTCAAACCGGCATGAGAGCATATATAATGCAAAATGTACCTAGTCCCCACTCCCCGCAACATGGATGTTGGGATAGTTCTGCCCTTTGTTCCCCAAAGATAGGAACACCATTGTTGGCTGTTCAGTTTCGTATGCTAGTCGGGCAAGCTAAGACGACGTGACCGCCAGCTCTCACCGACAGAAACGATTGGAGGTAAATCTTACCTTGGGCTCGAGTCGGCCGCCGAAACGTCCCGACTCTCCTCACTGGTAGAATATATCGAGCATGAGGATCACCGGCCACAAACGAAGGTCAATCTTACCTCACGAAATTGGCATAAAGACTACCACTCTCTGCGAATCACGATAGTAGTGGTGACCGTTCAATCTGACGGGGTGGTATGACGTACCCATAGGAACGAAACATTGGAAAAACCCGCTGTTTTAACGCAGAACTTTAAGCTTCGGGCCAATATTGTCACCGACCGACCATGTTATGCTGGATTTTAGCTTCACAAGAACCTCTTTGATACCTAATCCTAGCGAAAATCACATCAGAGCGAAACAAATGACGGAGGGTTATGAGAAGATACCAGGTACGACGAATTGTAAATAGTGGAATACTCGGCCGTCCACAATCGACCTGCCATCGCAAACTCACCGTGCTTTCCGAAACATTGAGGTCTTGAGTAGTGACAGAGTATACGTCTTTAGAAGTGATCGTTCAGCCGGTGTAATGCTGCTTTTGACAGTGGGACTTTCCAAGTCTATGTAGCACTCAGGATATCCGAAGAAGAGATGGGTTCTGGGAGATAATCGAATCACGGCGGTCATTAACAAATCTCGGGGTCGTCAAAAATCCAACAAATTCGTACAAGTGCTCTCGAAGAGACTCTTGAAACGCTGGCACGGTGATGGGAACACCACGAGGGATCTTGATTATTTGCCACAAGGGCATCGAAATATTAAAGCGGGACGGCTTCAAATCTGCCATGTGGAAGCATTCAAGGCTGATGTTAACAATGTATCGTTCTGACTCCCTCGGCGATATGTGCTCCCCGAAAAAACAGAGATAGTATCAGAGGAATGCGAACACCGGAACATACCACAGGGTTCCTTCTGGCCACAGCAATTGAGTGACGAGGACTTAACGCCTGGCTCACACCAGTCTGAGTAATGATGGCTCTAAGGGCTTGACATCAAAGCACATTGTACCATGGTTGCAGGCGATACAGAGCAAAACTGTCGAGTAGGCACGACGAATACCACTATGACAGTGTGGTACGTGCTGCAAAATGCAATTCCACTAACTTTTTGGAGTATGTCTATACTAGAATCTCCAACGCAAGTGAGAGAGTCCAGCGTCAAGAGAAGAGTTTTGTATGGGGCTCAGATCGGCCGGGCCAGTTGTTCTTTTGCCGATGGAATCTTTGCGACGCGCTCATTTTTCCCTCTCCCACCATATTTAGCTGGCCCTACTGTCAATGGGTACTCTGTATTCGCGCACAATCCAGCCCTGATATTGCATTTTGATTCTATCTTCTCCGAGTCTCTCTTCAACATCAGGGATGATTCGGAGTTTTCAGCCGTTAGCCGACTACCATGCACCATCGTTAC
This sequence comes from Marasmius tenuissimus, assembly GCA_029532415.1. NCBI lineage: Eukaryota > Fungi > Basidiomycota > Agaricomycetes > Agaricales > Marasmiaceae > Marasmius > Marasmius tenuissimus. The sequence goes on from JAQOTA010000067.1 coordinate 260,615, forward strand.
TCTAACTATATCCGAGGTATGTTCATCACTTTTCAAGCTCGTGTGTTTCGTTCTCATGGCTTTGTTGCTGCGAAATCATAGCCTAGGAAACTGAGCTTCAGCATCGTGAGGCATCATCATATCAGTAGTCATGCCGCCCGTCTGGCATCGATTGTATTCGGTAGATGCTAGCGAACTCTGAAAGACCTTAGACTCCCTACTTTTACGATGCAATGCAATGCATGAGAGAAATATTGCGCCCTTGTCTGTCTCGTTGGCCTCTTTGATGGCCTCTGCGGAACGCTGCTTGTGGTATCACCGGTCATCGTTTGTTTGTTTTTTTTTCAATCTCAATCGCCCATATTCAGTATGGGTTAGGTTGAGAACCTCCGTGTTTCGGCGAAGCCCATCCTTAGGGCTCAACATCGTATCGGTGTGCCACTTATCTGGGTATCTTTTGTACCCTAGATGTACAAATAAGGGAGGTTGTTTTCATACTATTTCGAGCGTTAACTACAAAGGCCTTCATTACTCTCCTGGTCCCCTTCGATAGGCGAGGCATTTGACGCACAATTTGCAAACTCCAGAGCCGAGCCTGGCTCATTCGGGTACGTCTCCTCCCCTACTCGCCCGTTGGAGGGTTTTCAAGGAAAAAGAATTCTGTTCAGTCTCTTACATTCGGGAGCACCACAAATTGAACGTGGACCTTCCGCATGTCCTCGCGCCACATGTTTTGACTGGCTGCCAATGCTCCCCTTGAGCTACATTCCCTTTTATTAGCGGGTAAGTCAATAGCAATTCAAAGGGATGTGACTCTGAAATTCACACTCATGAAGCTCTTTCCTCTTGCAGATTTCTCGAGGGAAGTACGGGTGTCGGCGATCCCAAGGGATGTCCGACTGAATTCAATCTACATCACTCGTACCAATGGCAGTCGAGGCGTTCGCTGAATTTCAAGTTTGTAATCATTTTGCACCATGACTTCGCGCAATACACGGTCCGTCTCACTGAACGGGGAATATAACAATGTATCGAGCAGCGAGTTGAAGCACTGCACAAGCACCAGTCTTGGTGTCAAACCTGTTGTACTGAAGCTATCTAAGACCGTTGTCTTGGGATGCTGGGCTCACCAAGTGCTCCAATCGTCATTGATAGAAGTAGCTCGATCCTCCCCCCAAGCCTAATTGAATTTGCATTTGCCTACGCCAGCAGACTAAGAAATTCACTGCTAGAACTAGATCAAACGGAGTGAAGGTTTTAAATAAGTAAAAGAGATTTTTACCTCTCATTGATTCTCGATGAGTCATTTAGACGGAGTGAGGCTGAGAAGTCAGAGTGGTCAGGTAAATAGCCTAAGGTTCGAAAGGAAGCTCTCGAGCTATTCAAGTCATAATGGCCATTGTGCCGCTTCCTCAGATCTAACAAATTCGGAACCAAATGAAACCGTTGGACTGGTGCCCATCCTAGACTCTTGTACACACGAAGCAAGCGAGTCCGGACAATGAACGGATGGAATTATGCGTCGACTGAAGCAGTTGTACACCTCTGAGCCAGATGATCAGGTGAGTCGCTCTCCACCTTGTCTTAACCAGGCCACAAGAACCTTTGCGGCGGCTAGAGCGGTAGCTTTTTGATGGAGAAACTGACAAGGTACTTCGGTGTCAATGTACTATAACTAACTAGTCTATCGGGAGTACCAACTCGTCTTCTCGCATTGTTTTTTTCGCCCAAGGTCACTATAATTTACGACAGCGCTGTTTCAACCGTAAAGGGTATATGGTGAGCAATCTTTGTTAGGAACAATATTGCCCGCTAGATGTACAAGTGACTGGTTGATTTGTCGCTAAACAATGTAGGTCATTGTTATCCCATTGCCACCATCCTCAAACCACCTTGTCGATATCTTGTCCACATCTGACCTGCTTCTACGTCCCAGCTGCAGCGCTTTAGCTGGTACTTGGGGTACCATGTGGCTTTTGTGTATGCTTGTTATCTGCTTACTTTCACTCAAAGTTCTAATCCGCCCGAATATTTGGGTTGATATGACGGTGCTCATATCGGCCGGCACAACAGCAATTGAGCAGATACTTTCCCAAAAGGGAAACTTGAGATTTCCTGTCCTGGCAACATCAGGACCGATTTCTGATAGTCATGTGAACCCAACGAGGTTCGTCCTATTGGTGGGCATAAATAGGTCCGGTACAGCATCTAGAACACGAGGCTTGGTACCCAGCCTCACATATACAGCTGGTGCACGAGCGACAAAACGACGCTCTTCCCTTCCTGCCATCACAACCAACAATCGTCTCGGCCTCCCTTTAATTCTTTGTGTATAACAATGAATAATGTCTTGACTGATGCCAGAGACGTCCAGATCGGCCATAATGCAACTATACAAAGCGTGAACGGCAATTTAACAACAACGACAACGAACACATACTACAATGATCGAGGGGATACGGTTGAATTGGTACGCGGCAGCCATATACTGATTACCAATGTTCTGACTGGAGCATAGTACGGAAATATGTTCAGAAAGATACTCATGGGCGACATCATTGTGCGGAGGGATGTCTCTTCGCAGGTCCTAGAAGTGGTTGTGGAAACGAAAAACCAAGAATCGGATCGTGGGGAATCACAACAACGGTCCAAAGTGATGAGAGTCAGGAAAACCACGCAACACGTCGAGGTAATGGGACTCCCAGGAAATTTCACAAGCATAGCAATTGAGAGATTGGACGGGACTCAAGAGGGTTTTGATATTGTAAGTAGATTTCATAGGTGTTTGGCTTGGGATCTTATGGGCCATCGCAGATATCAGAGAGAGTGTGTAGGGAGCTGGCATCTCGGCGGTATGTCCAGATACACGTACACGGAGTGGTCTTCTAATCTAGTCTCAGGTCGCCGCTATTTCCCCAGCTGGTTGGAATAGGCCAGTCCAAGCAGCCGACGTGGATTTTGCATGACGGTAGGGGTTTTTGGTCGGTGGTTTTACCTGTGGACACTAATGACTACATCGAAGAGCTGGCGAACGGGTTGGAATTCAGCAATAAGATGTGGGCTGAAGGGGGCGCAGTGGTATTTTACTACCTTTGGTATACCATGGTATGTCTACCTTTCTGACATCCAACGTCGGCTAAGAGTGTCTTTAGAGCACCTCGTATGACACTTTGAGCAAAGACACGACTCTGACAATACCCGTGAGTGGTTTATTTATAGAATTTACCCCTCTGATAGATGGTCAACAGGTTTTGGGCAAGCAGGATTTTTGGAATTTCAACCTCAAAACCCACACTTGGCAATACGACATTCCATCCATCTCCCTCTCCCCACCAAACACCGACCTCTCTCTTGCACCATTCTACTATCCACCAACCCCACTTCGCCAAGAAACACCTCCCCGACTCGACCCCACCGAGATCGTCGCCTACGTCGAAAACCAACTCGGCGACTTTTTGCATGTGATTGTGTCATCGGGGGCAACGAGGCACATCGAAGATCTTTCGGATTTTGCACGTCATGGTCTTCTGACCTTTGGGGCTGTTGTCGACCGAAACCAACCCGAAATCCTCGCCCACCTCCCCTCCACTCCCTCGCCTCAATGGTATTTTAAGAACTTCAGCGCTGGTGTTGAAGCCACGTACTCCACTTCCGGTATGCTCACCTGCCCAGCCTATCTTTCGTGTGCTGACTTGTGTAGTACCATCTCGTATCGATTTCTGCTCTGACCAGCCGGGGGTGCCGGTGAACGTGAACCTTCACTTCTCCTGGTGCCTTCCGAATCTACTTCAACGTACTGCCTACCTCGCCCAGTCTGTTCCATTTGCCGTTGGGTGTCATGATTCCTTGAATGACCTTGGCGAGTGCCCCTCCATTCCTCACCAACTCCCCACTGATCTCTATCTTCCTCAGTATTCATTACTGACGTTCGATTGGCTCTTGTCGGCACAATCCCCAATAACTCCACATCCTTGACCCCCATTTATCTATTTGTCCCTCCGATTCCTATAGAACATAGTGACGGCATATACTCCTTACACTATCCCCTTGTTGGCCCACTTTTTTACTGGTCCCTGGACCCGAACGGAGAACATGCGATATCCGAGGAGGATTGGGAGATGAACGGGATTCCCAAACTTGAGGTTCTGTCTTGGATTGGCGCGTCATGGAACAGTGGGCTTTACTGTGCAGTACAAGAGTATTTACAAACACAGAGCTACGACTTGGATGGTAGAAAATATGCAGCAGAACATTGGTATCCTGTGCTGATACCGGGTGAGTTGCAGCTTTGGTTTGTGTTTTGGGACTCTCTTCGGTAGATACTTACTCCTGAGATTCTAGGCGATCCTTTTGAAGTGAGGTTTTGTAACTGGAACGAGTCGGAAACAGGTGAAGACTGGAGTGATGCCAGCCCAGAAGGTGAGTGTTCAAGGACATCAGAGACTCTGGCGACTCATGCCGCCCTATAGACGCTCACCATAGCGATCAGCCCCCCTCCGAAATCTCGAGAACCACAGTTACACGAAATGGAAAGGGGCGGACGTTGAAATACACTCACAAGATTTCAAGGGTCTTTAAACGAATTACCCAAAGGTCTAAAGCAGGCCCTCCAACCTGGGCCAATGTACCATGACCACGGAGAACTCGGAAGGACAGGGACGTCTAGTTTCTAATTTGTATCTAATTCAACCTTCGGCCATACTATTCGATAATGTTGCTCCCAGCCACGATTTCTTTATTTTACAATTAAACTGAGTGCCGTTATCCGCGATCCAGCTTGAGTTGAACCCGCCTTCAAACATTACCACGAAGTCATCATTCTCGGAAACAAATGTCCACCTGAATGATTTTGTCTGTAGCGGGATCCCCGGTAGTACTCACAATATCCCATTCGACCGAAGACAGTGATTGATTTAGCGTCGATTTTGCTTTGTGATCTCTTATTCTAGAGGTACACGCCCGCAAACATGGGCGTATCCCCACTTCAGCTGAGTCTAATCACCGGGTATTGACTCTTCTACACTTCGAAAGCTCCGCCTGGAAATGAGTCGGCGAGCTTATAAGGAACAATGTATTCAAACCAGGAAACCACATGAGAAGAGGTAAGTTGAATAAATGTTCCAGGTCCACCCCCCGGGATATGGATATTTTGCAAGTTCAGTCCTTCGGTCCCACAAACAGGGAGAGCCTTTGCTGTTCACACGAATGATTGGAAGTATGCCAGTCGAGCCTACAGGAACAACATGACTGTCAGTTCTTACGGACACGAATGATTAGAGTAGAACTCACCTTTGGCCAGAGTCGGCCACCGAAACGTCCCGACTGTCATCACTGATAAAGTTCATCGAACATGAGGATCACCACCTTTTGAACGGAGTAACTGTAATCTCGAATCAAAGAATCGTGACAATCATTTTCACTCTCCACGAATCGCATCTTAGCCGTGACCGTTCAATCTGACGTGGCGGTAGAACATATCCACACTAGCGAAAGCACGGGATATCCGTTGTTCTAACTCAGAACCCTGAGTTTTCAGCTTATATTGTCACCGACCAACCATGTTGCACCTGACTTCGGCCTCACAAGGGCCCTTTTGATACCTAATCCCAGCAGATAGCACATCATAGCACAAGAGATAACCAAGGGATATGTGAATTTACCAAGTACGGCGAGCAATTAATTTTAGGGCTCCCGACCATGCGTAATCATCCTACAATTATAGTCTCAGCATGCTTTCCGAAGCGTGAGCGTGAGCTGTTATCTTGTACGGTGAAACAAAGACAATGTAAACCACGACCGAGATATGTCCTCCAAGACAAATTTGTTCCGCCTGCGCGCTGTGCTTTCGTCAGTAGCACTTGCGTAGTTTATTGGAGGGCTCGAGACGTCGCCAAGAGGCGAGAACTCGTTAAACATAGACACCAAGAGAGTCGTGCTGTGTGGGCTTTGGCAGATATAATTGCATTGCAGGGATCATTAATGCCTCTTCTTTGAAGAGATCAAGGCTGGGAGGTTTGGTAAAGGACTCGACGAATTTGTGATGTGTGCTCTAGAGAGACGCTCGCATAACTATAGAGGGCAGCAGAAGGACTCTCGTGATTCAGGACAAGAGTATCGGGATGCTCGAACAGGACGGTTTTACGGTGTTGCTCAGAAGCGTTTTGGGCTCATGGTAACGATGTACTGATTGCCTCGGCAGATTGTGCTCACAGGAAGGACAAAAGGCCTAGTTTGAGATCAATCCAGTATCAAAGTGCACCACAGGGTTTCTTTGAGGCACAGCGATTGTGTGACGCGCACGGTAACGTACGTCACTTCAGAATGCCTTGAAGTTCCAGGCGTAAGTTCTCTGTATTCAAAACACTGAGGTTTCTCTCTCCTGACTACTCTGTATTTATAGGAGAGGGAAAGGGAGAATTGGAGTCAGAGTGGGATAGGGTGTACGGTAAGAAGCCGGAGCGCTACAGATTCAGCGGTTACGAGTCGCTCTGGCATTTTCCCTCCGATTACTGATAAATTATCCTTCAGCAGCTCGTGCACTGGCTTCGATTTAGTTTAATAACGAACGTACGGGTGGGCCAGTATTGTGAACATTGAATTATTCGTCGGTCGTAAGTTTAGCCCTATCGCTATTGGGGAAATTCCCTCACCACCTATATGCAGACATGAGAGATCTATCTCGGGCGATATCGAACACCAAGCTTATATTCTTTTCTTTGAACAACGGTGAACGGAGGCAATCACTCGGGCCAAACTGTGAAGCTCATAAAGCCAGTCGTGTCGAGGGTAGATACGAACATGGCTGCAAAATAGCCAGCCCATCGGAGCTGCTCAACGGGGAGATCTTGAGGTCAAGGTTTTCCCTTCAGACCATTTTCAACAGGTGACAGCAGGCTAGCGGCTCATACACAAGGTAGTTATCACTCCCCTGGAGCTGTGTTGAACATTGATATTTGAGGTACGACTCGAGGGAGGGAGAACGCCACCTTCAAATTTATCTGGGCTTGAACTCGAATAATGATCACGAAGGGTTCAGTCGACCACGACAATGTCAATTGCCCACTATATAACGGAACTGATTAATCCGACGCAGTGGGCCAAGGGGACTATGAAACTTGGTAAAAAGGGTCCACTATTCATGGTGGCGAGCAACACCACGTGAAACCGTCGTCGAGTAGGCACGTCTGATGCCATTGTTGTGACTGTAGCTATTTTGCCAGGTATGATGATTGCTGAAACAAAGCTTGAGGCGCCGTGGCGTCGAACAAACGAGAGGGCCGATGTACGAGTTAACGAAGGTTAATGGCTTCTCCAGCAGCCGACAACAACGGCCGTTCCAAAACCTTCTCTTCGCCGTTGCGTTGGAACTATAGCAAAGCTCAGAGCGACGTACGAGAAAAGCTTTTAATCGGTCAGACCTCGAGCACAAAGCACAATGGGGTGGACCATGGAAGATTGAAGGTATGCAACACCGTCAGTCAGCGATTTGAGCACATCGTGTCCAGTGAATCGTGTTCATCTTTGGACTGAAACTCATACTGTCGGAGCCTCCCAGAACGCCCAGACTCGTAGGTGGCGGGTGTCAATGTAGCAGTAGCAAATCATCTATCGCTATTCATTGATTCCCAGTGACGTCCTCGAAGCTGATTTCCAAGGCGTGCGATAGAGGAAGACGTGGGTATTGGTCATGTTGACGGCAAGCCATGAAGATGATTTGAGGTAGATTCGTCTACCAATGCCGATCTCTGACTCTTCCTCCCCACTTATCGCTGCCAGAACTCTCAAGAGAGCGAGAGTAAGGATAAAAACGCTGATCTCCCTCACCTCCCGTTACTAGCTCCCAGAGGTATCTCAGTGATAGGAGCCATGGATAAGAGATGATGAGAACATCTCTGGCTAACATGAGAGGGAAGGCTAATGAAGGAGCTTTGTTGCCAACGACGAAGATGTTGAGGTCCAGCCTGACGCATCTCGTCGTCGGAACGGGCCTATTCATCACCCATGAGCTCATTCATACTGATAGGTACCGGTTGGCGGCGCTAAAACAACGTATTCGCCAGGGATCGTCCACATGATGGTGACTAGTCGAGATCCGCCCGTGAGTCAAGAAGAGCTAGGGCGCCCAAACAATTGTTTGTTTGTCCCCCAACGCCTACTCATACCTGAGCCCTTCTCCCAGCGAGACAGCATAGATAGGTGAAACGGAAGGTTGGAATGGTAAACGGTATAACACGCTCTTAGATAGCAACAATGCAGACGCCGTGTACCAGTCAACGATTCTGCGATGTTGCAATGGTCGGAGTAACATGAGGATACCTTGAGACGCAATGGACAGTGGCCGGGAGTGACTGAAAAGAGAGCATCGTATCCTGGTCGGTATCGAGACCGGGGAAATATTTAGATGAGTCCCCGCGATTCATGTGCACCACCAAAACCGGGAGGATACTCGGGACGTTTCGTCGAGGCCGTAGTCCTACTAGTCCACTACAACTCAGCTGGGGTCTAAACATTCCATCGGAGGAAGAAGCGGGTTCTCAATATGAATAGCGGACACGGTCGGTGACATTTCATATCCCCACCGTGATCTATCTAAGTTATGTGATCGGCGTGGAAACCTCAGGCAAGGGATCCACGTCCCGCAACTCCGGCTGAAATCCATATTCTCATAATCTAACTCAGATAGGCCGGGTTCGTAGCTTGAATATCTGGCTGGGCTTGTATTCGATGAACCTGGGATGTCAACTCCAGGTTTTGATTGATATTGCGCAACGCCCACCGGCGAGATATACAAAGTCACAAATCGCCCAAAATCTCAAGACTGCCATAACCCACTACGCCCAGAAGGACGTGGGGAGGAAAAGACACATCTCGTCCAGTTCTAGCGAAGGTAGGCTTTACTAAGACTCTTTTCAAGCCGAGGGAGAATGTTCGAGGTGCTTCGCAGTCAATACATTGTTTACTTAACGCCCAGCCAAAGACACAATCTCGTTAGCGCTTTCTTTGATCTACGAGCCCAAAATTATCGGTCTACTACATCGAGTGATCAAATCGTTGGACGCAAGCCTTGACCGTGTATTCAAGTCGTTAACTTTCGAGGGTTTCTGAGGGAATGAACGTCGAGTATGCGGCATTGGGCCAATGGATCATACTGATAAAGGTTCGGAGCGTAAAAATGACGAAAGGTGGCGGAGGTCAATCATCCACAACGCCCCAGAAGCTCGAAACGGGAGGCATCAAAACCAGAAACCTCGTCTAGCTGTCTCCAGCTAGCCAACGTGCTGGCTATGTCGTGACGTGGTTGGTGATCAGGAGAATTCATCGGTTTTAAATGATTGGTGGGGGGCCACATCAGCAAAGTGCGGCCTTTCACTCACTTTTTCATACTAGAAGTTCAGCTGGTGGGATTTTTGACCTAGCCGTTCAGGATCCAACTAGTGAGCTAGTACGGGTTATAAGCGGTCGTGAACGGTTCTTTCGCGGGACACTGATGCTACTGAAATATAGCTATGGTCGGTAGAGAGTTCCGCAGAACCCTACGGAGTAGTGGCCATGACTTATCGTGAATTATGATATGCCAGCCCCTGCAACTTAGATACTTGATGTTGGCGGCCGTTTCAGCAGTCTGCGTTGGAGCCCTGTGTATTCTTTCTATGGAAGTTTGAGCGTTCATTGCACGAGTGTGAAAAAGATTGGCAAAATGATGAGTAAACCTACCATGAAACTGCCTTTATTCACCTCAAACCGAGCTATCAATCCTCTACACATTCCAACTCCGGGATTCTGGGATCTAGAGACGACGTCTGATTTTCCCTTGTTTTAACTTCACGAGCGATGGGTTGGTTGTGCTACTGAAGGTATAGGAAACCTGTGCAATCAGGCGGAATACAGCTCATAGAAACATATTATTCAGACTCTCCAGCCTTCTGTATCAGATTGTATCCTCCAAGCATGACAGGTATGTCCCTGAAACCCAGCTAAAACTCATACTCACGTAATCAAACTTGAACAGGCCAGACTCGTAGCTTCGATCACAAGACGGGCTTATATTCGACGAACCTGAAATGACAACCATGTTTTTTTGTCTATATGAAGAATCTGGCGGGACTGGAGACAAGGAAGAGCTAACGGTAGGATGGCTACCGGATGGAAGTGACGATGAGGTCGACGTGAGAAAGCAGGTTCGGGCGGAGTCCGAATCATAGCGTCATCCGATTTGGGTTGTCTGGACGCCTTTACCCCCACTCGAGGTCGAGACCCTCTTCGGTTCTCCTCACGCGATTGCTAGCCTAGCCAAACGAACCTCTCAAGGCTCAATGCTTATTGCCGCATAGAATGCTCTCATTACCGTTCAGTATAATCACCATTTCCTCGGGTGCTCCTTTGATCGAAACTACCTGAAGCTCTCTCCAGCGCCGAGTGACACCTGTTTCTTCTGATTCAGCAAGATATCCAAGCTGAGACCCTAAACTTTTGACGAATGTCGTATATTTATGCGAGCAACGTACACTTTCCGCTACCAGTGGAAGCCAGATTAAACAGCGACAGTACTTTGGACCGAAATGCTCGAGCACCATAATCACCATTTCAGCACGAGCAATCGCCATTTCGAAGCTCAAGTTCAGGAATGGAGTTCTAGTGTTGCTCATACAAATCGAGACGATCTTCGCGACTCTTGCACGCCAATTTTCCTTCTCAACAACGTAGATTTATGCTGCTCCGCTAAATTCGTTTTTTGAAGTTTCGGAAGACTACCCGACACGTTAAGATTGTAGCGTTATCAAGATAGACCACCGCTTTGATTCTCGAGTCGATGCGGAGCAAGAAAATTGGAGGTCAGCCAGTCTTTCCGTGGTTCCCATCTACCGTGGAATGGCGTACCAGGGTATTAGTAGAGGCAACTGCAATCCAACTCCCTTCAAGTGGATGAATATCCGTACCGACCTCCCCATCTACCCTTGCTCAAGCAAGATGGTCGTCTCTGGTCTTTGGTCACTATGTCACTTCTTTCTCGCGCAACAAGTTTGGAGTACCGAAACCGTTGATTCTCACCCTCTCAGCGCCTCATCAAACAAGATAAAGGTATAACACCCAGAGGGGACGAATGTGGTTTTTCGGGTGCTATGAATGCGAGAAAAGGCGAATGTACAACTCCGAGACAGATGGTGGGGTGAGTCGGTCTCTACTTTATTCTCGTCATAATGATAACACAAAACCTTTAGGGTGCGTATAATAGCAAGTAATTCTCGCCGAATCAATTGGCAGTAGACTATCAATATTCATCCGGGGTATTGGCTCGTTATTTGACTATTCCGACTGGACCTGCCGCACGCCACACCACAACCTATCTTTCTCGTCAATGGTCCATTGAGCTGAAAACTACTTGAAGTCTTGGATCCAATCTTGATGAGTATTTCAAGGATGACCTTCGCAAGGGGTACTCAAGGGAGTTGTCGATGTATCGGTGATAAGATCATATTCTGTTCTTCTTTCCTCCATTACTGCCATTACCGCCACTCTTGAACCTGCTCAATATCTTATTCACAACACAATGACTCCCGAGTCAACGCGCCAGCTACGATCTCTCGTCTTTAGCGCTTCGGCGGTTATATTGGATATCACGGCGTTCGTGAGTATTCGCTCTTTGCTTCTACTCTGATCCTGTCCCGTCCGTGTCTGAGTTGATGCGGGCACTCATATCAGCCGGCAAGCAAGGTTTTTGGTCGATAACAAGGAAATCTATTTCTGACCGTCATGTGAACTCAACAAGCCCGTCGTATTGGTGGACATAGCAAGGACCAATACAGCATTTAGGACACGAGGCTTGGTACCCAGCCTCACATATACGACTGGTGTGCGAGCAACAGGACGGTGCTCTTCCCTTCCTCCCACCATCACAAGTTGACCAGCATTTTCCTCATTTTTGCTTCTCGGGCAGATGGCAATGATCAATGTCCTCACTGACACCAGAGACATCCAGATTGGCCATAATGCAACCTTCCAAAGTGTAGGCGGCAATTTGACGACAACGACGACAACGACGACCAATACATATTACAATGATCGAGGGGATACGGTTGAATTGGTGCGCGTGAACCATATACTGTTTACCGACGTTCTGACAGGAGCACAGTACGGAAATATGTTCAGAAAGATACTCATGGGCGACATCATTGTGCGGAGGGATGTCTCATCGCAGGTCCTAGAAGTGGTTGTGGAAACGCAACATCAAGAATTGGATCGTGTGGAATTACAACAACGGGCCAAAGTGATGAGAGTCAGGAAAACCACGCAACACGTCGAGGTAATGGGACTTCCCGGGAGTTTCACAAGCATGACAATTGAGAGATTGGACGGGACTCAAGAGGGTTTTGAGATTGTAAGCACACTTCATGGGTGTTTGGGTCAGTATCTCATGAGCCGTCACAGATATCAGAGCATGTATGTAGAGAGCTGGCATCTCGGCGGTATGTCCAGATACACGTACACGGAGTGGTCTTCTAATCTGGTCTCAGGTCGCCGCTATTACCCCAGCTGGTTGGAATAGGTCAGTCCAAGCAGCCGACGTGGATTGTGCATGACGGTAGGGGTTTTTGGTCGGGGGTTTTATTTACGGGCACTGACAAGTACATCGAAGAGCTGGCAAATGGGGAGGAGTTTGCCAATCAGATGTGGGCTGAAGGGAGCCGAGTTGTGTGGTACTACCTTTGGTATACACAGGTATGTCCACCTTTTTGACATCCTTCATCAGCTGAAAGTGTTTTTAGTTCACTTCGTTGGTTGCTTTGTGCACAGACACGACTCTGACAATACCTGTGAGTGGTTTAGTTGTAGAATTTACTTCTCTGATAGATGAGCGACAGGTTTCGGCGGAGCGGGGTTTTTGGAATTTCAACCTCAAAACCCACGCTTGGCAATACGACATTTCATTCATCTCCCTCTCCCCACCAAACACCGACATCTCCCCCGAACCATTCCACTATCCGCCAACCCCACTTCGCCACGAAACACCTCCCCGACTCGACCCCGCCGAGATCGTCGCCTACTTTGAAAACCAACTCGGCGACTTTTTGGGTGTGATTGCGTCATCGGGGCAGACGAGGCACGTCGAAGATCTTTCAGCTTTCGCACGCCATGGTCTTCTGACCTTTGGGGCTGTGGTCGACCGAAACCAACTCGAAATCGTTGCCCACCTCCCCTCCACTCCCTCGCTTCAATGGTGTTTTCACAACTTTAGCACCGGCGTTGAAGCCACCTACTCCACTTTGAGTATGTCCACCTACCCAGCCCATCTTTCATGTGCTCACTTGTGTAGTACCATCTCGTGTGGATTTCCGTTCTGACCAGCTGGCGGTGACGGTGAACCTTCACTTCACCTTGTCCGTGCCAAATGCATTTCAACAACGTACTGCCTACCTCACTCAGTCTCTTCCGTTTGCCAATGATTGTCATAATCCGTTAAATGACCTTGGCGAGTGCCCTCCATTCCTCGCCAACTCCTCACTGATCTCTATTTCCCTCAGTGTTCATTGATGAGGTTCGATTTTCTCTTATCGGCACAATCCCCAATAACTCCACATCCTCGACCCCCATTTATCTTTTTGTCCCTCCGATTCCTATGGAGGATAGCGACGGCATATACTCCTTACACTATCCCCTTGTTAACCCACTTTTTTACTGGTCCCTCAACCCGAACGGAGAACATGCGATATCCGAGGAGGATTGGGAGATGAACAGGATTCCCAGGCTTGAGGTTCTGTCTTGGATTGGTGCGTTGTGGAACAGTGGGGATTACCAGGCAGGAGAAGAGTATTTACAAACACGGAACTACGACTTGGATGGTAGAAAATATGCATCGGAACATCGGTATCCCGTGCTGATACCGGGTGAGTTGCAGCTCTGGTTTGTGTTTTGGGACACTCTCCGGTAGATACTTACTCCTGAGATTCTAGGCGATCCTTTTGACACAAGGTTTCGTAACTGGAGCGAGTCGGAAACAGGTGAAGACTGGAGTAATGCCAGCTCAGAAGGTGAGTGTTCAAGGACATCAGAGGCTCTGGCAACTCATGCCGCCTTATAGACACTCAACATAGCGATCAGCCCCCCTCCAAAATTTTTCGAGCCACAGTTACGCGAAATGGAAAGGCCCGGATGCTGAAATACACTCAAAAGATCTCTAGGGTCTTTAGGCGAATTACTCGGAGGTCTAAAGCAGGCCCTGCAGCTTTGGCTGATGTACCATCAACACGGAGAACCCGGAAAGACGGAAGATATAGTTTTTAATTTGTATCTAATTCAACTTTTGGCTCCCAGCCACGATTTCTCTCTAACGATTAGACCGAGTGCCATCATCCGCGATCCAGCTTGACTTGAACCCACCTTTCAATGTTACCATGAAGTCATCGTTCTCGGAAAACAGATATTCACCTGAATGGTTTTGTCTGTAGCGAGATTCCTGATAGTACTCACAATATCCCATTCGACCGAGGACAGTGATTGATTTAGCCTCAATTTCGCTTTGAGATCTCGAATTCCAGATGTACACGCCTGCAAACATGGGCATATCCCCACTTCAGCTGAGTCTAATCACCAGGTATTGACTCTTCTACACTTTGAAAGCTCCGGCTGGAAATGAGTCGGCGAGCTTATAGGAAAACAATGTGTTTAAACCAGGAAACCACGTGAGAAGAGATACATTGAATAAATGTTCCAAGTCCACTCCCTGGAATAGGGAAATTGTGCAAGTTCTGCCCTTTGGTCCCTCAACGAGGAAGTGCCTTTGCTGTTCAGTTAAGTATGCTAGTCAGGCCTAAGTACAGGAACAACTTGACCGCCAGTTTTTACGGATACAAATGATGGGAGTACAACTAACCTTTGGTCGGAGTCGGCCACAAAAACGTCTCGTCTGTTATCCACCGATTAAGTTCGTCGAACGCGAGGATTACCACCCATTACACGGAAGAATTGTAATCTCGACTCAAAGAATCGGGACAATCATTCTCACTCTCCATGAATCGCATCTTAGCAGCGACCGTTTGATCTGATGGGGTGGTAGAACACACGCACACTAGTGAAAGCACGGGATATCCGTTGCTCCAACTCAGAACCTCGAGTTTCAGGCCAATGTTGTAACTGACAGATCATGTTGCGCCTGGTCTCGGTCTCACAAGGGCCCTTTTGATATTCAATCCTAGCAGAAATCGCATTATAACACAAGGAACAACCGAGGGATATGAGAATTTACCAAGTACGGCGAGCAATGAGTCATAGGACCCACGGCTATGCACATTCAATCTACAATCAAAGCCTCAGCATGCTTTATGAAGCGTGAGCGTGAGCTATTGAAACCTTGAGCGATGAGGAAAAGACACCATCATCCATCGGAGTGCGCGCTGTGTGGATTCTAGGAGATAATCGGATGACAGCGGGCCATTAGGAGCTTATGTATGGAAGATCCATGTCTGGGAACACACCTCAGTTCTGTTGGGAGTTTGATGAATTCGTGATATGTGCTCTAAAAAAACTCTCGCGTAGATAGGGCAGGTTCAGGACCCTTGATGATCTAGCCCACGGGCATCGAGGCTCCCGAGCGAGATGGTTTGAAAAATTGTATTGAAGTGTACTAGGCTTGTTGCAACGGTGTATCGATTGCCTCGGTGAAATGTGCTTACTGAGAAGACAAAGAGTTGCACACTAGTCAATAATAGAAAAGCCCGAGCACCAAACCCAACACAGGGTTTTTTTTAGCCACAGCGATTCGGCGGCAACGAGCCTTCACTTTCTCATTGTCCCTTCCACTGGGTGAATAACTTTTCACTTATTCGTGTACTGGCTTGGATGTGGATAAATATTAACACGTACGGGGGCCAGTGTAAGTGTTGCGAGTATCGTACCCCCTTTTTTTCCACTTACAAATTCACTCCTACTGGTATTGGGAAGACTCTTGGAGCCAGACGGTAGCAACCTCCGGTTTGGAAGAGATATTCCGAACGTACCTTGAGCACCAAACTGATCTCGACGCTCCTTCCGCCCAGTTAATTTATAGTTTTTGTTTCCTTTGACCAATGGTGACTGCAGGCGATGAATTGTACACAATTTCAGGCCAGTTTCCGGCATCCCCGAAGGTGTGTGATTTCAAGGATAGGTATGAACATGGAACATGTTTGGGTAGGGCTGTGATGCGCCAACTCATTTGAATCTTTCAGCGAGGATAGTTATATTGGAGAATTGTACTCAAGAACTCGAAGAGAGGGAACATGCCAAAAGCTTTAGATTGATACCCACGATATACAAAGGTGTTAATACGACGACCCAATCCTTTTCCAGCCTGAACGGCAACTATTAAAACCCCGCACTGGGCAGAGAACCATCATTTTTGCCATCGTTTAAAGTGAGACCAACCGAGGCCCCACCAGGACCATTGTTGAGGCCTATGTCCTGGTGTGATATATCCTCAGATATGTGGCCGGAAGCTGCCAATAGGAGATAATTATCCTATGCTATCGGTTTAAATGAAAGGGCCCAACATCGGGGAGGAAAGAAGTTTTCATAAGTACTTCGGGGGCCGGATCTGCCGGGTCAACTGTCGTTGCTGGTATTCGTAGCCTGAAGTTATTGAAGCGTGACTTGTCAAAGCTCTACGGTGAACGTACTGAGAAATGACACCAATGGAAGTCGATACACCGTGGCGGGGGGATATGGTGGTGCGTGGTATGTCCGCAGGTTCAGGCAGAGTTTGAATCTGCGTTGATCAGCTGCATTTTCGACTTTTCGTGACGCGTGTTGTTTTTCTCCTCCCACCATGTTCACTACCGTCGATGGCCACTCTGTCCTCGGATATTATAACATCATAATGGTACACTGAATTGTCCCCCCTTCAGGCTTATCTCGTGCCATCTTCTGTCTGCTGTCTGAAAACAATCATCTCTACAACCAGAACTTCAGGAAGAGCCTTCATTCAGGTATAGCTGCCTGCACGATCTGGTGCGTTATCATTTCCGAGATGCGGCTGGCAGGACTGAGAGTCTTAGACCCCCCTCTAAGAGCAATACCCGACGATTTTATTCCTACTATTAGCGGTGCATCATCTACCTGCAACAAATTGGCTCAGGAGAGATCAAAGAACCGTTCCTCAATTATTTTGTGCCTTCTGCCCCGGCCCCTTATCTTCCATCGATCTTCCGTGAGCTGCGGGATCTAGTGCGCACGTCAATGAATTCGTCACCTCACGAACCCAAATTCAACTGGGTGGGTTTTGCGGGTCGAGGGCTTCGCATTCCGTGAGCAGGAACGGTGCGAGAAAAGGAAGGGCAGAGAGTGGGAATATTAGGTGGATGGCCGTGAGTGTGAATGTTCAATGAGCTATCCCAGTCTCCATCCCATTCTCCAACAGGTGAGTACAGCATATCTCCCTCTGGGGTTTTTGACCAGCTGAGTTTCCATTCGGTTTTCCGGCTCTCGTCAGTAGCACAAGAATTTGCGGAGAAAACACGCCACCCTTTTAAAGTGCACTCAAAAATTCCAACCCGTACAACTCCGTTTTACCCATCTCGACTACGGTACGATATGACTGCATGATGACAGATATCCTCAGAGGTTTATTTTTTACGCTATCTTGTTGTAGTATTTAGTCTGACAGCTCCCATTGTAGACTTAAGTCTGAGCGCGGGGGAACATCGCCTCGTGAGGCGCATAGATGCAAATAGGAGAAGACACCTTCTCAGTGATCTTCTCCTCACTCTGGATCCACCCTCGGTCAGGTTTTGGTGCTAGCCTTTGTCCCCCTTCGAATTACCGCATCTATCAATCTTTGTCGAACGGCGATGATCTCTGTGAAGCTCGTTTGCTCGGACACAGAGTGACAGAATCAAGGTACGTTTTACTGTCACACAAGTGGGTACAAAACTTATGATGTATTCCAGATCCCCTCCTTCTAACCCCGGATATTTGCCCTTTGCACAACTAGCCAGGCAGTGTGTTCAAAGATAGATGCCCTTTTAGCACCGAAGGTGTACCTCACGACGTGAGCTTCTGGCTTCCTATCTCCTGCGCTTTACACTGACAATACTGGTGACCTCGAAAATTTTTCTGATCGCGTAGTGGCCGACTATAAAGATTTCAAAGCAGAGGTTTGTTAGCCTCGGGAGGATGAAACTGAGAGTTAGTACTCGCCGTTTGAGGGTCGCAGTAGGACCGATACTCTAGGTATGCTCATATCATCCTACAACATGTTACCATTGCTGAAGGTTTTCTTCCAGTAGATTTATAACCATCGAATCGTTCAAGAAGTATCGGGTCTCGGACAATGGTGGCATAATTAACATATTGACGCCTCTCGTCCGTGAGTACTTTCAGTTTTCGGTATATCGAGTAATGTAAGACCCCATGTTTAGCTTTCACGAGTGTGAGCTGCGAGGGCACTGCGAATAAGGCTTCCTAGACTGTCTCTTTGGTTATTTCGCTGGCTCTGGCGGGACTTAGGTTTTACTGTTCACTCCGAGTCCAAGTCAACATTGTCAGTTTCGCACCAACAATACTATGTATGGTATTCCTCGTGATGAAATCCGGCCGTAGACGGTCTCACGAACTTCTATCGCCACAAGAGTACACCTTGAGGTATCAAATTCACCTCTTCGTTGTCGGCAACTCCTCTCGACCTAACGGGGGCTTTGGATTGCCTTATCAGACCAGCAAAGTGTGAATTCTCTGATCCATCATGAAGTACGCCCATTTGTTGCACTAATAGTTTGGTTATAAAAGCTTTCACCTCAACATCAACCACATTCGATGGCTCCATTCTCGAATTCCATCCTGTTGGATCTTGTCCGGCGCACTGTGTTAGAGTCTGTTTGGATAGTTCCCAGGTCCTGGGTCCGGACCCAGTTTTCAGGTTTCGGAACATGCCGGGATCACGTATGTGGGCGCGTCGGGCGACCACTCGTAGGTTCTTGAACTGATTTGGGATGAACTTGCTCTCCAAAATTGATTTACAAACCAAAGGACTACAGAGCTCAATGTTTTGAATGCAAAAAACCCATTACTTGTAATATATCTAACCTACACACCTGCCTTCTTGCCCGAATACCGGAAACCAGCTGAAGCTAATCCTGGTGCGTGTAATCGCGTGCATGTATACACAAAATGAGGGTCTCATGCGTTCTAAGCCGTTTATTTCCTTTATTATAGCACTTTTCATGAGCTTTGATCATTTTTACGCGTTGGAACGCAACTTTGGGACGGATAATGAACGAAAAGCGAAGAGTCTTCGAAGAGCGCTCGACTGGCGCGCCTACACACGTGATCCCGGCATGTTCCGAAACCTGAAAACTGGGTCCGGACCCAGGACCTGGGAACTATCCAAACAGACTCTTATCCGGGTACCGAACCGAAAATAAGCAGCCAAGACTAAGAAGAACAGTGCACTCGTCGTTCAAAAACTCAAAAATGGTCAAAAATGGTTTCCAAATGAGTATGATACAACGCTCTAGCTCTCCTTCGCTTGGCCGACACACTCTCTGTTGGTTTCCCGGACCCCCAGAGAATAGAACTCGCTATCACCCTCACTGTAGACAAGACAAACACGATCGCCAGAAAGACCGGATACCTACAGAGCCTCCGGGAGAGCTAACTTTGTTACTACCCTACTCGACCACGCGCTTGAATACCTTGCAGTGGACCTATATTAGTCGTGCGTTCTAATTTATTTTAGCTACTTGGTTGGGCTATTCAGGCTCAAGATATTCTTAGTGGGCTACCTTCAAACGCTAAGCTCGCTCCGCTTCAATAATACCAGGGCAATGGTGTTCTCGTGGCCCAGAGCACTTGCCAGGTCAGCTTCTGGTTCCTTGCAACCCGAGCCCTGTCCTCATTGCACCCTGACGCAGACGACATCGGTATTGAGAGCACCTCGAGTGTCTCGAAGTTTTTGTGAGATCCTCGGGGTAGATAATACGTACCCAGTCAGGGGGTTGAGCTTATCAGCGCGCCGGTATAGGTTGCATCTCGTCATGAGCAACCTACCAGATATGTTCACGCATTTTCAGCGGATGATATTGGTTCTGATGATTTCGTTCCTCGTATATTCAGGACGGCGTGGATGATAGAAAGCCACTTTCAATATCGTGAGGGGTGTTTTATTCTGTGGCTGATTCCAATCAAAACATTGAGAACAGGAATTATGGCTGAGGGAACAGAAGTTTTGGTACATACCATTGGTTTTCCCCATGATCGTGCAAATCAGCCACCGCACCAATACTACCAATGCCCTGAACTACGCTGCCAAGATGAATTTTTACAGGAGTCGCGAAATTCTGAAGATGCAATGTCTCATAGACATAGGATTGGCTGAGCGAGACGTGAACTTGGAGGTTTGGATGTATGTGCACTCAGAGCATACATTAATTTCGCCCTTGTCTTCGTCTCGTGATATCAACAAAAAGTCATCTAGATGATTGGTTTGGTTGCTACTTGTGGAAATCGCACTGAAACTTCCAAGTCGCTCACAAAAGTTATTTCTTGTGAAACGAAAGCTCATATTCCGACCGAACGTGGTATATACAGTTTGGTCGCCCTCACTGAAGCTCACCATTCGTCAAAGCCGACTGCTTCGTTCCTGTATTGAGATGAACACACACTTAACCTCGTTAGGAACAATACCACTAGATATACGCTCATGTGAGTGATTCATTGTCAACGTACATGTATCCCTCACGACTGCCCATAATATTTGCTCGGTATCTCGTTCGTTGTAAAACGATGGACCTGTAGGTTACGTGAATTTTCATTGACCTTGCCTTCGGGCCTTCAACTAGATGTCACTTCAATCCCATGTGTATAGGTGTGTGTTGGCCTCCCTTTGGGCTCTCACTCCTGGGAATACCACCATTTCTCCGTTCCAATCTTCCGGCGTCAATCTGCATCCCTTTCAGTCAATCGGGCAGCGTTCGGTTCAGACCAGCCGGTAGAACATCAAAAGGATCACATCGCCATCATGCCGTGAGCCCTCTTTTTGTCGATAATGGCTGAGCTGAATGTTGTCGCACCGGCGGACTTTGCTGGGATCATTGAAGCACGAGCACCATGAGATGTCGTACACAGCTTTAGTCCTTATCTTCGGCTGGTGTATGGGGGCGTCGACTCTTTCTTTCTTTCGCGCCTTCATCAAAGCCAACATCCCGACCGACTCCCCCTCATTTTAGGTCAAAGTCAATGAATCATATTTTCTCCGGCGCCAAAGACACTCGGATTGGTGATTATACCACCATACAGAGTGCGAGTCGCAATTCGACGACAAATATCTATTACAATCATTGCGGGGATCCATTGAATTGGTGCTTGGAGGTTGACTGAAAACGACTAGGCTGACTGGATAGTAGTGTGGGAACATAGGAGACATCATCGTGCGGAAGGACGTATCAACAGAGATCATAGATGTGATTGTCGAACCTCAACGTCAAGAATCTGAATGTGGAAAGTCCCGCCAGCAGCCTAAAGTGTTGAAAATCAAGAAAAGGATGCAGTATGTTGAGGTAGTTGGGCTATCGAGAAGTTTCACGATTATCACAGTTGAGCTATTGGACGGGACTGAAGAGGCTTTTCAGAATGTAAGACCACTTTGAAGAAGTTTGGATTGATGTTCGATGAACAACGGCAGGTATCAAAGCATGTGTGTAAAGAGCTTTCATCTCGGCAGTATGTCCAGATACCTACCCGCGGACAATCTTATGACCTAAATCCAGGTCGCCACTATTCTCCCAACTGGTTCGAATAGGCCGGTCTAAATGGCCGACGTGGATTGTGCATGCTAAGTGATCTTTGTTAGTGGCCGTACTTGGAGGCACTGAGGAATACGTCGTAGAATTGGTAAATGGGCAGACAAGACTTTGACGATCCCTGTAAGTGATCAAGTTATTTATAGCACCCACCGTCATCTAATAATACAACAGGTTTCAGACGAGTGGAGGTTTTGGAATTTTAACCCCAAAACCCATGCTTGATCATACAATGTTCCATCCGTCCCCGTCTTCCCACCAAACATCGACCGGTCCCTCGAATCACTGTTCTTAGCACCAGTCCCACTTCACCACGAAACACCTCCCCGACTCGACCCCACCGAGATCGTAACCTGCGTCGAAAGACAACTCGGCGACTTTTTGCATGTGATTGCGTCATTGGGGCAGACGGGGCACGTCAGAAACTTTCAGACTTCACTTGACGCGGGCTTTTGACCTTTTGGGCTGTCGTCGTTTGCAACAAACCCAAAATCATCGCCCACCTCTCCTTTACCCCCTCGCCTCTATGGTACTGTGTAAATCAAAGTGCTGATGTTGAAGCGATCTACTCCGACACAGGTATGTTGACATCTGCCCAATCCGTCTTCCTTGTACTAATTTGTCCAGCGCCATGGCAAGTCGATGTCTCTCGCCATCACCCGAAGATGAACGTGAACCTGCACTTCTTCTGGCGCTTTCCAGACCACACTCGTCAGCACTGCCTACCTTTTCCAGTCTCTGCCATTCGCTGATCCACAACAAGATCTATTGAATGTCCTTGGCAAGTGTGCTACAGTCCTTCGCCTTTTTCCCACTAAAACTGCTTCCCCTTAGTGTGCATTACCGGGATCCGATTTGCCGTTGTCGGTACAATCCACAACTGTCCCCCATCCGCAACTCCCGTTTATCTTTTCATCCCTCACATTCCTATTGAGTATAAACACGGGGTACATTCAATACGTTATCCCCTCAGCAGACCGCTCTTTTACTGGTCTTTCGACCCAAACGCCCGGGAAGTGATTTCCGAGGATGATTGGGACAAACATGGGGTTTCCAGGCTGAAAATACTGTCATGGATTGGCCTATCGTAGGATGTCAGTGCATATGATATAGTTTACCATCACCTACGCACGAAGGGTTACGATGGTGATGGTGGACAATACGCTCAAGAACGTGGTTATCCCGAGTTGATACAAATGGGTCGCCATTTCTTGTTTCCGGATTGAAGCACTGATCCAGGTTGCTTGTTCTCAAAATTTCAGGCGATCTTCACGAACGTAGAAACTGGGATTTGGAAGAGTCAGATATAGCAGGAGACTCGAGTAGCCCATCTTTACCATGTACGTCGTCTCACGTCGGGAACACATTGGCTTATTTCACCTACCTTTCTTAGATACCCCCAATGCTCAGATTGTAAACTGCAAGCAATCAAATGGCTCCATTATCGTTAAAGAATGCAAAATCAACCCCCGGATTGCCAGGTACTTTCAAATCATCACCACCCGGAGGCAGTCTTCTAGGAGGTTCATGAATACCTCTCGGCGGTCTAAAGCTAGCTCCTCAGCTTTGGATAGCGAAGTGTGAGCAAATGGAGCTAGGAAATGGAGAAAAAATTGAATTTTCTATGGATTTTAGCGTTCATTCAAGCTCTCGTCGTTATCCAGCCTGAACTCTCGTGAATGAGTTAGCTACAAAAAGTTGACGTCAAATGTTTAGACACCGGATCCCAATATCAACGTTGCTGTCGACGTTGAAGGTCCTAATTTTCTTCGAAACCTTGTTTGTCGAACATAGAGATGCTCTAAAACCGTAAAGTAACCTTAACTCGGCGTGAAATTATCACATAGGATGAGGTGCATACGCGTCCTTGCGTAGCGTAAGTATCAACCTCAGGGTCCAGGCATTGTTCTCGTCGGTTGGCAATATCTAAGAGAGAAAGAGAACCAGCAAGGCGTGAGGACGAGCAAGAAAGACCCAACTATGACTGGTGTCGCCACACCGAGGATAGACTGATAGATATTGCCTTTCAACGGCTTCCTGACCATTGGAGGCTCAGCGCTCAGTACTCAGCGACTCCACTGACGCTTATTCGGATGCAAGTATAACTAAGAAAGGTGAATGCTTACCGCTCATTTAGCTCTCGCGTTAGCATTCCATATTCATCGAAATAATCGTCATAACTACCTCCAGCTTGGTCTGAGAGTGTTAGTCGGGTGTCAAAAGAATCACAGATCGTCATGGTCGCGACCTTCGGATGTGTTCAATGAGAGAGACCTATGAGACTCACGTGAAGGGCGGCTGATACTCGCACGAGAAAACCTCGAGACACCTTTGTTATTCAGCATCGCAAAACTTGAATGAGATACCTCTTGATTGAAACATCAATGAGTCATTCAAGGGATGTTCTTGTAAATTATCTACCATAGATTACGATTCTACCTCCCAATTGATTAAGAATGAGCGCACGGAAGGAGCAACCGAAAGACCCGAAAGTCATGAGCAACCCTGTCCTCAGAGCTACTGATGTACATCGTTTACTCCACAAAAGCGTACAAAATAATAATGCCGTGCTCATCTCGAACACTTCATATCGTCTCTACTCCCCAGCCTAATTGCAGATCTGTTTTGTAGGTTTTAACGTGGCTCGCATACACCCGACGGCATTTGACCGGACTGACAACCAACGTCCTTGTGGGGTCAATAAGGCGTACGGCCCTCCCTGTTGGCTCGACAGCTAGTTTTATCAAAATGCTGGCTTGAAATTTGTTAACAAGGACCGATATTCGCTATTGCGGGGAGTTGAAGAGATAAATAAGCTCACCAAAGTTCTAAGTCAGTAGACCTCTCGGTACGCTCAGATCGGTATGGCAAGACCGCTGAAGCCGACCGTAAGATCTGTGAGATGACTGATCCTACCACGGCCTCGTATCTCAGCTAAAGACCCACATTTGATCATGACCGTAGCCGTGACCGTTCAACGACGAGAGAGGTGGCGGGTATCCGTACGAGCAAAAGCTCAGAAATCCTTTTTGTGCTAATACGATGGTTTGAGCGTAAATAAGATGTCGATCAAGAACGAGTGATCACCGATTTGTACGTGAGGTATCGGCCTTCAGAAGATGTCGACGACGACTGGGTACATTGATGTCAAATAGCATCTATTGAATGTAATGCACCCTCTAAATTACCGTCACCGTGAACAGACGTGAGTGACCGTCTCTGCTGCCAGCATTGGCGGAAACCCTCTGTCGAGTATTTGATAAGGTAGATCTGCCATTCGGAGATTTTGCTCATATCATCGGGAATTCAATGAGGGGCACCGAAGCGACGGGAAAAAGAAAGGACCCCGTCTCGTTTCTCCTTCTCTTGTCTCTAATGGCATTCCAACAATGGGAGGTGTTGATACGAGGTTGATATCTCGGTACCCAAACTGACGGAGAGGGCCGACAGGAGAGCTGTGCCGGTGTCAACGAGTTGTTTGGGGCCAAGTTGAAGGCCATACGCCCCCGTTGGAGGGACGCTCTTGCCCTTCATGAGCATTTGACCGTGACATAGCCGCACTAGTGTTATACAACGGTGGGGAAATATGGACCTTCACTAGCCTTTTCGATATCCTGGGCTGAGGACCTTCATAGTCCTTCGGTAGTTTTAGTGTTCGTTCCACCACTATGAAAAGAGATTGCAAAAATGATCAGTAAACACCTTGTATGATTGGCCATAGAACCTCGCCTCGACGCCGAGTTTTCAACTGTAGATCTCCAGCCTCTAGCTCAAATCGGTGACACAGAGACGATATCTCGTTTTCTCCCATTCCTTCACAAGCGGCGGTTCGGTTGGAAGTGGTCAAGCGGGGCGCAATCCGGAGACAGATATAACATAGTATCGGTATGTATTGTCCAAGACATCCACATCTCTTGACCCCTGTGAGAGTTTATAGCTGCATAGCCCGACTTTAATTGGTCAGACTCGTAGCTGGGCCAGCTCTTTGTTTTATCACGGCACGGGCTTTGTATTCGACGAACCTGGAATGACAGCGAAAGTTTTTGATTTTTGAATTGATGACCGAGTGAAGCCGAAGACGGAGAGAAACTGACGACGGGATGGTTAGGCAATGGAAGTAATGATGAGGTTGAGCTGATGGTGGTCGTACAAAAGCAGGTACAAGCGGAGTCTGAATTATGGTGTCGTTCACGGTCCAATTCGGGTTGTGTGAGCGCTTGTTTAGTTTGCTTTCAGCCCCCACTCGACATCAGAACTCTCTCAGCTTTTTCTCGGTGGGTTACTAGCTGGGTAGCCTAGCCATATTATAGTCTGACGAGATCAAAACTGGAACCGAAACTCCGGAGGCACAATGTCATTACTCACCATTAAGTGAAACTACCGTTTGTCCCTCAGATACTCGCTCTCTTTGATTAAAACTACCTACCGGTTTGCCTCCAGTGTTGTTGGTCGCTCGTCCATCCTTATTCCTTGGAAAGACATCTGAGCTGATCTTGTGAGCTCTTGATGAACGCTTTGTAACACACGAGCATCGGGAGACAAAGCTACTTTTTCCGCTATCAGTGGAAACCAGATCAACCGCCCGAGCGACAGTGTCTTGGATCGAAAGGCTCGAGGCTTGGACTCATGGTATACTAGAATCACGACCTCAGCGCGAGCAATCGTCATTTTGAAACTCATAAAGTTCGAAGTTCTACTGTTACTCGTACTAATAGGGATGATCTTCGCGACTTTTGCACGCCACTTTTCCTTCTCAATAACCAAGATTGATCCAGCTCCACCAAATCTGTTTCTTAAAGTTTGGAAAGGCTCCCCGACATGTCAAGATTGTAGGGTTATGAAGGCAGTCCGTCACTTTGATTCTCGAGTCGATACGGAACAAATATCGAAACATTGCAGATCAGCCAGTCTTTCCGTGGCTCCCCTTCTACCCTGGAAGCATATGTGATTCAACCTCCTCCAAGTAGCTGACTACCGAAGCCGACCTCCTAATTTACCCTGGCTCAAACCTCCCGTTGCTCCTGTGAGACGGTCGTCTCTGGTTTTCGCTCACTATGTCAGCCGTTTATCATGCAACAGAGTTTGGAGTACCGAAACCTTTAGTTCTCACCCTCTCATTGCCTCGTCGAACAAGATAAAAGTAGACCGCCCAGAAGAGACAAATGAGGTCTGTTGAGTGCTATAAATTCGAGAAAAGGCAAATGTACACCTTCGAGACAGATGGTAAGGTGAGGCGGTGCCTAGTTTGTACTTGTCACAATAATAACACAAAACCTCTCGGGTTGATCGAAGTGTATAATAACAGGTAATTCCCGCGTAAATAACTGGCAAAGGAATACAAATATTCATCTGTGGTAGCGGCTCGTCTTTTTACTATTTCGACTGGACCCGGCGCACACCGTCATCCCAGCCTGTCTTTCTTGTCGATAGTCCATTTAGCCAAAACTACTTCAAGACTTGGATCTAACTGAAGAGTAACTCAGGGATGACCTTCGTTAGGAGTACCCAAGGGAGTTGTTGAGTCATCAGTGACAGAATCAAATTCTGTTCGTCTTTCCCCCGTTACAGCCACTCTCGAATCTGCTCGGTATCTAGCTCACAACACAATGACGCCGGAGTCAACTCGTCAGCTACAATCTCCCATGTTTAGCGCTTCGGCGGTTATATTGGATATCGTGGCTTTTGTAAGTGTTCGCTCGTTGCTCACTTTTACTCTGATCCTGGCCCGTCCGTGTCTGAGTTGATGCGGCGGCGCTCATATCAGCCGGGAGCAAGAGGATCTGGTTTTTGGTCCATATCAAGGAAATCTATTTCTGACCGTCATGTGAACTCAACGAGCCCGTCGTATTGGTGGACATAGCGAGGACTAATACAGCATTTAGGACACGAGGCTTGGTACCCAGCCTCACATATACGACTGATGTGCGAGCAACATAACGACGTACTTCTTTCCCCTACCATCACAACCAACAATATCCTCAGCTCTTCGATTTCGGGAGGATGGCGATGAATAATCTGTTCACTGATGCTAGAGACGTCCAAATCGGTCAAAATGCCACCATACAAAGTGTGAGCGGTAACTTGACGATGAATACATATCAAAACAACCAGGGGGATACGGTCGAATTGGTACGTGAAGGTGTGAGACGAAGATGCCGGTGAGGAACGAAGCGGCATCGGATTCCAACCGAGCGAGGGAATGATGACTCAGCACATTCCCTCTCCTCGCGACTTCCACACAGTCGTCGCTCGCTGACAGTCCTCGGCCCTTTCCGTCAATAATTTTACGCCCTTTCTTATTTTATATACTTCCGCAGAGTCAACAACACCAACTGACACGTGGATTAAATGCAGGAGGAAGATGGAAGCGAGGATTCAACCCAGCAAGCAACCAACTCGCGTCAGGCCGAAATTGAGAAGCTGCAGGAGAGAATACGGGAATTGGAAGCGGAAATTGCAAGTCCGCTAGGGGTTAGTGTCGATGAGATAGAGAGAGCCAGGGAAAGGGCTAGGGCATCGGCAGGTCCTTCGAAGAAGAAGAAGTTAGCGGCACCGGTGAATGGGTACAAAGCAAACCCCCTCCTAGCCCGTGAGTGCAGCATTCTGTCGTTTCTCCTTCCCCCCTTCATTTCCCACTTCAACCCATCTGTACGGGGCTGGTCGCTTTCGGGCCGCCCTTTCGAAGTCTGCATCTGTCTGAGGCCAACTGGGCCGGATATCCACGACTGGTACTGAGGCAGTCTGGCCTATACACTGAACCGCGGCTGCTCGGTTACTGTCTGTGACACTGCTATCTGTCATCCTCATCCCTGTCTTCTGGTTGAGAGGGCTCACTGGTTGTTCCACAGCTGTTTCCGAGCGAGTCAGCGAGGCAGTCCGGCTCAACAAGTATGTCCCGCTGTCGGTCATCATTGCACAGTCCAAGCACTTTTCGCTGCGCATGGAGGAGGATGAGATGATTATAACGCGGAATGGAGTCTGGAAGACCCGGTCGCTGGACCGCAGTGGTGAGATGAGCTTGCCTTTCCAAGAGCACCAGAATGCTGCTCGGGCCCTCGTCAAAGTCACCAGGCAGCATCACGGAGACCTCAGAGCAGACTACCTGGAGTCCCACTTCAGCATTGTTTCTGGCCTGGCTCAGACCCATGGGCTCCGTATCGCATACAGTTACGATATTCAGCAGAGGGAGTTGGCGGCAGGTGACCCGCGCCATGATCTGTCCACCCTCGACACACTGGCCCTCACCCTCATTGCGACAGCAGAAGTGAAGAACCATCAGCAGTTCGGGTCCTCCACACCAAAGCGTCGATACGATGACAATGACACTATTGATATCCCTCCCTCTCCCACGAAGCGATCTCGGTCTCTGTGCTACCGGTGTGGGGGCTCGGCCCATGTTATGGTGGACTGTACGGCCTTGTCGACAAGAGCGGGAGTTCCGTGCTTCAAGCTCCAGCAGCGCAACGGGAGGAACACTCTCGTAGAAGAGTCGGGTCAGCAGCTGTGTTTCAGGTGGTCGCAGCACTCGGAGTGTCACTTTGGGGAAAACTGTACCAGCGTCCATACTTGTAGCATCTGCCATGTGGACGACCATGGAGCAGCCGATTGTGATGACCTGTAGGTCTCTGGTCTCTGCTTCACCCCGACAGATGTCTGATACCCTTCACCCTACCATACTGGAACACATCCTAATGTCACCTTTCTTGGAAACACACTGACACAGTAAGGTCAGCCTCGTCACTCTGGTTGGGCTGGCGACGTGATCACGCCGCGGGTCGTTCCTCAGCTTTGGGGAGGCGGCGTGATCCCTCTGCGTCCCGGTCGAGCTTCGCTCGCCCCAGCCCAACCTTAGCTTCTTCTGTCCCGGAATCCCCTCCCGAGATGAGGTTGGATGAGACGAAGATGCCGGTGAGGAACGAAGCGGCATCGGATTCCAACCGAGCGAGGGAATGATGACTCAGCACATTCCCTCTCCTCGCGACTTCCACACAGTCGTCGCTCGCTGACAGTCCTCTGCCCTTCCGTCAATAATTTTGTGCCCACCATCCCCCCCTTCTGGTCAATCTGTACATAGAATGTCCATACCTCGCTCAAATTGATGGTTTTCATGAAATCAGACAGTATGATAGACTAGCCCATATGCCTTGAGTGTCACATAGTGGAGAGCATTGGGCAGGAGAAGCACAAAGCAGAGGATCCCACCCGCCCAGGCGGCGTGATCCCTCTGCGTCCCGGTCGAGCTTCGCTCGCCCCAGCCCAACCTTAGCTTCTTCTGTCCCGGAATCCCCTCCCGAGATGAGGTTGGATGCACTAGACAGCACTATTCTGACTTAGGAACAGTACGGAAATACATTTAGAAAGATACTCATGGGCGACATCATCGTGCGGAAGGATGTATTGTCGCAGGTTCTAGAAGTGATTGTTCATCCTTAGGAGCGAGAATTGGAATGTGGGGTATTACAACAGCAGTCTACAATGATGAGAGTTAGGAAAACTACGCAACATGTCGAAGTAATGGGACTTGCGGGAAAGTTTACAAGCATAACAGTTGAGGCATTGGACGGGACTCATGAAGGCCTTGAAATAGTAAGCCCACTTCACAAGAGTTTGGCTTGGTATTATGTGAGCAATTGCAGATATCAGAGCGTGTGTGTAGAGAGCTGGCATCTCGGTGGTATGTCCAGATACACGTACACGGAGCGGTTGTCTAACCTAATTACAGGTCACCACTATTCCCCCAGCTGGTTGGAATAGGCCAATCCAAATGGCCGACATGGATTGTGCATGATGGTAAGAGTTTTTTGTCGGTGGTTTTATCTACAGACACTGACAAACACATTAAAGAACTGGCAAATGGGGAAGAGTTTGCCAATAAAATGTGGGCTGAAGGGAGCCAAGTTGTGTGGCACTACCTTTGGTATACACAGGTATGTCCAGCGTTTTGGCATCCCACGTCAGCTGATGATGTTTTTAGAGCACCTCGTTTCATGCTTTACGTGCAGACAAGACTCTGACCATACCTGTGAGTGGTTTATTCATGGATCCTACCCCTCTGTTAGATGAAAAGCAGGTTCTTGCCGAGCCGGGTTTCTGGAATTTGAACCTCAAGACCCACGTGTGGCACTACGACATTCCATCCATCTCCCCCTCTCCACCCCCAAACACAAACATCTCTCTCAACCCACTCTCCTACCCATCAATCCCACTTTGCCACAAAACACCTCCCCAACTCAACCCCACCGAGATCATTGCCTGCGTCGGGAACCAACTCGGCGACTTTTTGCATGTGATTGCGTCACTCGGGCGGATAAGGCACGTCGAAGACCTTTCGGAGTTTGTACGTCATGGTCTTCTGACCTTTGGGGCTGTTGTCGACCGAAACCAACTCGAAATCGTCGCCCACCTCCCCTCCGCCCTTTCCCCTCAATGGTGTTTTGAGAACCGCAGCGCCGGTGTTGAAGCCACCTACTCCACTTCCGGTGCGCCCACCTGCCCAGCCCAACTTTTGTGTGCTGACTTGTGTAGTACCATCTCGTGTGGATTTCTGCTCTGACCAGCCGGCGGTGAATGTGGACCTTCACTTTTCCTGGCGCTTGCCAGATGTATTTTGGCAAAACACTGCCTACCTCGCTCAATCTATTCCTTTTGCCTTTGGGTGTCATGATCCCCAGAATGACCTGGGCAAGTGCACCTCCATTTCTCGCCAATTCCCCACTGATCTTTATTTCCCTCAATATTCATTACTGACGTTGGATTTTCTCTCGTCGGCACAATCCCCAATAACCCCACATCCCCGACCCCCATTCATCTTTTTATCCCTACGATGCTTATGGAGCATAGAAACGGGATGTTTTCTATACATTATCCCCTTCCCAGCTCTCTGTTCTACTGGTCTTTTGACCCATACGGAAAACATGCGATATCCGAGGAGGATTGGGAGATGAACGGGATTCCCAGGCTTAGGGTTCTGTCCTGGATTGGCTCGTCGTGGTACCGTGCCGATTATCGGGCAGTAGACGAGTATTTACAAACACGGAACCATGGCTTAGATGGTAGAATCTATGCATGGGAACGTGGGTATCCCGCATTAGTACCAGGTGAGTTGCAATTCCTGTTTATGTATCGGAGTCCCCGGGTCGTCGGCTCATTTCTGAGGCCTCAGGTGATCCTTTTGAAGCTGCAGCCTGTAACTCAAACGAGTCAAGTATAGATAGAAATTTGAACCACGTATTCTCAACAGGTAAGTGGCAGCTAGTATCGGAGAACCATTTATTCATTGCCCCCTGTCGTCTTCAAAGATACTGTCCCTCGCCCTCGGATACGACCCAAAACAAATCCCCGAATAATCAGGTACATTCAGATCATCAAGACCACCGGAAAATTATCTCGGGGGCTCATGCGATCGACTGGGAGGTCCAGGCCTGGTTCTTCAGCTTTGGCTAACCTAGTGATGTTATCCAGTCCGGTTCCAGTCCGGTTCAGTCCCGTACCAACTCCAATTTCCATCCCACTTCCGGTTCCAGTCCCAGCTCCGAACCGGTTTCAGGTCAGAACTGGTTCAAGACCGAACCGGACTGGGACTGGATGCGGTCCCCTTGAGACGCATGGAAAGGCGAATAAAAAAAGGAATATATTCAAATCGTCAAGTCCAAACTGTCTTCGAGCTCATCTACCGATAAGTCTACCTTATGTACAGTGTCGCCTTCCCAGTTTTGGTCATCTACGAGTCGCTGCCGTGCTGCCATAAGCCCTCTACGCTGCTCTGTAGTCATCCCTCGGACTTGAGCCTTGCGATACATACTCTTCAGAAACTGTAATACCTCCAACTGTGCCGCGGAGAGGCGATTGCGCTTCTTGGTGTTGGTATCGCTAGCAGAACTCCATACACGTTCAACAGGGGTTGCAGAGCCCTGTATGGCAAGGTAGTCGCGTGCCATGAGAGCGACAGGAGCAAAGTCCTGCTCGTGTCGCCTCCACCAATCCAGCGAGTCGGGTCCACCCTTCTCAGGATGCTTCGTCGTATGCTCGGACAGGTACCGCATGGCAGCTTGACGAGGATCGTTGATCTCCGATGAATCATCTTCACCGAAAATGTCACCCCATAGCTGTTTTGTTGAGCTGCTGAGTGCTTGCTCTGCTGTCGGTGTAGATTCCTCCGCAGGGACATAGTACTGAGTCGAAAACTAGCACTGAATGTCAGTTGAGGTAAGGTACGAGCATTTATGAGACTTACATTGTCGAGGAATTCATTCTCGGCCTGTTCAGCCAGAGTAATCCACTCGCCGTCTCTGTCTTGGACAGTATCCTTCCACCACTTCTTCAGATAGGACAGCTTGATATAGGGCGTCAAGACTGTAGCTATAAGGTCAGCAGATATAGACGTAGAAGGGTATTTATTGCGTACTGAGGGCGTTGCCGTAGGCTTCGGACCTCTCCTGGAGCTTGTAGTACTTGGCCAGTTTGTTGAGACCTTGTTGCAAGACTTCAACGGTTTCTTCGTCACCACGTGCCCGACAGTCATCTTGAATAGCCTCCCATGACGACTGCAAATGTTCAAGAGCCGGTATTGAAAGCTGAAGTGTCGGGTAGCTCGTAGCTGAGAGCATCTGTTGGCACATATTTGCTTTCTGTGGACGCGGATGAGTCAATGTTAGATATTGCGAGACTCAAAATAAAGCTTACCTCAAGTATCAGGGCTAGAAACTCAATCCGTCTCCAATCATCCTGCGAGAGTTGGTATTTGGCGAGTTCAGGAAAGTCGGCGTGTACCAACATGGTATCGATGGCCTTGCGGAGTCGTATGGCGCGTCGTAGCATAAAGTATGTGCTTGACCATCGTGTGACTACGTCGAGCATGAGCACAAGTGCACCACGAATCTCGCCATTGTCATCTTTAACAATCCCGAGGGCCTCGTAGAGAAGCTGCTGGAGCTCAGCAAATGTACGGCGTTTATGTGTCGACAAGCGAACCTACAGGTCCCCTGTAAGAACAGCTGATATGGCGGAACAATAAGTACTCACTGTCACAATGAACTTCCTCAATCGGACTAGCGGGTCGGCCAGTTCCTCATCAGTTGGGTCCGACATTTCCGCCTCGGTTTCGTTCGAGTATGCCTTCTTACTCAAGGCCTCCACAACATCTCCAACAGCCAGATTGTAGATGTGCGGCATACACCTGAGAAATCATGAGGTATAAGAAGCATACGAGAGCTCTAAACCTCACCGTATATGCTTTGTATCTTTGTCCCAGTCCGAAGCTGGGATACCAGCCTCACGAAGCAGCTTTTCAAGTTCCGCCATCATCGTATCGTTATTGGGTGCATTATCGGTGGTGAACCAGCCCAGCTTCCCCTGTTGACTGCGTTAGAACACGATAAAACAGTATGAGAACGAAACAGACTTGCCTTTTTGACGAGACCAAACCTCTGAAGTACCTTAAAGACAATCTTTGCTAATGACTTCCCAGAATGCGACTCATTAGACAACTCGAATGCGATTAGCTCCTCCTTCAGTTGCCAATCGCCGGTAATGAAGTGAGCTGTCATCCCAAGAAAATTGTCCATGTCGCCGGCGGACCAACAATCAACTGTGAACGAGACTCTACTATTGACCTCCTGGTATAAGACATTCAATAGATGTTCCTCCAACTAACGGAATAGAAAACTTACATTGAGAAGATGCTTCAGAGCCTCTTTGATCTCTTCGAGTTGAGATAGGGCCAACGATACCATCCGCTGACGTGTTGGTATGTCCGTATGGTTGAGCGACGGCCGGAGTATTATACACAGGTCTCGAAACTCAGGTTTCTCAACTATGGATAAGGGCTAGCAATGCAAAATGAGTATTTAACTTCACTATGGACCAAGTCCTTGAGCTCACCAGGTCGCACGCAGCAATAAATCGTAGGCATCGGATTGCAAACTCCTCCTTTGAGAAGGCCACCGTCTTGATGGTCGGTTGCTTCGAAAAGAACGAGTCAATTCGGGCGAGTTCTTCAGGAACATTATCGGGAACTTCATTCTCCTCGAGCTGTGAAAGCAAAGTCGCAGCGTTGGGGTGGTCCTTCAAGATATGCCGTTTGAGTGTCGAGTTGCTCGAGTTGCGAGAATAGCCGTAAACAGCATGGTCGGGGTTGTTCAACTGGAGTGACCTATGTACACAGTTAGTCAGTTAAATTGGGGATTTAGGTTCAAGATTATGTACTCACTCGCACACTTTACAGTACACGGGGTCTTCCTTCCCTCCATAGCGGAAGAAAAGGGTGATCAGCGCGGTCTTTGATCTCCCTGTATTCGACTTCCGCCTTGTCGCTTCTCGGATGGTTGACTCCAGGTTGGGAACGCCAGTAGATGTTGACTCCGATGGTTTTGGATTGCTATCGGATGGCAATGGCTGTGTATCCGCATCGTCAATCTCTACCTCGGAGTCTGAACTGGCTGGTTGAGTATCTTTCATGATCTTAGAACGAAGGTGTAGCGTGGGATCAGATGAAATCGCACCTGATTGTTTTTTCCGCTTTTTTCGTGGTGGCGGCGGCGGCGTAATCTCCTCGACTTCCGAGCCAGATGAATCTGCTGCGACATTCAGTGTCATATTGAAAAAAAAGAAAGAATGGGAGACCCACCACGAGGGCGGCTGCGCCTTCTCTTTGACTTTGATTTTGACGCGATGGTGGTGGAGTTGTTTGATGTCTTTGTTTTGGTTGGCATTTTGGAGGAAAAGCACAATGATAGGAAGTGGCGACGAGAGTGGTTCCATTTTATACCTGTACCTCCCGATTCAATCTAGAGCTTTAGTTCCAAAACAAGGATGTTTTCTAGGGCAGTCAGCCAAGGTATGCAGGGAAATAACCTTACCCTTGCAGCAGTTGTCTATCATATGGATTTTTGGAAACATAGCGTGTACAACCGAAGGCTAAGATAGCATGCAGCCAACGGTTGCAACAACCAGTATCATCCAGCATGCTCTACCCCCAAAATAACGCAACCGACCCTGTCAACATCTATCTGGAGAACCGTGATACCGACCTGAACACAATAAGACGCGCAGAAATGCATAAAAACGCGTCATACACGTCAAATACGCGTTAAATCCATCAAAATTCAGGGTTCCCGCAGAATGGTTTGGTATCACCAAAGGAGGTTAGCAGTTATCAAATGGCATTGCGTGTCTCTACAGTCAATAGCGTCCATTATCACAGAACTACAAGAGCTACTTGAGTAAGTATAACCACTGTAAAGCAAAGGACTGACCTCTATAAGTTGTCTCGTTCAATGGTGAGGAACGAAGTAGAGATATTAGGGTCAAGGCAGGCCAGGTACAAGACAAGCCAGGGCAATGATATGTCCGGGGAAGACTAAATTAGCTTACATGTGGCTGCGGAACTTGCCGAAAAACTGTGCAGTTTGGCACAACAAGCTCATGCCGGCACGCTACCATTTGGGTGCCCGGAACCGGTTCCAAGACCGACTCCTGCCAGTCCGAGTTTCGACTCCAAAATCCTGGAATTTCCGGTTCCGGTCCTAGTCCCTGAGCAGTCCCGACTTCGAACCAGTTCCGGCTAAACCGACTGGGACCGGTCTGAGTTGAGACCGTGTAACAACACTAGATCATCATTTATGACCTATTCAAGCAGTATGAGTGCGATAAAGAACTCATAGGCTCCGATAAGTGTGATAGGTGGAGTCAGGCGAGCCAGGTGGTCAACTTCCACTCGCGCTAGTGTTCGAGTGGCGAAATTACAATGTTCAAGCAGTAGGCAGCGTCGTTCTTATGTGCAACAGATCCATGAATCCTGCGAGGGTCCAAAGGGAATATATTCTTTGATATTGATAATATAAAACGATGGCTTGTCTCTTGAGGGCAAGTTTGAATTGTGAACTGATAGGCACAATGATATACAGAGAATGAAGTCTCCGTCTGTCGATCTTCAGATCGTCGTATTGTACGAGGCCTCGATGGTTCGGGTACCGAACATAACGGTATCGGCCGTCATTCGCTTATGTCAAGTACACGCACGTTTTCACTTTATGAACGCCCGATCTTGTCCTCAGCCCCCACCCCCTCACCCAGAACATAAGAGTTGGGTCGTAACGGACAATCGAGGAGAAAAAATGCCCGTTTGGACTGTGAGAAAGTGGGAAAGCAGTCAGTCAAATCGAAGCCAACGCCAACCCTTAGTCTAATCAGGATGAATCAGGACGAAATTGCGACGCCAGTGATCGAGATCGGCAGGTTTGATGTACTGAACCTAGGCTTCTTAATCGTCGCCGTTGGCTGACCATGACCATGGGGATAGCTGTCAGGTCACGAACGAGCGATGATGATCGCGCATTCACGCTCCAACAATATTTTCTGTTGAACGATCTTCTCAAGCACGGTACACTACATCAAACATGACCTGCCACTGCTAGCCGGTGAACAATCTCAGTCTCGGAGGGTGATGCGAGAGCCATTGGAGAGAGAAGTTCCTGTCGGAATTTGATATGTTCACAGGCCGAGTATATTGCAACTGAGTCACGGCCATCCTCACCGTTCCCACCAACGCGTTGCGAATGGAGATCTTGACGTCGAGCTAAAAATGAGAATCGGGATACGCTGTGAGAAAAGGCGCCGGCCTCGGAAATGCACTGGCAAAGGAGTCGGCTATACTCTGATAGTACTTGATCAGTCAAAAGTCGAGAGGAGCTCATATCGAGGTGTTAGTGAGGAACATGCCTATCCTTTGAAGTGGGCGTGTTTCTTCCGTGTGTATATGAGGCCAGCGATTACTTCGAGGAGTAGTGGAGACAGAAATGATCATTTCGAGTCGGTATCGTTAACATTGACAGTTGATCCACAAGCCCGAGGTATTTTCTATTACTTGAACTCCGTACTAAGGGCCCTCGATCGTCGCAAGCTCAAAATACAAAACCAGGGAAGGGAATTGGGACAGGGGATTTCGAAGTTGACATCCTTTGACGGGCCTTCGAGCCTGGATCCGAAGAGAGGATATTGCGAGGGCTGGCTCAGAATGTCAGGGAGCAATGGAGCTTCGAGAATTGGAGTCTGTCTTTTGCCTCGTAGGGTCTCCTGAAAGCCTTCCTGTGAGTACAAGGTCTCGATCTATATCCCCGGAGCATGTTGATGGGCACTTGAAAGATCAAGAACTACGATTGGACCGATGAGACTCGCAACTTTCTTCAACCTTGAGCACTCGGGAGGGGGCCGAAATAGAGGTTGGATTCTCCAGAACCAAGAATCGGCCCAAGGAGCGAAAATGCCTACAAGGGAAACGGCGGAACCTGCAGAGGAAGTAGACGAGATGTTTCAATCGAAGATTTGTGAGCATTGGTGAGACACCAACGGCGGGAGGACACAGTCTCCATACTACAAGTCGATGTCAGGGATTCGTCTAACTCTCGTTTCATCCATATTTATTATTGGGCGTCTGAGGGTGATATAAGATAGCTGTAGCTGACGCTTAGCGGCATTAAAAATCTCTAGGATCAGTTGATGTGAGCAAATGTAAATCTCTGTCTAGCCGGTAAGGTTGGGCTTGTCGTAGTGAACGTACGGGGCCGTGTTCCCTCGAAAGCCTAAGTGTGCATTCGTAAGGAAAGTTGTGACTGGGATATTGAATTGTTGGAAGAGAAAGAGCGAGCGAGAGCGTCTAATACGAGGTAGGGCTTGAGCTATGATGAGAGGAGAAGCCTCGGCTTGGAATGTACGGCCTAGATAACAGGGTAGTCAAGACGAAGGAGCAAGCCCGGAATCCGAGTCACACGATCGACAATGGCTTTGAGAGAGCTTGCTGAGAGACGTCCGTGAACCGATGCGGCATGCCCCTTGACAAGTTATGACAGAAGGATGACGTTGTGCATGACCTGTGTAATTTACGTTCCTTGCTTCCGCCCCACCACTCGCATTGCTATCGTCTGTCTCAGTCTGTTTCTCTCACATGCGAAGCTTGCAGCTTTTATCCCCTCTTCTGACTCCTACTTATAACCCTAGGAAGAACGAAAAGGGATTAGAGATAACTCATTCCTGATCCATCTTTCTGTCCAGTGTCCCCGCCTGGAGAACAATTATAAAATTGATTCGGGTCATGATAGGTCTGTTTCTGTCTCTTGATTCGATGCCAGCACTAGACCGCTAATTCCTCGCCCCTCCGTACATGTTCCGAGCCTTCCACTCGCTCCTCGTCGTGGCTGGGTCTCCGGACATCGAGAACACTCTCAATTATCCCTCGAGTTTTCCGTTTTCGCCATCATCCTCTCCCAGCGCGGTTTTCCGAAACGGTATCTCGTCATTGCTTGCGATACCTAGTGCCACACGAACGATAATCAAAGTCGACGCAATTCCCTGTGTGTCTTTTGGTTTGCGATGGCGCCAGCCCTAGTGGTGACTGTGCTTACCATTATGGGACTCAAGCAGCAACGAAGAACTTCCGCGGTCACCGAAAGTAATCCCCAGGATGAACTTTCATAGCCCATGACCGTATATGCAAAGACTGCTATTGGGTACAGAACCCCCGACTCAATCCTGGGAGTTAGAGGTATCAGCAATGTTCCAAGTTTCACGATATACGATAAGTCTTACGATGCATGAATTATTGTTCGGTACATCCTTGTGATGGGTCGTGAGTTGATTAGCGATAGTTGTCGACTGATGTAAAGCACCCGCCCCGCTGGATGGTAAAAAGGTCATCAGTGAGTGGTTTTGTGGAAAATCCTCCGAGATCTCATCACTCACCTATGAGCACAGTCAACAGGAGGTTACTGAACAAAATCCCGCAAAAAGCACCAAGTGCAAGGACTTTGAAGGAGAGGTCGCTCTCGTGGTATCCGTGGTTGTAAAGGATACCAAAGTCAAGCTGTGACACTGGTGTCCAGGGTCCTTTCTTTGGGACGATGGTAAGGTAGCCTGCGACTGTACTTTGGTTAGTAAGGGACGCTACGATCGTTCATCGAAATCCTACCGTTGTTGACGAGGCAAAGGAGACCCGGGAGCGCCACGACCCGCCGGCGACTTCCCCAAATAACGTAACACCTCCAGATCTTGAAGACCTCAGCGTCAAGTGGATTATTGATTGGGGGTCACGCACGAGGATTATGTCGGTGACTAGGCTGTCGGAACGTGACGTCAATAATCAAAGCCCATGACACGGGATCCACAAGTTCTTTGTATCTGGACGTACTTCGAGGTGACTAGTGTGATCTGCCAAGCAAGTCCTAGTTTCCTATGACGAGCCATTTGAGTGATATGCCGGACAATAGATACTGTCGGACTCACTTAGCACAAGAATATAGCATGTTAACCCTGGACAGCATATCATCGGGGCGGGGTCCTTGTGGTCCTACGAGTTTCTCTAGAATTGATTCTGGTGGCCATACAGGACCCACCAGCCGTTCATACTTGACCAAGGGAATGCTCCCCGATATGCGGGTTCCATATACAGCAAGTATGGTAGCAGCTGTGTCGAGTGCACTACTACAAGTCACCAACACAAAGAGAGCTATCACAAGGAGGCTGTGAAAATGGAACCGTTCACGTTGGCGCCTTCTGAGGACAGAGATGCACACCGCGAACAGAACGAGATAGATACCTGATATATGAACAAGGATAAGTTAATCACGCAATAATCACCAGCATCAATAGAGTCGCACTGACCGTAAGTTGAGAAAAGAACCTAGAAATATCATGACGTCAAATCAGAACCGTAGATCGGAATATTCGCAACGCATAATCTGACTATGGCGCCGACTGTAGGGAGGATACAGTCTTGTGACCCCATTTCCCAGCACATAGTTGTGATAAAAGGTTGAGAAACGTTTGATGAGTTCTCGTCCATGACTGCTGAAAGTGGAGGAATGTCTTATAGTAAGCAGCGCGAATAGACCTGAGTATATATACTTTGTCTGGCTCCCCGATTACTTCGCTGATCCATGCTGATCGGCTGGATAAAGTTCCATTTATATGATCTAGAGTCATGGATCCGACTGGATGCAGCGTGGCTGTCTCCCCACTTCTCTATAGTTCATCATTACTTTGGGTTGCGAGAGAGCGAGGAAATTAGTCCGACTCAAAAACATCTTAACCGAGCGCTCCCGACAACTCGGAAAGTCAGAAATTGACTCAGACTGTTTGGTGTCAGAAGTGACTTACAACTTGAATCCTCTCCGCTGACCACCTCTCCATGCGTGCGGTGACCGGTGGAAAGTGACCCAAGTTCAGACTGTTTGAGTGGCAGATGTGACCTATAACTTGAATCTGCTCCGCAGACCGCGCCTCTACAGGTGCGATCTCGCGGTTTTTTCCCTTCTTCCTCCATTGCTTTCATCCGACGTAATTCCTTCTAGACCCGTTTATGTAGTTCATCAGGCGTCAATGTGCCAGCTACAATTTTTCAGATGTCAACTCATGGTGATGTTTATATCTGATTCTGGGGAGAACGGTCATAATCTAGGTTAGGGAAAGCCGTTCGGACGTCTCCCGGGCTGTGTCTGAGGAATAAGTGTCCTCTATCAGTGTCCTCTATCAGTGCCCCGAATCGCATGGTGATGTAGTAGTACACACCAATAGACAATCAATAGATCGAAGGGACACATGGAAGTGTGCCTTAAATGAAAGCATTCGCTCCATACCCGAGGGAGATTCTCCATGCTGGATGTCAGGTATAACCCGAGATGAAGTCCTCACCATACTGCAACCTTGATTAGTGGCGCACTGGAGTCAGTATTAGCGCAAGGGAAAACTTATAGGCTTCGATAGGTGATAGGGGGGTCAACAGGCTGAGATGTAGTTCGCCTTCCTTGCTCACCAAGGTGCTAAAACTTACAGTTGATAGATGTGAAATCAGAGCCGATGGGGGCACGATGATAGTCCGATAAAGAAGAATTTAGGTCTTTGTCTTTCCGGCAGACGGAGCTCAAGGAGGTTTGGGGGTGGGAGATAAGTCACGTAAAAAGATAAAGACGCCCTTCTGAGGGTGAGAATACGGTAAAGGGTACCGTCGACAAGATATGGGCTTTGATAACGAGGTTTGCTTGCCGCTCGAGTTGACCCCACAGCAAGACAATCGCTATCGTAATCATTGAACTTCGAACCCCGAGAATGCTGTTAGCAGTGACAAAGCACCAACGCGGATGAGTACCATACCTTTTGAATCGTTGTTGCCACCGGTGCGTAATGAGAACAGAATATCAACGGAAGACTAGTGGGAACGCATATAGCACAAAGCCGAGTGCTGCGATCGGGAGCTGAACGAGTCAAGAACGGGTGATAAGTATCTGGGCATGGTTTCAATATGTATTTACTGTGCTCTCCCTCTGCGATACAGGTACGGGAACGGCTCTGATTTCATCCGGGAAGTTGAAATTAGAAAGAATAATCGGTCAAAGCTGGGCCTCTGACCCCTCCGATGTAACCAACCCTTATTCGGATATCCGTAGCAGGAGTGACTTCATCACTCGACCTCAAAGGAGTTGTTAAAATCGTGCTTTGAGAGACTGTAAGGGAGTTGTGAGAGCGGCGACCCGAAGGAACTGAGCCCGACATTGCCGATGATGATCTATAGGTCGTTCAATATACTCTACATAATCTTTATTCTTCGGATCCTTTGAATCCTGAATGATTTAGCTGCCTATAACACGCGAGTGACGAGGAGATCACTTGAACGAGGATGATCTCAGGAGTAGGAGCGACGGCAGACAGAGCTGAAGCACTTTTTGATAGGACTACCGGGTGCTGTGACAAGGAAGCTGTACAAGAGGATTCGATCACAGCATAAAAAGCAGTCAATGCGATATTTTTGAGGTGTAAGTAGGAGATATCTGACTATGTTCTCTGCAGTCGGACGGGATATATGGCAATAGTTTTGGGGCTTATAGTCCGAATGAAGGGTACCGTCGATGATGCTCAAGGCTTGCCCGCTTGTTGGGATATCTAAGCTTGGGCATCTTCCATTCGTTGATAGGTCTCCATAAACAGGTTGGCTTGCCGATCAACTCCCTTAGATAGAGTCTCGTGTTGACGGCTGTGAAACGCCGAGATTTGAGAGAAATATAAGCGATGACACTCGATGAAAAGTTCCCTTTTGAGTTTGAACTTTCAAGTACCCATAATTCACCGCCGTTTGTCCTGTTTCCCGGCAGCTCATAACGAGTAGAGACTTTGACGTCGAACGTGAGTTAGAATCGGGTCCCG
This sequence comes from Marasmius tenuissimus, assembly GCA_029532415.1. Lineage (NCBI taxonomy): Eukaryota > Fungi > Basidiomycota > Agaricomycetes > Agaricales > Marasmiaceae > Marasmius > Marasmius tenuissimus. The sequence goes on from JAQOTA010000067.1 coordinate 303,547, forward strand.
GGATATATGAGAAGAAGCGCTGGCCTGGATTCATGGCGACAGCAAAGCAGTCAGCCCAGTGTTGGGCCAAATCGTAATATTTGATACTCGTGAATAGAAAATACTACATACCTCGCCTGATGACCCTTCCATACCCTGACTCTCTACAACGCATGCACCTAATGTGAGGTGAAACTCGGAATATGCTATGAGAACAAACGCTGGCTTGGAAGCCAGATGATACGGGGGTGATGGAGCAGTCGGCTCAGGTCGTCGACGACGCGTTGTGGTCGAGACCAAGAAGCGAGCCCGGAATGGTCTCACAGGGGCAATGCAAACCGGACGTGAACCGATGCCTCGTAATAAACTGTGACAAGTTACAAAGATGACGTTTGTGCGTCAGCGTGACTCACATCCCTTACTCCCGCTCCACCCCAAATCTTCGTCCCCTCGCACATGTGGAGCTCGCAAGTTTTCACACTCTCTTCTACCCCCACCTAAAGCGACTGGATCATTGTCGCTTTAGAAAGAATGAGGTAAAATTAGAGAATGAACGAGGTCCTTTTCCCTACTGGTCTGCTTTACAGCTGTCAGCGCTCGAGCCTCGTTGCTTTTTATTACTCTCCTTCCGAACCCTGACGCTCATATTTTTGCTTTGTAGGTTCTCCAGTTTACCACATTTCTTCTGAGCCGACAACGAGTCCTACGTATCTATGTCCTCCTAAAGTCCCAAGTTTTACCGACGCATCAATTCGATCGCTTCCTTCGGACTCGAGGGCGTTCGTACCACTTGCCTGCACCCTTGGGAACCTGGTTCTAGAAGTCCTTCCGGTTTCTTGCTTTGTATATCGTTTGATAGCCATGTGCACACCTATCTTCTTGGCGTCGGTGAAGGGAGGACCGAAAGCTCATTCTCTGAGGCTCCAAGATCGTACAAATAAGTAAATCATGTGGTGGTCCAGTATATTGATATCTTACAGCGCCTGAGCCTCGTTGCATTCTCTTTTCCCCTTCGGAAATCTGTACCGACCTTCATTATTTGGCCGTGTAGGTTCTCCGAGCTCTCCACTGAGCCCTACATCATTTACCTTCCAACATCGCGCCAGGGGGGCAGCGTATGTGAAGAGCGGAAGGTCGGACATCAGGCACTTTGCCAGAGAATCTGTTACCTACCAGTGCTCGATCCCATAACAGTTTTGTGTGATGAGTTCAAAATACCATTTGAAGTAGGACGCTTACACGAGCATGAAACGCTGGCGGTCCAAGTTGTATCGTCTAAAGCCCATCCGTGACCAATATTGGCGTTGTTTTTCGAGATCCTTCTCCGCCTATCAGCTCGTATACCTGGAAGTTTGAGAAAAACAGATTCTATATAGATACCAGGAGATCAAATATAAAGATTAGTTTAGCTCGTACTGGGTCTACCTCTGTCTCCAGACTCGAAGCTAGTGCTCATCCGTTTATTCCTCGCTCTTCAGTGCATGTTACAAACCCTCAACTCGTCCCTCGTCGCGGGGTGTGCCGGACTCGTTGGGTCTTCGGATATTGAGAACGCTGTCAATTATCCCTCGAGTTCCTCCATTCTCAACGTCACCCTCTCCCAACACGGTTGCCCGGAATGATTCCTCGTCATTGATTGCAATACCCAATGCGATGCGAACGATAGTCAATGTGGAAGCGATTCCCTGTGTGTGTCTTAGTTAGGGATGCCGCCCGGGAGAGCGGTGAGTGTGCTTACCATTATGGAAGTTAGGCAGGAACGAAGAACTTCCTTAGTTACTTCGAGACCAACCAATACCGGGTAGGTAATTGATTGGGCTCCATAGTCCACAAGTGTAAGGACGGTAAATGCAAAGAGTGTAGCGGGATACAGAACCGCCGACTCAACCCTGGTAGTAAGCCGTTTGTATCAGCAGTGTCCCCCAGCTCGTTGTATGCTATTGGGTCTCACGATACTTGAATTATTGTTCGGTACATTCTTGTAATAGGTTGCTGGTTGTGTAGCGATATTTGCCGACTGACGTAAAATACTTGTCCCGCTGGATGATGGAAAGGTTACTGGTGTCAAGTTATGGGGAGTGTTCTACGATTGTTTACCTATAAGTACAGTCAGTAGGAGGTTGCTGAGCAAGATCCCACACAGGAAGCAGAGTAAGAGCACTGAATGAACGTCGAGACTCTTTTCGCCGAAGTTTTCGACTCCGAGGGAGGTGAAGCGGGGGAGGGGGAAGCCGACGTAGATAAAGACGATGTCGCCCGAGGATACAAAAGGAGCGATGGTAAGGTAGCCTATGACTGTAACTCAGTCAGAGGGAGTGCTGGTACGAAAATACCTATTAAAACCCTGACCGTTGTTGACAAGGCAGAGGAGAGCCGGGAGCAACACGACGCGCCGTCGACTTCCCAGATGATGTAACACCTCCAAATCTTGAAGAGATTTTGGTTTAGAGAGCACCATCAGTTGGAGCGGCACACACAAGAATTATGTCGGTTACCAAGCTGTGCGAACAAAAAGTCAATGTTGAAGGCTCATGGCACGGGGTTTGCAACTTGTTGATCGGATCTGGACGTACTTAGAGGTGATTATCATGGCCTGCATAGCGTAGTCCAGTTTCCTTTGCCAAGTAATTTGAATGATGTACCGGACAAATTATCATCAGAAAAACTAACGTGGCATACGAATAAAGCAGGGCACTTTTGGACTGCATGTCATCGGGATGAGGCCCTTGCGGCCCTACTAGTTTCTCCACAGCCGTCCTTTCCAGGTACGACCCATGTTCGTCAATAATCATGGGGAGGGCATTGGATATGTTGTTGTAATATTCGGTGAGGATACCACTGGCTGTGTTGAGTGCAATACCGCAAGTCGCCAGCACAAAGAGGGCTGTGACAAGGAGGCCGTGAAGATAGAACCGTCCATGTCGGCGCCTTCTAAGAACAAGGATGCACACCGCAAACAGAACGAGATGGATACCTAGTATACAAGCACGCAGTCAGACTGACCGCAGGCGAGGTAAAGAGCCTGAAATTATCACCACATCAATAAGGGCAGTACATAGGAAACATTCATAACAATGACGCACGCATAATCGGACTATAGTGCCGACTACGGGGAGGAAGCAGTCTTGTGGGCCCATTAACCAGCACGGAGTTGTGACGAGAGGTTGAGAAAAATTAGATGGGTTGCCATCCACGACTGCTGAAGATGAAGAAATGGCCTGTTGTAAACGACTGTGAATAGATAAATATAGGTTCTGCGGTCATCTCGCTGATCCATGCATTAGCTGGGTGAGGTTTCATTCATATCAATCGGAGTCATGAACCCGAATAGCTGCTTCGCGCAAGTGTAATTGTCTTTTCGGTGTCCCATGCCTCATCACGATCCTGAGCTTCGGGAGAACGAGAACGATTGGGCTGGCGAACAGGAGTCTTGATGAGGAAATGGAGCTCGAAGCATTGCCGAGAACCCATCAACCGAGTAGAAAGTGCTTCAGGTTCTAGCTCTTTGGGTGACAGATGCGACTCACGCTCGAATCCACTCTACATACCAACATTCGTCAGGTGCGAATCTGGCAGGCTTTTCATGTCCTTCTCTGGTGCTTGCGCCTAACGGCTCTTCCGAGCATCACTATGCCAGCTCGTCGTCTTCTCTGGGGAACATTTAGGGTTTGAATCGGAGAGAGCCATTGGTACGATTTCCGGGCTATGATTGAAGGAGAGTACCTATCCTCAGTCAGTGCTCCGAGATCGCGAGGCAATGACGATACATGTGTTTTACGAGTTCGAAGGACAGCTAGGAGGTTAAAAGAACATCCGAATTGTGCCTGTAATGATGGTGTTCGCTCAGAGAGTCTTTCCGTGCTAGATAGCGATGTGTCTTCCGAGGTGAAATCTTCGCCGTACTGCGGAGGACTCAAGTGTGAGCGAGAGAGAGAGACTGGTGAGGTTCGATGGGCGATACGTGGAGCCAGCTGGCTCCAATGCTAATCAGCTTTCATGCTGATTCAAGTCGGGAAGTGACGTTTCCGATCTGGAATGTACGGAAGTAAGAAAGAGCGGTCAGACCTGCCGTTGCATGCATTTTGGTTAATCCAAACGACATTGCAATGTCAAAGGTGGGTTAATCAGGATTAATCAGGATTAATCCCTATTAATCCTATTCACCTCACATGGTGATGTGCATTACCAGGACCACCTACTGACTTGAGTGAATTACCCCAGCGGGGTCTTGTCGGAGCGGATTAATCCTTGGAAACACACACTTTGTGATTGAGGGTTAACTCATGCAAGGATTAATCCCTATTAATCCTGTTCACCTTACATGCGCATCATCGGGATCACCTACTCACTGAGGTGGATTAGCCCAGTAGGGTCTTGTCCGAGAGGATTGATCCCTGAGATAACAGGGGTTAACTCACGTATCACAACTGGTTCGCCAGCTCAACCAGTTGGGTGAACTTGCACATTGGGCTTGGGTTAGCTCACTCTCTAGTGGGATTAATCTGTTTAGTCGAGGTTGATAACCACTTTGTTATACACAGTTCAGCTAAATAAAGACGAGATTAATACTTTTTTCTGATTCTTGGGTCAAAAAAGGCGCAATAGGTGGGCATTTTGAAAGTGGTGGTGGTCACCATTCAACAAGAATGTAAATAGATATCTACAAGATCACATCTATGGATCTGCTATCCGGTCCATACAAGCTCTGCCTCATAACTCCCAAATTGGCTCGGTGTTTGGATGCTGACGTTCAAAAAATCTGTTCAGATCGTCATTCTCCCCTGGTCAAGTACCTCCTACCGACTCAAATTGAGAGTTTGCATCAGAGGCCGTGGACTTACACATCGCCGCCTTTTGAATCGCATACACCCGATAAACATTCGAGGTCAATGAGAAACCCTCCGTACTGATGGCCACTTTGTATCTTGATAAGGCCTGATCTGGTGGGACGGTGGAGAGGTTGCGCCACTACGTCGACAACTCCTGGCATGACCTCGAGAAGCGGCGGAACTCTTCCTCAAGGATTTCTACCTCTTCAATCAAGTGTTGCATGTCGACTTTTGCTCAGAACCACTGAACACGTTCAGCTAGCAAAACTCACTTAAGTCTCGGTCGGTCACAGCTCTGATGAATATCTTGCACACACCTTCAACCAAAAAATCTGCCTTTCCCTGATCATCCAAACCTTTCAGCTGACCATAACACCAGATCCACGAGTCAATATGTTTGCTGTCTCCCAACTCACGTGGAGCCATCGAGTTTTTTGCATAGGTGTCTTCGTCTTTGAGGATTGGGTAGTCGGGAGATTCACTTAGGCCCATCAACGCGAGGACAGCGAATCGAGTGTCCCGGTACTGATCCATATAGCCCTGTTTCCTTGCCTCCACACTGTTCAGCCATCTCACCGACCGAGTGTTTTGGGTGACGCCCTTTGCATCCTTGCGCTGTGTGTCCCGCATGACAATCTTTGAGTTGATAGTATCGCAGAGGTGAGCAACAACATCATTGCATTCTCCCTCTCGCAGCTTCAGGTCAATCTGGGATAATTCTTCCAGCCCAAGATTCTGTCGTTCCCGAGAGCTGAACTCAGAAGGGAGGTAGAAGCAAATATTTTCAATTGGGGGGGCCGCAGGCTAGGGGTATTGATAGCGAGGTCGATGACCAGGACTCCGGCTAAGATAATATGTCCGGTGTAAAGTGGTGTAATATTTGATTGTGATCGCGTTTGCCCTACATCTTTTATCTCCACTAAGTTCAACTTGACTTTCCTTCTCCCATTATTTTAGCCTATGTTCATAACTAATAAAACTAATAATCGCGTCCCTTTTCTTCACTGACCTATAGATCAGTCAGTGGTACTTTGAATACCTTCGGGCAAAGATTTTGGATAGCTGAGTAATCGTTGTGGGGTTAATCCTCGTAGTTAGCCCGTGGGTAAATTAGATTAATCCACTCGGTCGAAGGTTAATAGGTGGTGGGTGAATAAAATCAATCGGCTCATTGAGTTAGGTTACTCCAGGAGTCGTCGGGGTCAATTCAAGCTGGGTGAATCTAATTCACCCTCGAGGGTTAATACGTGGGTGAATGGAATTAACCAGCTCATTGAGTCAGGTTAATCCACAACTCGGGTGAATCGAGTTCACTCTTGAGGGTCGATACGTAGGGTGAATAGAATTAATCAGCTCATCGAGTCGGGTAAATCCACTAGTCATTGGGTGAATGGTTCTATCGTATCTGGGGTTAATCCAACCCGGGCGAATCTGGTTGTATATCGGGTTGTGGATTAATCTGGGTTAACCTGTTCTGACGTTGCAATGTCGTGCGGATTAACCAAAATGCATGCATTTACTGGGTGAATCTCTAGTGTAACGGCCAAGTTGAAACTCAAATGAGAGTAAATGAAATAAGAGACCGAATCACCTCTCTACTTGCCAAGACTGTGATATCTCTGCCCATTGGTGCCCCAAACGGTTGGACATTACCGCTGGCAACTCTTGGCGGCAGATATCGAATATAAACCTGATCTTTGGCCCGAGTCTGTCACCAAAACGTCCAAACTACTGGTATGATATGTTGAACATGAGGATTACCACCGAAGATTAATCTCACCCAAATAATTGGTGCGATTAAAATTATTATACCCATGAATCACGATCGTAGCAGTGACCATTTTATCTAACGCGGTGCTAGGACGTACCCACACGAGCAAAAGCTTTCAATACCTGTTGTTGCAACTCAGAATATCGGGTGTAGGGAGCCGTCAAGCTAGCATGGCTAGCGCCGGTCGATCATGTTTGCCCTTTAGTCTCCCAAAAAAAGAACAACATCATTGGTCTTCTGGTCTAGTACGCTGGGTCGGGTCCCAGCTTACAGCGACAGAGAAGATCAGAGCTGAATCTTACCTTTGGTCCCAGTCCGCCATAGAAAAAGATCCACCTACTAGTGATATACGGTAAGGATAGCTACCAATTCAACGGGGGGAAATCAATCTCACCTCGAAAAAAGCGCATAATCAATATCACTGTCCACAAATCACGATGGTAACAGTGACCTTTTGGTCTGACACGATGATATTATGACATAACTACACGAGTGAAAGCTCGGGATATCCGTTGTTCTAACTAAACCACGAGTCCGTCAAGCCTATTTTTTGACACCGATCAATCTTAGCATCCAAATTTCCGACTACCGAACTCCTGGTCCCAGTGAGGATCCAACGGAGGCTATGAGACTGTACCAGATACGCTGAATGTTAAACAGTGGCAATCCGAGCCGTGCATAGTGAACCTACAAACGTAGTCCCACTGTGTTTTCAGAAGCGCGAACGTGAGCAATCGAGATACTTGGTGACGACGCGAGGCAGGGTAACTCACGATTGACATAGATCCACTCTCCGACCCGTGTTTGGTGTTTTCAACAATGACATTTGTGTAGTCGAAACAGACGACATCATCCACTGAGAGGGTCCATGCTGCGTGGGTTCCGAGAGGTATAATCGGATTGCATGGTCAGTCAAAACTCAACTCCCATACGTGGAGCTGACGGCTGGATGAGGTTATCTCGCACTTTCTCTTGGGGCGCGAGAAAATGCAGGCCGGGGTGAAGGCCATGGCCTGCACCCGCCTTCACCTGGCCTGCAGTACCCGTCGTCCAACCTGCTGTCGACGACTCCCTTGTATACACGTATCGTGTTATGGTATCCCACGTCGAGTAAGGCTATCTATTTTATCAATTAACCATCAGAAACTTTTGTTTGAATGAAATCCCTTATGTCTCTGCTATGTTCCCACATTCCCACGATCTAGTCTCGAGGCAAATCTTCCTCTTTGTGGTTGCTCATGTAAATGTAAGGCCAAAGAAGTTACTAATGTGTGATATTAGGCATAGTACTCCTAGACAGAAACAACGAGCCTAATGATGAGCCGGCATGACGCCTAGCGCAGAGGACTACAACATGGCTACACTACTACTTACCAGAGAGGAGTTTAGAGAGTTAGAGGCGAGACATAGAAGCTCAAGCACACTGCTAGATTCAGGTAGAGAACTACGAGCTTATATACATGTAGATACAATAGAACTACCATATAAGGGCAACAATAGAAATTGTACATATGAGTATAGTGAACAATAGACGAATGGAACAATAGCAAATGCATTGTCCCGCATAATACAATGGCGGGAAGTATGAACCGGGACTTCAGATATACCGGGATCTAATCATAGTCCACGGATTCAACACACCCCCTCGCTAAGTGCAGCTGAAAAGCGCATCTGAGCGAATCAAGTGGACGAATAGAATTCAAGTCCAAGGTGATCTCTGAACCGTAAGAACTTCTCATGACCGAGATTCTTAGTGAACATGTCTGCGGGATTATAGACTCCTTCGATGAAGAACAACTCTACTTTGCCATCTTCAACACACGATCGAATATAATGATATCGAATATCGATGTGCTTGGTTCGGCATTCTTGAACCAGATTAGATGCAATGAAGATAAGCCTTGATTGTCACCGCAGATTGGAATAGGACCTAAGTCGGTTCCAAGTTCAGAGAGTAGTGATCTTATCCAGGAAGCTTGATGACTGCAATCCGACAGTGCCATATACTCAGCCTCAGTGGAAGAAAGAGCTACAGTCTTCTGGGCGTGTGATTGCCACGAGAAGATGCCGCCTGCTAACTTGAAGAAGTAGCCAGTGATCGAACAGCGTTTGATAGGATTGGCAGCCCAATCCGAGTCTGTAAATGCAAGAAGACCTCCATCAGAGTCACCATCGTAGACGAGTGAATAATCTGATGTGCCAGCTAGATAGCGGCAGATATACAGAGCTTTATTGAGGTGTTCCTTCGTTGGATTAGAAGAGAACTGAGAAAGCTTCGTAACTGCATAGGCAATATCAGGACGTGTGCCCAGGATGGTGTACAGAAGCGATCCAATCACAGACTGGAACTTGGAGCGAATGGCAGGATTGACTGGACCATTGTTGGGAGTTGGCACATAGCCAGCAGGTAAGGGCATAGGAGCACCTTTCGCATTCTGCATCCCAAAACGTTCAAGGACTTTCTTCAGATAATCCTTTTGGTCAATCATAATCTTATTGCCTTTGCGACGAATGCTCATGCGGAGAAACTCGCTAGCATCGCCCATATCGCGGCATTCCCATCGAGCCATGAACTCGGCTTTCTTCTTGTCAACAAAAGCTTTGTTAGGACCCATAAAGAGTGCATCGTCAACATAGATGATCGCATACACAACTTCACCACTCTTCGGATCTTTGCAGATGAAGAGTCCAGCATCAGAAGTCAGGTGTTTGAAGCCTAGTACTTCCATGGATGAGCTGAGGGTTCGCCACGATTCAAGGGCAGCTTGCTTCAGTCCATATAATGCACGATGCAGGCGTAGTACCTTACGTTCTTGGCCCTTGACTTTGAAGCCTTCAGGTTGTTCCATGTAAATCTCCTCAACAAGATCACTGTATAGGAAGGCATTCTTAACATCAACAGAAGTGATGTACCAGTTCTTGAGAGCTGCGAGAGCAAGCATCATACGAACAGTCTCATAACGAACAACTGGTGAGAAGATCTCATCAAAGTCGACACCTTCGACCTGAGAGAAACCCTTTGCAACAAGTCTAGCTTTCTGTTGAATCCATGGACATTTATTAGATCCCGGTATATCCGAAGTCCCGGTTCATACTTCCCGCCATTGTATTATGCGGGACAATGCATTCTCTATTGTTCCATTCTTCATTGTTCTATATGCTCATATGTACAATTCCTATTGTCGTCCCTATATGGTAGTTCTTTTGTATCTACATGTATATAAGCTCGTAGTTCTCTACTTTAATCTACAGTGTGCTTGAGCTTCTACGTCTCGCCTCTAACTCTCTAAACTCCTCTCTGGTAAGTAGTAGTGTAGCCATGTTGTAGTCCTCTGCGCTAGGCGTCATGCCGGCTCATCAGGTTATGGGCCCCGGTTAGCCCGACTACAATGACGAGCGCCCCTAGGCTGCTGTTAGTGACGAGCGCCCCTAGGCTGCTGTCATTGGCTAGCTAGGCTAGACCTGCATGTTGCCATCGACCTCTTAATTGAGTGATCGATCTATGGCATTGATGTACGTCCTTTGACAACATCGGATCTAAAGGATCCAATGCTCCCCGTTGAGCATAGCGCCTTGATGGCTGCTCCCTGTGTTGATTAGACGCATGCTGATGCTGTCTTTTCTAGATCCAACACCAATATCTCAACCTCTTACTATCATGTTCGACATTAAGAAATACTTCTCCGGTCGCTTCGACGGCACCAACTTCAAACAGACCTACTGCAGCGAGATGGAAGCTGTGTGTAAGACCCAAGGTCTTTACGGTCATCTCACTGGTGACGAACCACGTCCCTCCATGCCCCTTGGCAGAGTCACTAGCCCCGAGGGGGTTACTCCTGTTGTCCGTGACACCGTCCCTCCTGAAGAGCACGCTGCATGGCAAAAGGAAAGTCTTGCCTGGGACAAGGAAGATCTCCAGCTCATGGGAATCAACCAGATCACCACCACCAAGGAGGTCTTCGATCCTATCAAGGACATGAACGCCGAAAAAGCTTGGGAACAGCTGAACAACACCTACGGCGAGCCCACCTTGTCTGCCATCTATGGCGACTTCGTTAAACTCGTCTCTTTCAGGCTTACCACCTCTCATCCCCAAGCCGGCATCGCCAAGTTCAAGTCCTACATCGAACGACTCTCCGAGGTAGGAGTAGTTCTCCCCGAGTTGATCAAGTCCCTCTTGCTCATTGCCGCTATTCCTCCCGAATGGGACGCCACCTCATCCAAATCCCTTCATGACTTCGTCAGGGATCCCGAGGATGAAATGTGCATTACTGTTGCGAAAGTCCATGATGCTATCATGGTCGAGTACGAACGCCAGAACCCTCAGCTCGCTAATCGCCTCTCTGCGGTGAAGCGTGCTGGTAATCGCGAACCATCGTTTGGTCAGCAGCAGCGCCCGCAGCAACGTCAGCAGCGTGGGTACCAGCAGCAGACCAACACTCGCCCACCACAGCAGCAGCAGCAACGTCCTTCTTCAAACCAGAACAAGGGTAAGAAGAAGAAGCAGCAGCGTGGTACCCGCGGTGGTATCAACCAGCACCAGGGTCCCGGCAACGCCGGCGGTAACAACAGCGGTAACAATCGGTCTCATGGTCACTCCCATCTTGCGTCCTACGCATCTGTCGTCGCCTCCCCTCCTCCTGTCCGTCCTTACTCCTCGATCACTGACCGCAAGGAACGTATTGTGTTGAACGCAGTCAATAACTCCTTGCGCGCCGAGATCGCCAGCGCCCCTCCTAGCTGTGCTAGAGGATCTCCGCCCCCAGCGCACTTCACTGGTCACTGGGACAAGTCTTGTGACAGCACCATTCCTCCCGCTGTCAAGAAGAATCCGGCTGCCATGCAGTCCTTCACCGGCTTCAAGCCATCCAAGTCAGTATTTGATGATGTACGTGAAGCACGTTCACTTGCTGACAGACTTGGTGTATCTAAGACGGCGCGGCATCTCAAACCGTTCGAACAGATTGTCACGTCCGCCGCCAATCGTTAACTCCAGGATCGTATCTCGAAGCCTGGTTCCTCGTCCAAGCGAGTTCTGGAGGACGATTCGGAAGATGAAGGAACCGGACGTCCTTCTCCTACTCCTTCTAAACGCTCTCGCAGCATTGATCCTGATGAAGATGTAGAGATGGACTGGGGATCTGACGATGGTATGGATGATATGGCTTCTCTATTCGGTAACGACGTTGACAACAATATTGCCAAAGCTGCAGGAGTAGAGGACGTCCCGGATGACGTCTCTCTTGGATCGTTCCACAATGACAGGCAAGTACCGTACCTTGACCTGCTTTCCCAAGCTGATGCAAACCTACAGCGCTGCTCTCAACTAGTTGGTATCAGTAGTGCGCGCGGTAGTCGTAGTGATCTGGCATCACTTGTATCATATTGCAATGCTATCTCCACCCACTTTGTGGGTTGTACTCAGTGCAAGGGAAAGAAAAGTGTGAACAACGCACAGGGTTGGCTCCTTGATTCTGGTGCCTCCTCTCATTTCACAAATGATTTGAATGATTTCGCTGAATATGAATCGCTTGATGGTCCTATCGTGAATACTGCGAATAAGGGCAACCCTATTCAGATCAAGGGTAAAGGCACAGTCTTCATTAAGCATGATGTTGAAGGACATGATGGGAAACTCACTGAGCGCGTTTCGCGTCTCTATCCTGTCTATTACATACCTCAATTGGACATACGTCTACTATCCATGGGAGAGTTCCTTCAAGATGGTCTATCAATTCGTGGAAACGCGAAGAAGTTAGCCTTCTACTCTTCACAGCGACAACAGTCGCTTGTTTCCTACCCTCATATGCCTGGTCAAACCATTTATTGGGTACACTCACGGAAAGCATCTGCTGAGGTTTTAATGGCCAAGTCAGTCGTTTACAACGTCGACTACGATATTGAGCACAGACACTTTGGGCATCCATCGGATAAAGCCCTGAATAAAGCTCAGAAACATACGCAAGGTTTCCCACTTGACCTTAAGATGCCTACTAAGAAGACACCTCTGTGTCGTGGTTGTGCTGAAGGCAAGATGCATGAGAAATCGTTCCCCAACTCTACTACTAGAGCTTCTAAACCGTTTGAACGCATACATTCGGATTTGAAGTCGTACCCAGCTGAATCGTATCACCGGTACAAGTACTACATCTCTTTTCTCGATGACTGCACGTCCTATGTTTGGACCTCCAAGCTCAAAACAAAAGACGAGGCAGTACCTGCTTTGAGGGACTTCCTTACTATGGTCAAGACACAGTTCAATGCTGTTGTCAAGACCTGGATGTCTGATGAAGGGGGAGAATACAAAGGAGATAAGTTCAATGCAGTACTAAAAGAGTATGGGATCCAAAGGGATCAAAGCATACCGTATACACCACAACAAAACGGTCGTGCTGAACGATTCAACAGGACTATTCATGAGAAGGCTGAAGCTCTTCGCTTTGAAGCTTGTATGCCTCAGTCCTGGTGGGAATTCTGCCATGTGCACGCCGTCCACCTCTACAATCACACTCCTGTGCAACGTTTGAGCTGGCGAACTCCGTTTGAAATGCTTTACGGCGAAGCACCTGATGTTTCACATCTCCGAGTTATGGGTTGTGCAGCCTACCTCTTCATACCTGAAGATCGTAGGAAGAATAAGCTTGCTCCTCGCAGTGAGTTGATGACCTTCGTCGGCTACCAAGATGGGATGAAAGGCTTCCTGTTCATGCGAAGCAATAATTCCGTATTCAAAGGTAGCACTGCACTATTCGATGAGACGCTGTATAATAAGTGTCCTGATGCCAAAACTCGTGGCTTCACACCTGTCGGTAGTGAACCATTTACTTTGGGTGAAAATCCCAACATTCCTTCGGAAGATGAAGACTCTGATGACGACAGTTTTGATACTCCATTGCCAGATCTCAGACGTCGCTCCGAACCTTCTAAGAGATCAGAACCTCAGGTTGACGAACCTGCAGGTGGCCCTGCGCCAGGGGATGTGCCACTCCCTCAATCTGATCCTCCGACGCCTCCAGGCGAACCCGCCGTTCCTCCGCCTGCACCAGCAGCGGATGGTCCACGCCGGTCTTCGAGGCAGCGGAAGGGTGTAACGCAACCTGGTAACATATTTGGTGAACAGCGGAACCCAAATAAACCCTCAGACATAATTCGCGACTTAGAAAATAAGAATACTTGGAGAAACGTCACTGGAGATAAGGAACCTCTGCATCCAGTTGATCGTCCTAGCTCTTCGCGATCTAGGAAAGGCAAAGGTGGTAAAAAGGGGATTCCTGGTCCACTTCCGCCTCTGCCTGCTCCAGAACCCAGTGGAAGCACTGAGTCGCATGAGGAAGAAAGCATAGTCAAAAGACTGACCCAAGAAGGGGGAGTAGGATTCGTGATTTACTTGCTGAACAATGCCGTTCCAATTCACGATTCGCTTCCAACGTCCAATACTCCTGATTTCTCGAATATCAGAGAGTGGACACTCCGTGATATTCTAAAGTTGCCTGTTGAGCAACAGAAGGAATGGAAGAACACTTGCCACAAAGAACTTGAGGCACTTCGTAAGCGAAAGGTCTTCGAACTCTGTGACTTGCCTAAAGGTCGCAAAGCCATCAGAAATAGATGGGTCTTCGACATTAAGTCGAATGGTCGCAAGAAAGTGATGAGCCGGCATGACGCCTAGCGCAGAGGACTACAACATGGCTACACTACTACTTACCAGAGAGGAGTTTAGAGAGTTAGAGGCGAGACGTAGAAGCTCAAGCACACTGTAGATTAAAGTAGAGAACTACGAGCTTATATACATGTAGATACAATAGAACTACCATATAGGGACGACAATAGGAATTGTACATATGAGCATATAGAACAATGAAGAATGGAACAATAGAGAATGCATTGTCCCGCATAATACAATGGCGGGAAGTATGAACCGGGACTTCGGATATACCGGGATCTAATAATAGTCCACGGATTCAACACACCCCCTCGCTAAGTGCAGCTGGAAAAGTGCATCTGAGCGAATCAAGTGGACGAATAGAATTCAAGTCCAAGGTGATCTCTGAACCGTAAGAACTTCTCATGACCGAGATTCTTTGTAAACATGTCTGCGGGATTGTAGACTCCTTCGATGAAGAACAACTCGACTTTGCCATCTTCAACACACAATCGAATATAATGATATCGAATATCGATGTGCTTGGTTCGGCATTCTTGAACCGGATTGGATGCAATGAAGATTGAGCCTTGATTGTCTCCGCAGATAGGAATAAGATTGAGCCTTGATTGTCTCCGCAAATAGGAATAGGAGTTCCAAGTTCAGAGAGTAGTGATCTTATCCAGGAAGCTTGACGACTGCAATCCGACAGTGCCATATACTCAGCCTCAGTGGAAGAAAGAGCTAGAAGCCTTCAGGTTGTTCCATGTAAATCTCCTCAACAAGATCACCATAAAGAAAGGCATTCTTAACATCAACAGAAGTGATGTACCAGTTCTTGAGAGCTGCAAGAGCAAGCATCATACGAACAGTCTCATAACGAACAACTGGTGAGAAGATTTCATCAAAGTCGACACCTTCGACCTGAGAGAAACCCTTGGCAACAAGTCTAGCTTTCTTGCGACCATTCGACTTAACGTCGAAGACCCATCTATTTCTGATGGCTTTGCGACCTTTAGGCAAGTCACAGAGTTCGAAGACCTTTCGCTTACGAAGTGCCTCAAGTTCTTTGTGGCAAGTGTTCTTCCATTCCTTCTGTTGCTCAACAGGCAACTTTAGAATATCACGGAGTGTCCACTCTCTGATATTCGAGAAATCAGGAGTATTGGACGTTGGAAGCGAATCGTGAATTGGAACGGCATTGTTCAGCAAGTAAATCACGAATCCTACTCCCCCTTCTTGGGTCAGTCTTTTGACTATGCTTTCTTCCTCATGCGACTCAGTGCTTCCACTGGGTTCTGGAGCAGGCAGAGGCGGAAGTGGACCAGGAATCCCCTTTTTACCACCTTTGCCTTTCCTAGATCGCGAAGAGCTAGGACGATCAACTGGATGCAGAGGTTCCTTATCTCCAGTGACGTTTCTCCAAGTATTCTTATTTTCTAAGTCGCGAATTATGTCTGAGGGTTTATTTGGGTTCCGCTGTTCACCAAATATGTTACCAGGTTGCGTTACACCCTTCCGCTGCCTCGAAGACCGGCGTGGACCATCCGCTGCTGGTGCAGGCGGAGGAACGGCGGGTTCGCCTGGAGGCGTCGGAGGATCAGATTGAGGGAGTGGCACATCCCCTGGCGCAGGGCCACCTGCAGGTTCGTCAACCTGAGGTTCTGATCTCTTAGAAGGTTCGGAGCGACGTCTGAGATCTGGCAATGGAGTATCAAAACTGTCGTCATCAGAGTCTTCATCTTCCGAAGGAATGTTGGGATTTTCACCCAAAGTAAATGGTTCACTACCGACAGGTGTGAAGCCACGAGTTTTGGCATCAGGACACTTATTATACAGCGTCTCATCGAATAGTGCAGTGCTACCTTTGAATACGGAATTATTGCTTCGCATGAACAGGAAGCCTTTCATCCCATCTTGGTAGCCGACGAAGGTCATCAACTCACTGCGAGGAGCAAGCTTATTCTTCCTACGATCTTCAGGTATGAAGAGGTAGGCTGCACAACCCATAACTCGGAGATGTGAAACATCAGGTGCTTCGCCGTAAAGCATTTCAAACGGAGTTCGCCAGCTCAAACGTTGCACAGGAGTGTGATTGTAGAGGTGGACGGCGTGCACATGGCAGAATTCCCACCAGGACTGAGGCATACAAGCTTCAAAGCGAAGAGCTTCAGCCTTCTCATGAATAGTCCTGTTGAATCGTTCAGCACGACCGTTTTGTTGTGGTGTATACGGTATGCTTTGATCCCTTTGGATCCCATACTCTTTTAGTACTGCATTGAACTTATCTCCTTTGTATTCTCCCCCTTCATCAGACATCCAGGTCTTGACAACAGCATTGAACTGTGTCTTGACCATAGTAAGGAAGTCCCTCAAAGCAGGTACTGCCTCGTCTTTTGTTTTGAGCTTGGAGGTCCAAACATAGGACGTGCAGTCATCGAGAAAAGAGATGTAGTACTTGTACCGGTGATACGATTCAGCTGGGTACGACTTCAAATCCGAATGTATGCGTTCAAACGGTTTAGAAGCTCTAGTAGTAGAGTTGGGGAACGATTTCTCATGCATCTTGCCTTCAGCACAACCACGACACAGAGGTGTCTTCTTAGTAGGCATCTTAAGGTCAAGTGGGAAACCTTGCGTATGTTTCTGAGCTTTATTCAGGGCTTTATCCGATGGATGCCCAAAGTGTCTGTGCTCAATATCGTAGTCGACGTTGTAAACGACTGACTTGGCCATTAAAACCTCAGCAGATGCTTTCCGTGAGTGTACCCAATAAATGGTTTGACCAGGCATATGAGGGTAGGAAACAAGCGACTGTTGTCGCTGTGAAGAGTAGAAGGCTAACTTCTTCGCGTTTCCACGAATTGATAGACCATCTTGAAGGAACTCTCCCATGGATAGTAGACGTATGTCCAATTGAGGTATGTAATAGACAGGATAGAGACGCGAAACGCGCTCAGTGAGTTTCCCATCATGTCCTTCAACATCATGCTTAATGAAGACTGTGCCTTTACCCTTGATCTGAATAGGGTTGCCCTTATTCGCAGTATTCACGATAGGACCATCAAGCGATTCATATTCAGCGAAATCATTCAAATCATTTGTGAAATGAGAGGAGGCACCAGAATCAAGGAGCCAACCCTGTGCGTTGTTCACACTTTTCTTTCCCTTGCACTGAGTACAACCCACAAAGTGGGTGGAGATAGCATTGCAATATGATACAAGTGATGCCAGATCACTACGACTACCGCGCGCACTACTGATACCAACTAGTTGAGAGCAGCGCTGTAGGTTTGCATCAGCTTGGGAAAGCAGGTCAAGGTACGGTACTTGCCTGTCATTGTGGAACGATCCAAGAGAGACGTCATCCGGGACGTCCTCTACTCCTGCAGCTTTGGCAATATTGTTGTCAACGTCGTTACCGAATAGAGAAGCCATATCATCCATACCATCGTCAGATCCCCAGTCCATCTCTACATCTTCATCAGGATCAATGCTGCGAGAGCGTTTAGAAGGAGTAGGAGAAGGACGTCCGGTTCCTTCATCTTCCGAATCGTCCTCCAGAACTCGCTTGGACGAGGAACCAGGCTTCGAGATACGATCCTGGAGTTAACGATTGGCGGCGGACGTGACAATCTGTTCGAACGGTTTGAGATGCCGCGCCGTCTTAGATACACCAAGTCTGTCAGCAAGTGAACGTGCTTCACGTACATCATCAAATACTGACTCGGATGGCTTGAAGCCGGTGAAGGACTGCATGGCAGCCGGATTCTTCTTGACAGCGGGAGGAATGGTGCTGTCACAAGACTTGTCCCAGTGACCAGTGAAGTGCGCTGGGGGCGGAGATCCTCTAGCACGGCTAGGAGGGGTACTGGCAATCTCGGCGCGCAAGGAGTTGTTGACTAGTCTGAAACTAAACACGCGTGGGAACGGGGACCTGCCCCTTAGTAATCTTTCAAAACTCCCACGGGCGCACTTTTGCTGCTGAGGACACGTGACTGCGCATCATCGTCATTGTTCCCTCTACCTCTTGCCCGCCTCGTATCTATCGACGCCTTCTATGTCACCACAATCGTTAGAACTACACTCTATACAACCTAATTCATCAAATTTTTCGCGTCCAACCTCTCCCTCTCGTCCCGCGCATGCCAACCTGACGACACCACTGGGCTCATCCAGCGTGCACAACTCGCCGAGAAAGTCGAAGAACACACCTTTCAAGGGATCTGGAGCTTTCAATACACCTATAAGCCCATCTAACGCCATCCTTGACCCCGAAAATGTGACATTTCCTGATAGTTTTACCACACCCCGGCCCCCACAGCTGATCTCCAGCTCAAGCACTAAACGTCACCGAGGTGGCAATATAAGTCAAAATTCGACCCGAAAACGTTCGAAGATCACCCACACCCCAACCCCTCAACTGCATGGCGAGCCAGTCACAATGTATCCTGCCGCCAATGGATTTGTTCTTGGGCAAGGATTCCATACTCTATTCACGGCTGGCAACAATATCCTTTCCTATTCCTCCTTTCACAGCACACCAAAACCGCATTCCCGGCGTACTCCTCTTCCAAAACTGCCTTACTCTCTCGCTGCTCGGATGGAAGACCCGCAGTTATCGCCTAATATTCGGGGCTCGTTCAGAAGCGTCAAAGTTGAGGTTGAGGTGGTTATTCCCCCCGGGAACTTGTTGAAAGAGAAGCGGGAGATCATCTATACCTCTGATCAGCAGAAGGTGGATGCACTATTATGGTTTCTGAAGAAGAAGTTGGGATGGACTTACGGCGAGATGTTGTGGTACACGAGTCAGCGTGGAGGGCCCGGTTTGAGAAGTGACACGCAGACACAATCTTTCGCCAACTACCTACAAGGTAGAGACGGTACTGCCTGGCCTTCAAAAGTGGTCAACACGTGGTTTTGTCACCCAGCCGGTAGAAATAACAGAGACGCGCTCTATGCTTTTGAGCCGCTCTACGACGCCATCAAACCAGTTCGACAAGGCCTATCAGCATTCGCAACTCAGCTGATAGAACAGAAGCTGATCAGAGAGGCTGAGCATGCATGCCGCTCGAAGGAGATCAGAATGCGGTTCTCCACACGCTTGCACCGCAACGAAGTTGGTCTGCTCATCCATTGGGACCAATTTGACTCGGGGAACCAGGCGTTCTTGCGGGGCTTCTATGCCACTCGTCAACCAGTTGGATGGAGGTTAGTGAAGTCTATGGCACTTAGGAAAGTCAAGGGTGTTTTTGTTGAACGTCAAAGATGGCCTGTTGAACCAGTAAGTTCATCCCATTCAGGAGATTTATGATGAGAAGCTGAATGCATTTGCTGTTATAGGTCCTCACAAATACATTTGGGCGGCTCAACTATTCCAGAACGTCGCGAGCCAATCGAGGGCCTCTGTCAGACGGCATGCTCTATCATGCATTCCTTGCGCCAACAGAGCTTTTTTGCATGCAGAGCCGTACTGCAGGCACCCCTAGCCTTAGCACAACTACTTTGGCCATGAAGTTGCTTGCAGCGGAGGAGCTGGCTATACTGGCGAAACGAGGGAAGAACCTGGGTGTCCTTGATGTGTACCGCGTTGATAATGTACACAATCATGGTCTGCAGCGGGACGAGGAGGTTGGTAGGCAGAACAAGCTGTACACTGGGTTCTATGGTGCCAGTTTCGAGGCTGAAAAATATGTTGACGTGTCTGCATTTGACCTTGCGCGCTTTGAAGCAACAGTGACTCAGTGTGATCATAGCAAGGTTACTGCTGATCAACTGTATGGACTTGTCGATGAGGAACACCTGTCAACTGTTCTTGCCCTCCAGTATGTTCGTGCCCTCACCGATCATATACCAGAGATGAAGGAAAGCAGCCCAGAAGTAACTGGATTGTATCGAACGCATGCAACGAAGCTTCAGTTACCTGTTCGCAAGACTGCGGTTCACCCGTTCGCTGCCTGTTCGAAGAACGAGATGATTTACACGGAGCTTCGAGATGGACTGTTGGACTTTCTCGAGCAGAATGGCCAGACTGCTGGGTCATACAAGCCCCGGAAACAGCCTTGCGGCGGTGTCAATCTTTTCGACGTTCTATGGCCCGGAACTGACAGATGACCCGTCAACCATTGGTCATTCTGCTGCAAAATTGGGAAGACGCCGTCCCGCTGACCTCAGTAAGGTCGATTTCAACTGGGGCGTTGATCTACTCTTCTTGATAGTAGACTGCCGAATGTTGGATTGCTGGAGGTACGTCCGTATGACCTTATTGGTGTACTGTATTGATTGATTCTCTCTTGTCTAGGATTCATTTTGGATGCGAGGATATCCATGCTCATTTTCGGCATATGTCAGTAGCGGGAAAGCTTCCAATAGTCAGGGAACTCTATGAAACTGCCAAGAAGCTGGTTCAGAAACATGCGAGCCATTCTAGCTACGCCGCTGCACGGTCTGGAAACAAGAAGATGCTGCGTCGATTAGGCATTCCATCTGGAGAGGCATGGACGGGAGAGGTGATTGAAGAGTCGAGCAGAGATTTCGGTCTCATAAATCTAGGGAAACGTGCTCTTCACACTGGTTCAAAGAAGTGCAAGCCCCGCAAACATGACAGTGCCACGATATCAACCTCTTTGGGAGAAGTACCACAATGCACGGGTGGCGATGATGATTTCTCTGGTGACTATGTTTACGCAAACTCTGGTGCCCTTATACGTGCTGTTGGCCTCCTCCGGGAGAGTATTCTTGCAGCAGCCGTGGGTGACCCGGGTCGTGTCTACGAAGTGACGAAGCACCAGCTGTTCACGTTTGCGGGATCCTCCAATCCACATTACACTGATCTCCTCCTCGACAAGATCATTGCTTACGAGTTTGAATATGACGAGGACATGAAGCGTGCCATTCTCGAGATCTCGCTTGTCAATCTTAGTAGACAAGAGGGTGGATTTTTGTTTGGAGACTTGGTTATCGAGTACTACAACCGTCTTCTTGACGCTGTAGTCCGCCATAAGGGGGTCGAATATGGTGATACCTTCATACGACAGACCTGGTCACCAAACATTCACTGAGTTCGGGAGCTAAAGCGGGAGTGGTTCTCTGAGTTTGGTCTGAAGCGAAAGAGTGGACGCCACACTGACCCCAAAAGAATCACCGATCACATTATTCTATTGGAACATTTCAAAGAGCACCAAGTGAATGTGCTTTGTCCAGGACGTAGATTGGCGGACACATATGATGGCGACCGGACTGGGCCTGGGTTTGCGAACATCGAGAAGAAGAAACTCAAGAGCTATCAACGCCGTAAACGGGTCAGAGGTCTAGGGAGGAAGATGCGGTCTCAGGCTGTCGGAAAGTCTGGTGATCAGATTGCCATTGATTCTGACTCTGATGATGCTGCTGACGAGGGGGTGGTCACCGGGCAGTCACTGTCACAGGATACAACTCTGATGGCGGCCTATACTTTTGAAGATACACTGGTCACTGAAGGGATTGATGTTGATGACATTGTTGAAAAGCTTTTCTATGGTCCAGATGACATTGCTGAAGACCCTTTTAGTGCAAGCGAGTCTGGAAGCTCAGACTCAGAGGAGGACTACACTGCAGACTTAGATTTAGATAAAACTGATGATGAAGATGACTCATAGAAAGACCTTTACAGATACGTCGATTACATTACTCTACCTATTCTTTCCCTCCCGATCCCTCCATCTCCAAAACCTCTTCTATGTCAACATCACCTTCCTCATCCGAGCTAATTGTATCTGTATCACTCTCGACACTGGGATCCTTGTTGCCCGTTCCTTGTGGGTTGACTTCTGTTCCATTCCCTGCTTGTTCTTTCTCTGCCTTCTTACGAGCCCTCCGTTCCTGTTCCCGCTGGTTATGCTTTAGCCGGGCCTCTGCCCGCAATGCATCGAAACAAATATGCATCTTGTGTAGTAAGTCCAGGAACCCCTGTGAACGCTTTCGGAGAATCTTGTTGTCCTTCACCCATGGTCGTAAAAGTTCTGTCTCCTCCAGGGGTTCGTCGACCATTTCCAGAATTGATGCTTCAACAACAGCCTGTACAGCTGAGTAGCATAGCCTGTCTTGGAACGCATCAAGAATACTCTCCATCTTTGTCTCACATAGGATGGCAACCTCTGGTGCATCTTCATCATCGTCCAGACTTTCCATAACTGATCTCTGAAATTCTACCATCTTTGTCTTCCCGGCATCTCGCATTGCCTTTGTAACTCGCTGATTAAACGGGATGGCAGGAGCCTTTGCCTGCTGATTCATGGTGGTGGGAGCCGAGGTGGAATGAATGGGGTCATTTGGTTGACACCCGCTGCAGAAACATGGAGACGGAAATAACGGAACAGGATGTCGAGAACATGATGAGCAGTGACAGGCGATATTGTCCAGAATGTGTACATGATTTCTGTATTGTTCGTCGATGTTCCGCAGTTTGCAGGAGGCCAGAACGAGGGTAGGAAGGCTGATATCCTGCCGTTTATGGGGGCTGGCTTTGGCATCGTCAATTGTGGCCTGCGCTTTGGTAAATATACCCTTCGAAAGGTATATTATGCCTCGGGGCTTTGAAACCTTCCGCCAATCTCTCCCCGCTCTGCCCAACTTCTGCATCGCATCGTCAAGGTCACTAGGATCGATGATCACTGCTAGAGCTATATCAGGTATGTCAATCCCAACTGCAATTTTATCTGTGGCAATGACAATAACATCCTTTGCCTCTCGTAGAAGTTCAAGTGTCTTGTCATTGTACTTGTTGGTGTGCAACGCATTATAGGTACAAATGTGGACCTTGTCAGTTGTGCTGATATGCTGCTTCTGCTGTTTCTCGAGGAGGTAGTGAAGAATCTTGTTCCCGTATTTTGTGCTCTGGCAGTAAACCACAGTCTTGCCTCGTTGTTGAAGTAACCAGTCGAGTTCCGGAAACTTCTCGCTCTGAGCACCGTGTGGAAATTGCTTGACCGACAACTTGATGTCGTATCGAGCATTGGAACGCTGAATGAAGTGAAATTTCCCCGGTTTGAAACCAAGGAAGCGACAAACAGAGTCCCGAGGTATCCCCTCCCGCAAGGTTGCAGTAAATGCCAGCATAACGGTATGCTTCGGAAATCGCTTTCGTAGTAGCCCTATCTGGGTGTACTCGGGGCGAAAGGAGGGTCCCCATACATTGAGAAGGTGCGCCTCATCAATCATGAGGGCAAACAGACGAGGGATGATCTCGGGACGGTTGATAAACCACCCAAATGAGGCGGATGTCAACATCTCGGGCGTCACAAATATGACATTTACCCCCCCCCTTTGCAGTCTCAAACAGATTCTCCCCACGCCTCGCAGCATCCTTCCTTTTCGACTTATTAATGACCATGGAAGGGATATTGTACTTCTCCATCTTTCGTGCCTGAGCATTGTTCAATGTTCAACAATCACTCAGAGTCAATTAAGGCATGAACTCTCACCAGGTCATCTTCAAGTGAGGTTGTAGGGCATACAACCACAAAGGTAGGATTGCTCGGAAAACTTGCTTCGGGGCATAAAGAGGGATCTTCCAGAATCTTGAGGATTATCGTGACGGTCATGTAGATGTAGCCCGATTTTCCTCTGCTGGTTTGTACTATGGATAAGACATCTATACCGTCAAGGGCCTTGGTGACAGTCTCCAGCTGGTGATCATGGGGATCTTCCTTGATGGTTTCGAGCAGAATTTTGCGACAGAGAGTGCGTCCAGCATCCGTGCTGAACTTGTAGACCATGGTATGAAACAAGGAGAGAAAAGTTCATTTCAAAAACGCGTACAAGTATTTCAAAAACGCGTATAGGAGCTACCGCGACAAATCCAATCGAGGTCGCGTTTTTGGCCGTGGGAAGGTAACGTGACCTTGGGACCCCAGGGCCCGCGTCACCCCCGAGTTTGATGGCAGACGTCCATTGGATCGACTATCATCCATTTGGGACGTCTGCTTACAGGAGACTAGTTGTTGACTGCATTCAATGCAATACGTTCCCTGCGGTCAGTGATCAAGGAGTAAGGACGGACAGGAGGAGGGGAGGCGACGACGGATGCGTAGGACGCAAGATGGGAGTGACCATGAGACTGATTGTTACCGCTGTTGTTACCGCTGGCGTTGCCGGGACCCTGGGGTTGGTTGATACCACCGCGAGTACCATGCTGCTGCTTCTTCTTCTTACCCTTGTTCTGGTTCGAAGAGGGGCGTTGCTGCTGCTGCTGTGGTGAGTGAGTGTTGGTCTGCTGCTGGTACCCACGCTGCTGACGTTGCTGCTGCAGGCGCTGCTGCTGACCGAACAATGGTTCACGATTACCAGCACGCTTCACCGCAGAGAGACGGTTGGCGAGCTGAGGGTTCTGGCGTTCGTACTCGACCATGATAGCGTCATGGACTTTCGAAACTGTAATGCAGTTCTCATCCTCGGGATCCCTGACGTAGTCATGAAGGGTTTTGGATGAGGCGGCGTCCCATTCGGGAGGAATAGCGGCGATGAGCAAGAGGGATTTGATCAACTCGGGGAGAACTACTCCTACCTCGGAGAGTCGTTCGATGTAGGACTTGAACTTGGCGATGCCGGCTTGGGGATGAGAGGTGGTAAGCCTGAAAGAGACGAGTTTAACGAAGTCGCCATAGATGGCAGACAAGGTGGGCTCGCCGTAAGTGAGGTTCAGCTGTTCCCAAGCTTTCTCGGCGTTCATGTCATTGATTGGATCGAAGACCTCCTCGGTGGTGGTGATCTGGATGATTCCCATGAGCTGGAGATCTTCCTTGTCCCAGGCAAGACTTTCCTTTTGCCATGCAGTGTGCTCTTCAGGAGGGACGGTGTCACGGACAACAGGAGTAACCCTGTAACGTCTCTGCCCTTATTTAGACCTATTCATGATATTTACATATATTGACACCCGGACATGCTATATAAACCTCCTCCCTGCGTAGCTAATACTTATCCTTCTTCTACTCGTACTTTACCTTGGCCATAAACCTTGTCGTGTTCATCTACGCGTGAAGTAAGGACCGGGACTACCCATAGTCCCAACCCTCGTTATACTTTTTTGAACATCTAGTACGCTATTTTGTGTGCAAGTTGTTTATCAAGTTATTAGCTACCAAGCTATCCTTCTGTTATCCAGCTGTCCCGCTATCATCTAGCTATCAAAGCTATTATCCACATGAGTTCCTCCCCAAAGGAAGACATTGTGAATGTAGAGAGACGTTCCCAGACGCCTCCATTCATAAGTGGCGATTCACCAAGCCAGATACCACCCGAGGGTTCGACTTCCACCGAAGCCGCAGATAATTGGAGATCCGGTACGACCCGATCCCCGACCTCGACATCCACGTCAATCACTGAAAAAGGTCAAGGAAATTCAGCCTCCGTTGCTGTTCCCTTGCCCATACGCCGAGCTATCCCTGACCCATCCGAGCTGTCAATAGTTGGAGAGTCCGGGATTCCCGGTGTTCAACCTGGACACAGCCAGGCCTACGCCGCAGCAGACACGTCATTCAAATCTGCAGACGTGAAACTTTCAGGAAACGTCGGATGGGGAAACGATAATTCCCGTCCGAATTCTCGTGCCAGTGTTGAAACTACCCGACGTCGCAAGACGAATATTCGGGAGCTCCAATCAATGGTGAATGATATGAGGTTCGCTGTTCAGAAGGACGTGAATATCATTTCTAACAAATTCGCTACCGAGCTCGCTAAGATCTCGACAGCACATGAGCGACGGTTTGTCACCGTTGTCAGTTTTCTTGAGGGTGTTGAAGCATCTCTCCCTGAGAATGCTGAAATACCCTTGTCTCCACTCAACCAACAGGTCTCGGTTAATCCAATACTCGATGAGGCTGAGATTGGAACTGCTATCAAAACGGTCGACGAGGCCATTGACAAAGCAGAAATTTACAAGGAACCCCTCACATACCGTGAGAGGTACCGAGAGATCATGGGTGAGAGTCCGTCAAGCGGGAGGGATTCAAACCCACTCCCGACCACGTCAGAACCGAGAATTCATGCCCCGGTTCCGACTCGTACATATACCTCGGCTGGAAGGAATGACAGCAATTTAAATCCGAAACCCAAGTCGCCTTTGTCGGCAACTGTCAACGCAGTTCGGGATGAGGACGAAATCATGTACATGGGCACTCGAAGGGCCGTAGACGCCACTCCTGTCCCCAATGTTAACCCCCCAAGGCCTGATAATTCAGTAACTTGGAAGGACCGTGTAACCTTTCAAAGGTTGCGCAATCAGGAGCTCCGAGAGAACGGATACTCCAATATACCCGACCAGAATATCGGGTTCAACGAGGACTCAATACCCGTTGACAAGGCCACGACCCCGAGAGAGATTTGGGACCGTGACCACAGTGAATACATTCACGGTAATAACGTTAATCAAAATGTTAATCAGGGCCGTCACTCCGAACAGAGGGACGACTCGTATAGACAGCCGTCACAACCCTATTATGGTGCACCTGGAGGTAATCCCGGTGACCCAGGAGGCAATGACAGTGACGATGGTAGTGACAAACGTCGCAACAATAAGCCACCTTCAAAGAAAGGCGGTGGGAAAAAGCGTCGGAGTACACCGTGGGAGACAGACTCCTCTAGTGACTCGGACTACTTCAGTGAATATTCTACAGATTCACTATATGTATCAGACAATGACCATAAACTTGATTCATCTCGTCGCAATCCCAAGTCAAAAGCTGAATGGTCCCGTAAGCGAGAACGTGAAGCCCGAAGATATGAGATTGAAAAATTAGAGAATCATGCTCGCCGTCGATGGCTTAAGCAGATTCACCACAAGTACCGAATCCAAATTCGGGAACGTGTTGACCAATCCATTCCTGAGATTGATGGACTGAAGTCTATCAAGGTTCAGGAACCCGACCACTACTCCGGGGAAGCTGACGTTGAGAAGTTTGAAGCTTTCTTGATGGCTATGCTTCGATGGATGGTTGTCAACAAGCTTACCGGGCCTAAGGCTGATCAATTACGCCTTGAATGCCTCGGTATACTACTGACGGGCAATGCTCTTCAATTTTATAATGATGAGATTGCCAGTCCTCATCGTTCGCGTGAAAGATGGTCGTTTGAAGACGCTGTAATAGCCCTCTTTGACCATTGTGTTCAAACCACTACCGTTCATCAGGCGGCAGAGAAATTTGATCACGTAACCTACGACCCCAAGAAGGGAGTTCGTAGGTACTATAATACATTATGCCGATGGGCAAACCGTATGCTTGTTCGACCAGACAAGTTTACATTCAAACGAAAGTTTGTTCAAGGACTGCCTGAGGAACTCATCCCCGAGATGTTTAAACGAGGAGCAGTCCCGGATTACTCGCCTGTCAAGCAGATGATCAAGGCAGTCGAGCGTTATGAGGATGACAGTGCTCTTGAGAGGTACTACATCAATAAGCACAAAGTTGCCTCAAAGGCCAAGCAGCCTTCGAGCAACCACACTACCAGACCAGCTGGCGGTAATGACTCGCATACTCGTCCCCTACACGCATCCAATCAAGCCAGGATTGTGGGAGGACGTAGATACCCTTCACCACGTCGACGTTCTCCTCCTAGAGATCGTACTGGTGGTAACAAGCAGGGTTCGGGCTTCAGGCCGTCGGCACCCCCTAAACACAATACAAATTTCCAATCAAAAGGGAATAGTAACAGTTTGAAGCCCAAAGAGGGTGGCGCTACACCTCTATGCTTCAAATGCGGGAAACCTGGCCATTACGCCAATAATCCCACATGCGAACGGTATGGACTACCCAACCTTTTCGCAATTAATGAGGAATTAGATCCTCCCGAGGATAACGTTGTTGATGTTGACGATACCCCCGAAAATACACCATCAGATCACGAATCCAATCGTGAATCGTCGGAAGGCGAGTATGTCACCGAGCCCTATGAGGATTATGGTGGATATATCGTCGACAGAGACTCAGATTTCGATGATTGGATGGGGAAAATCACTGAGAATGAACGTCTGCACGTCAATTTTGATGATTTGTATGACCCACTCATAGATTGTGGCCCAGCGGTCACAATTGAAGAGGAATTTGATGACTGTGTGTTCCCGAGTATTGATCTTGAGAACAACCCATACACAGTAGATGACCGTCTAAATGCTATCAATCAGAATGACGGTCCTGGTGTATACAAGGTCGATGTCCGACTTCGTCGTTCTTCTCGAACCTTGAACCGCCCAAGTCGCGGTGGTGTAACGGAACGTAGACCACTAGTTGCCTTAATCAACATTGGAGGTCAATCAGCTCTAACGCTGTTTGACTCCGGTTGTACGCTCGAGTGTTTGAGCCCCGGCTTTGCACGTGTGGCCAATATCAAAGTTCATGAGCTAGCAGAACAACACTCACTTCAGCTCGGTACCGTTGGAAGCCGTGCCAAATTTAATTATGGTGCTGTTGTCGACACCGAATATGCGAATATCAAAGATAGAACATACTTTGATATCATTAACATTGATCGCTATGACGCGATTGTCGGTACCTACTTCATGAGGAAGCATGGTATCTCATTGGACTTTGAGTCTGACCGAATCCTTGTGAAAGGCAGACCTGTGCCTTCCCTTTCAGTGGGGGAGGATGCAGCAGAGTTCAAACGTCGATCAGCTATGCGTCGAGAGACAAAAGCAAAAGACGTACGGCGAAAAGATAATCCAAACTGACTCGGAAGTTTGAGTTCTTCGCTAGTCGGAGCACCACGTACCGAAAGGCGTGGAGTTATAGTCGAAGAAGAGATTGATGTGGAAGATATCCGAACCAACCTTCTCCGAGCTAATCGAAGCTTACCCATGAGCTTCCCAGTTATTATTGAGGAGATTGACGAGAATAACTCTTCGTCATCCCCGAAAATCGAAAAAATTACGTTGGATCAAGTTGACCGTATGGTCGAGTTGGTCCAGGAGTTTTCTCGCTCGAAAAAGCATGACCGTAATCGGTCTCTACTCAGTCCATCAGATGACCGAGATAATGAGTATGACTACTCGTACCTTGAGGATCAACTTCGAGCGGCAAATCTTGCAAATGCTGATGATGATTGTAAAGGACTTCCCGAGAATGGCCCATTTACTGATGAAGACATTCCAAAACTCCGTGCACGATGGCTCCATCAAAACGCGGATATCCTGAACGGTGTTCCAGAGGAATTACCACCGTTCCGAGCTATTAATCATCGCATTCAGCTCATAGACGAGAACATAAAGTATCACTACTACATGCCTCGTTGTCCTGACTCACTGAAACTCCAATTCAGTGAGAAATTGGACAGATATACACGTGCCGGCTGGTGGGTTGAATCAACTGTTGAACAGGCCGCACCTATGCTTTGCATTCCCAAGAAAAACGGAAAGATTCGCACTATTGTGGACTACCGTCAAAGGAATGCAAATACAGTCAAGGACGTTACCCCGTTCCCTGACCAAGATAACATTCGCCAAGATGTAGCGAAACATAAGTATCGTTCAAAAATAGACATGTCAGATGCCTATGAACAGATCAGAACTGAGGTTACTGATGTATGGAAAACGGCGTTTGCAACAACATTCGGGACCTATGTCAGTAACATTATGATGCAGGGAGACTGTAACGCCCCCGCAACATTTCAGCGACTAATGACTCATATTTTTCGTGATCTCATTGGCCGTTGCGTTCATGTCTACCTCGATGATATTTTCATATTTGCAAATACTCTTGAGGAGCACGAGAGGGCGCTCAAAGAGGTGCTTCGTCGCCTCCGAGAGCAACACCTCTATCTCAAAGCTGAAAAATGCGAACTTTATTCTAAAGCTATGGATTGCCTAGGTCATGTCATAGATGATCGTGGTATTCATGCGGATACAGACAAAATGGCCCGTATCCGTGAGTGGCCTACGCCTAAGAACTTCAACGATGTCCAAAAATTCCTTGGACTCGTACAATATCTTGCCCCGTATATGCCTGACGTTGCGGGATACGGTGGTACTCTCTCAAACATGACCCGAAATGACACTCCATTTCATTGGTTGCCAGTTCACGAAGCATGTTTCGAGAATATCAAGGTGCTAGCCACAAAGGCACCTATACTGAAACCCATTGATTCCTCATCTGAGGATCCCATCTGGGTTATTTGTGATGCTTCAGTCTCTGGAGTTGGAGCAATGTACGGGCAAGGACCCACTTGGCAAACGTGCCAACCTGCTGGTTTCATGTCGAAAAAATTCATGGCAGCACAGCATAATTATCGAGTCTTCGAACTCGAGACTATAGCAATTCTTGAAGCCTTGCTGAAATGGGAGGATAAACTACTTGGTCACCGTATCCATGTAGTCACCGACCATAAAGCGCTAGAGTTCTTCTTGACTCAACGCAAACTCTCCAGCCGTCAAGCTCGCTGGATGGAGTACCTTTCTAGGTTCGACTTTGACATTCGATATGTCAAAGGTGTTCAGAACAAAGTGGCTGACGCGCTATCTCGTTATTACGAGTCAGACACAGTTGAAGATATTCGCCAACCTCACGAGTTTGTCAATGCGGATATACGCTTGGATAAAGGGATGGATGACCTACCAAGCTACCGTGTTGAGGAACTACTTGAGCAGGATAGACTCACTGCTCTTCGTCGCTCTGAGCGTATTCGGAACCGACAAATAAAAGAGCCTGAGCTACCACGAGATGTAGAAGCTCGGGAACTCCAGGATAATTCTGAGGACGTGTCCCCAGAAGAATCGGTGGATTCCAGCAACAAAAGTGATGAGAATCCAATGGTTTTTGAATCTCGTCTTCGAGACCCAGCATTACCGACTCAATTGAATGAGGATTCGAGTTTTGAACTTGACATCCAACGTCTGTACCCTGAGGACCCGCTATTCAAGCGAGTACTTGAGAAACCTGAAGACCATAAGGCCTTCAAGGTCGAGAACAATTTGATCTGGACCGTCAACCGAGGAGGCGAAACTGTCCTTTGTGTTCCAAAGGGCAAGTCGTCGACCACGCACGAGAGTCTCAAAGGACTCGTTATTGATCAGGCTCACCTGATTGTTGGTCACTATGGCGAGCAGCGCACGTCTGACTATGTTCGGCGCTGGTACTGGTGGCCACGTATCAATGGCGACATTGACCAATTTTGTCGAAGTTGCATACCTTGCCAGCAGGCCAAGACGTCGAACCAAAAGACTGCAGGTAAGTTACACAGTCTACCAATTCCCAATCAACCATGGGAATCGATAGGAATGGACTTCATTGGTCCATTCCCACAATCTCAAGGATATGACTACCTATGGGTTATCATATGCCGACTGACTTCCCGGGTACACCTAGTACCCGTGAACGTCACTATTACAGCCACTGAACTATCCTGGCTGTTTGTGAAGGAGATAGTTCGTTTACATGGACTTCCCAAATCAATAATTTCGGATAGGGATCCGAAATTTACCTCTCGTTGGTGGAGAGAAGTACACAGACTTCTTGGAACCAAACTGATGATGTCAACTGCGTATCATCCGCAGACAGACGGAGTCACCGAGCGAGTGAATCGATCCATTGGTCAGATTCTGCGCTCTTTTGTCGACCCAGACCAGAAAAACTGGGTTGAAAAACTCCCGCTTGTAGAGTTTGCTATTAATTCGAGCATTTCTGAATCCACTGGATTCGCTCCCTTTGAGTTGGATGGTGGATATATGCCTTCCATGCTCAAACAACTCCCGAAGGACGTCAGTGTCTCCCCGGGGGTACGAGAATTTGCCGACCGTGCTCTGTCCCACCTCATGGATGCGCACGACAGCATTATTGAATCTCGGGCCATCCAGACGCATGCTTCCAATAAGCACCGCCGAAGCGACCCCGAGATCAAGATTGACGACTTGGTGTATATTTCAACCAAGAACCTCAATCTACCCAAGGGTCGTGCAACTAAACTACTTCCCAAATTCTTGGGTCCCTACCCAGTAATTGATGCCAAACCCAAGACGTCCAACTACCGTATTGGCTTACCTACGGAGTTAGCAAAACGTGGAGTTCATAACAATTTCCATGTTTCCCTTCTCCGAAAACACATCCCCAATGATGATGTATTGTTCCCGAATCGGTCGGTCACCAATCCGTATGATTTTGGCGACCCGAGTACTGCTGAATGGTTGGTTGATGAAATAATTGGCCACCATTGGGATGGTCGCAAGATCATGTTTCACGTTCTGTGGAACTTAGGGGATACAACTATTGAGCCGTATGACACCTGTAAAAAGTTAGCCGCTTTGGACAGGTACTTGGCACTAAAAAATGTTCCCGACTGGCGCAAACTCCCAAGAAAGGGAAAGTCAGATGGAGTTCTCCATGACAGCCTGCAGAAATCCATTTAGGGACTCCTCCGTGCTTGAAAATAGACCGATTAGAGTTTATTTAAGACGACTTCGTGGTCGTGAAGAATCATACTCACTAACGCCTACAATGTCTCTCAATCAATCTTCTCATGCACCTAACGGCGCTTCTCTTTCGGGGGGAGGGTCCAGCCCGGATCTTCCTTCTTGTACTCTCCCACCCAATCAAGAGTGGGTTTATATCAAGTTACTCGGTCAGATGGCACACCGACAGAGTAGCTGCCAGTGTTGTCAGACTTTCATTGGCCACTGCAGTGACAGTATTAGACTGAACTGCGAAGCTTACGAGCAAGGACTCGCTCAGCGTGATAAAATCATAGCCGAGCCCTATACTCTTCAACTCGAAGCTATTCGAGCTGAGAAATCCCAAGTAGAGGCGGAATTGAGTCTCACTCGCAACCGTCTCCGCTCGGCTGAGCGTCATATTGATAACCTCGCCGGAGATCTTGAGGACCTACGTGATACTCACAATAAAGTTCTATCCGAGCTGGAATCCACTCAGGAGGAAATTGAACACCTCCGGGAATTCAGCACGAGACATAAGGAGAAGAAACGCCGTATTGATGACGGTGAATCGACTCCCGTCACCCAACCTGAGTCCCAGATGCCCGATTCAATGGATGTCGACAATGAGGGCGGACCTGTCAGTGTCAAAACTGATCCTGTCCCTACAACCACCTATTCTCGGGATAATCCTCCTTGGGATGATGGTCGTTACCGCACTGCCAAGCAATTTGAAGTTGCTCGGCGCCACTATGAGTCTGGGTTACCTCCTCCTAAGACTGATGAAGACGGCAAACCACTCCCTAGGCGGTGGGCCGCTCCAAAAACAGTCAAGGAAGTTTCACAGCTCTTCGCCCGTCTGAAGAAGTCCGAAACTTCTTCTCAGCCAAACATCCGTCTCTTCGAGTTCATCAAAGGACTCTACTCAGATGCCACAAAAGTCCCGAAAGACCAGCGTAGTGACATTCACAATGCTATTCTTCAGGGTTATTACCGCCCCGCCTTTGTCGGAAAGAAGGGAGGTAAATCTACAACCGCACCCGTATCCATGGATGCAGTTGATACAAGTGTACCCGCCACCACAGGTACGCCTGCCAATAACTCTAAAGTGAATACAACTTCTAATTCGCTTTCGGCAGCTCCCAATGCTACCAAACGCGTCCCTCAGCCTCCTAAACATGCAGAACTGAAGGAAATCATCCCATGGCTCAAAGACGAGCGCCTACACCTGTCCAAACCCCGAAATGGTGTCCGCTTCCCCAACGGCGGTTTATCTGTTCGCTGCGCTCGTGGTGTCCAACTCTGGTACCAGTGCTCGCCCCCTCATCGTAAGGGACTTTCCCCTATGCATCGCCACCAATTCCAATTCACATTTATGGAGTTGGCACTTACCCCGGGGTACTACAGCAATTATGTTGCCACCAATCCCCTCCCTGATGTGGCTGGACCACTTCGCGTCAAGCCCTATGCTGGTGACTTCGCCAACGTAAATATTCGGGACTTAGCCGAGTTCTTCAGGAGCCAGTCTATTCCCGTGTCCGATATTCACGACACCGCTTACTTCGCTGCGTGCTGGTTGGCAGATGTTACGTTCACGGACGACGAGTCCAACTTTGCCCTGAATGAACTAAGGGCCAAACTCTTACCACTTCTCGTCACCCATGGTATCCCCGCAGGATACAACGAAAATATTCACCACTCTGACGACAGAATTGAGTCCCTTCCTTCTGCTGTCAGTTTCGACATTCCGGGAGCCACGCAGGTCTCCTCATTGTCTTCTTCCACTACTAGTACCAGCGCCGGTACCGATAGTGCTCCTACCACCCCTACCAACCCCACAATTTCCAACGTCAATAGTGATGCAAACGCTATCACCATTGATTGTGAAGGTACTGCCACGACAGGTGGTACTGACACGCCTATCACGACCTCTACTACTGAGGCCGTCGATATTCCAGCTGCCATGCCGGAATCTAAACTCGCGTAAGATTAACTTACCATACTGCTCCTGTCGGACGACTTGAGCTCCCTGAAATTTACCTTACTTCACTCTTATACTTAATGCTTGTTTTCTCGATTCCACCTCTGGGTTTCATCTGATGGGGGAGAGTGTAACGCCTCTGCCCTTATTTAGATCTATTCATGATATTTACATATATTGACACCTGGACATGCTATATAAACCTCCTCCCTGCGTAGCTAATACTTATCCTTCTTCTACTCGTACTTGTACATACCTTGGCCATAAACCTTGTCGTGTTCATCTACGTGTGAAGTAAGGACCGGGACTACCCATAGTCCCAACCCTCGTTATAAACCCCCTCGGGGCTAGTGACTCTGCCAAGGGGCATGGAGGGACGTGGTTCGTTGCCAGTGAGATGACCGTAAAGACCTTGGGTCTTGCACACAGCTTCCATCTCGCTGTGAGGTGTACATACTACAGGTATACCC
Organism: Marasmius tenuissimus; assembly: GCA_029532415.1. Lineage (NCBI taxonomy): Eukaryota > Fungi > Basidiomycota > Agaricomycetes > Agaricales > Marasmiaceae > Marasmius > Marasmius tenuissimus. Next base: position 338,607 of record JAQOTA010000067.1, read on the forward strand.
AGTGAGGCAACCGAAACCTCTCGGAATATCGGCCTTCCAACGGACCGCCCCTTTACTGTAATTTACGTTGTTAAGACTCCCACGGCTAAATGTAAGTCCGGGAGGCCAGCGTGAGCGAACATCAACAAATTTCTTTTCTTTACAGTGGGAGTCATATATTTCTGAAATCTTTCTCGGGTCGAGCTCTATAGAATGGAGACAAAAAATTAAGGACAGTGACCTTCACTTAGTCTGTTACATCCATGCATCTTACCCTGGTCTATCTCACCTAGTCACATCACCTCCAGACCCATTCCGGGTACTTCCAGGCTATTATTCTAGTTCATTCCAACACTATTCCATCCCCGGCACTCAACCTTCACTTCCACAGTTCAGTCTCTCACACCAAGTCCATCCCCGGAACCTCCGCTACTTCCGCCTCCGCTTCCGGGACTCTTTCCTTCTTATTCTGACTTATTCTGACTTACTTATCTCCGACTTCCGAGATATTCCCACGCTCACTTATTCTATTCATATCTTCATTCCATCACGCACATATTCATTTCCAGTTCATTTCCCTTCCGGTATTATTTCCCCCGTGTTTGACTTCCATATGATACATCAACCTTTCCCGCACTTGACTCACTTATGATTCATTCATTTACTATGACCCTATATAAGCTCTATACTTCTATCCTGTATCTAAAGACTCGAAATCAACCAGGTTTCAATCCGGGTCAACCCCAATCATGTCTTTTCTTCTCTCTTGCAACTTGTCCTCTTAGTCTAGTAGAAGGACAGCTCAGTTCATGGTGCTGTTGGCGAAACCTTCAGCTACTGTCTGCTCTAGATCCGTTGCTCCCACACTCTTTCATCTTATCTCTTTCCTATCCATCTATCCGACAGCATATAAAATCCCATATCTTATCTTATCCCTATCCGATCCGCACGATCCTAACATAGTCTGCAACTGTCATTCCTCTACCTGCCGCGTGGCCTGCACTTGGCCTGCACCTAGCCTGCATATTGCCTGCACCTGACCTTCACACCAGCCTTCACCACATGGCCTGCAAATTGTTGTGGCCCCTTTCTCTTCAATCCCCTCCAAATTGCTACACTTGAAACTCCTCCGGCGTCGGACCCATGGTGGTCCATATAGATCTCAATTCAATGGGTGACAAAAAAAGGCTAGTTTTACTGCCTTTGAGTCGGCTAAAGCTGATGTTTTTGAACGCAGATCCTTGTCCTTGGAGTATCTGACTCATTTCTTGGTACAAATTGGGAATCAAGTCTAAAGTAATCCTCACGTCACGAGATTCACCGGTTGGTGCTGACTCTCCGAGCTTCCCAGACCGGTTGCTGTATTCATGAGCGCACCTCATAGGTCTACCCGTTGAACTCCACGTTGACGTTTTTACTGACTTCCCGGATCAGATTTACTCGTATTAACCTGGCGGAAGGTCAAAGCCGAGAGATTGAACTCGTTGCCGGGACAACGCGCTGTGAACTATCTCCAAGGTATGTTCTTCACTTTTGAAGTTTGTGTGTTTCGTTCTCATGACTTGTTGCAGCGAATTCATATCCGAGGAATCTCTGAGCTTCGGCATCGTTCGGCCTCAATCAGTAGTCATGCCGCCTGTCTGAGACCCGTTATATTCCGTCAATGCCAGAGAATCTTGAGACTCACTCTGAACTTTCACAATGCAATCCATGAGAGAGATATCGCGCTCTTGTCTGTCTCGTTGTCCTCTTTGATGGCCTCTGCGAAACACTGCTTGGGGTATCACCGGTCATCGTTCTCCTTTTTCAATCTCAATCGGACATATTCAGCGTGGGTAAGGTCGAGAATCTCCATGTTTCAATAAAGTCCATTTATAAGGCTCGACACCGTATTAACGCTCCGTCCATCTGAATACTTTTTGTACCCCAGATGTAGAGGTAAGGGAGGATATCCTCTATTGCTCTCCTGATCTCCTCCGATAGGCGAGTCATCTGCCGCACAATTTGCAAAGTCCACAGCCGAGCCTAGCTCATTCGGGTATACCTCCTCCCCTAATTGCCTATTGCAGGGGTTTCAGAATAAAGGAATCCTGTTCAATGTTTTACATTCAGGAACACCACAAAAACGTAGACCTTCCGCATGTCCTCGCGCCACATATTTTGACCGGCTCCTTGAGCTACATTCCCTTTTACTAGCGGGTAAGTCAATGGCAATCAAAAGAGATGTGACTCCCGAATTCACACTCATGAAGCTCTTTCCTCTTGCAAATGTTTCGAGGAAAGTACGGGTATCGGTGATTTCAAAGGACGTCCGACCGAATTCAATCTACATCACTCGTATTAATGGCAGTCGAGGCGTTCGCTGAATTTCAAGTTTGTAATCATTTTGTACGGTGACTTCACGCAACACACGGTCCGTCTCTGAACGGGGAATAAAACAATGTATCGAGCAGCGAGTTTAAGCACTGCACGAGCACCAGTCTTGGTGTCAAACCTGTGGTACCGAAGCTATCCAAGACCGTTATCTTAGAGCAGTATAGGACGGGGAGGATGCTGGGCTCACGAAGTGCTCCAATCGTCATTGATAGAAGTAGCTCGATCTTCCCCCCAAGCCCAATCTAATTTTGATTTGCCCATGCCAGCAGACCATGAAATTCACCGCTAGAACTAGATCGAACGGAGAGAAGGTTTTAGATATGTAAAATAGATTTTTACCTCTCATTGATGCTCCATGAGTCATTTGAACGGAGTGAGGCTGAGAAGTCAGAGAGTGGTCAGGTGAATAGCCTAAGGCTCGACAGGAAGCTCTGGAGCTATTCGAGTCATAACATTCATTGTGCCGCTTCCTCAGATCTAATAGATTCAGAACTAAATGGAACCGTTGGACTAGTGCCCACCCTAGACTCCTATGCACATGAAGCAAGTGAGCCCAGACAATGAACGGATGGGATTATGGGTCGACTGAAGGCGGTTGTACACCTCCGAGCCAGATGATCAGGTGAGTCGCTCTCCACCTTGTACTTGTCTAACCAGGCCACAAAAACCTTTGCGACGGCTAGAGCGGTAGCTTGTCGTCGCAAAAACCGATGAGGTACTTCGGTGTCAATGCACTATAACTAGAAAGTCTATCGGGAGTACCAACTCGTCTTCTTGCCTTGTTTTTCTCGCCCAAGGTCACTATACTTCACGAAAAGACAGCGCTGTTTCTATCGTGGAGGGTAGGTGAACAATCTTTGTTAGGAACAACATTGCCCGCTAAATGTGCAAGTGACTGGTTGATTCGTCGCTAAACAATGTAGGTTGTTTTCATCCCATCGCCACCATCATCAAACCTCGTTGATATCTTGTCTACAGCTCACTTGCTTCTACCTCCCGGCTGTAGCACTTTGGCCGGTACGTGGGGTGTCATGTGGCTTTCATGTATGTTCATTATCTGTTTACTTTCACTCAAGTTCTAATCCGTCCGAATATCTGGGTTGATATGACGGTGCTCGTATCGGCCGGCACAACAGCAAAAAGATCAGGCATCATTAAGACCGACTTCTGATAGTCATGTGAGCTCAACGGGTTCGTCGTATTGGTGAACATAACAAGGTCCATTACAGCATCTGGAACACGAGGCTCAATAACCAGTCTCACATATACAGCTCATGCATGAGCGACAAAACGACGTTCTTCCCTTCCCTCTGCCATCACTAGCAACCATCGTCTCGGTTTGGTTCTTTGTGGATGGCAACGAATAATATCTTGACTGACGCCAGAGACGTCCACATCGGCCATAATGCAACCATTCAAAGCGTGAGCGGCAATTTGACGACAACAAACACATATTACAATGATCAAGGGGACACGGTAGAATTGGTGTGTGGAGGCCATATACTGATTACCGGCGTTCTGACTGGAGTATAGTACGGAAATACATTCAGAAGGATACTCATGGGCGACATCATCGTGCGGAGGGATGTCTCTTCACAGGTTGTAGAAGTGATTGTGGAAGCTAAACACCGAGAATCAGATTGTGGCGAATCACAACAGTGGTCCGAAGTGATGAGAGTTAGGAGAACCACACAGCACGTCGAGGTAATGGGACTCCCAGGAAATTTCACAAGCATAGCAATTGAGAGATTAGACGGGACTCAAGGGGGTCTTGATTCTGTAAGTGCACTTCATGGGTGTTTGGGTCAGTATCTCATGAGCTGTCACAGATATCCGAGCGTGTATGTAGAGAGCTGGCATCTCGGCGGTATGTCCAGATACACGTACACGGAGTGGTCTTCTAATCTGGTCTCAGGTCGCCGCTATTTCCCCAGCTGGTTGGAATAGGCCAGTCCAAGCAGCCAACGTGGATTTTGCTTGGTCAGTGGTTTTATTTACGGGCACTGACAAGTATGTTGAAGAGCTGGCAAACGGGTTGGAATTTGTCAGTAAGGTGTGGGCTGAAGGGGGTACAGTTGTCATTTACTACCTTTGGTATACATGTGTATGTCCAACTTTTTGGCATCCCACATCGGCTGATGATGTTTTTAGGCCACCTCATATGATGCTTTGCGTGCAGACAAGGCTCTCGCAATACCTGTGGGTGGTTTATTTAAAGAATTTACTTCTCTGATAGATGAGCGACAGGTTTTGGGCAAGCCAGGTCTTTGGAATTTCAACCTCAAAACCCTATGAGGGGCGCCTTTGGACAAAAATAATTGTGCTCGCGTAAGCTCGCGACCAACGCACACGCCAGCGTCGACTTGACAGTTCTCACATTCGCAACTGACAGCTGTCACTTCGCTTTCGCCCACGGTACCTGTCAACTTGTCCTCACCCACCTGTCACTTCGCGTTCGACATTTTGGTTAGGTCAGCGACATAGAAATTCTCTCGGACATCCTTGGTTATGCACCGTGTGCAGTGACATAGACCGCGAGTTACTGATCTGAGATTTTCCGAGTTGGTAGAATCGTTCAATCTTCAGCACAGACGCGTACAGGCATCAAGAAGTTTATTTGCTCGGTGTAACGACAATACCAAGCTCTATCTAGGGATCATCGTACAACATCTACTTATTTTACGAGTAACGAGCGTATCATACTGGCGGTGGCAGAGGATTGTTGGCAACAGGGTGCTGGTGGTATAATTACAGCGTGGATGCATGGAGGATACAAAATTACATGAGGAGGATGAGCAGGAGCAGCGGGGGTATTAAGAGAGCATAATGTTGGTATGTGATATGGAAGGCAGTACAATGTGGCGACAGACGAGAACTTTGGAATAGTGTACAGCGGGAAGGAGTGAGCGCCGGAAATAAAGCATGCAGTATATGACGTCGGTGCGGATTCATGGGAAGCGAGTAAACGAACGAAGTGCGATATTGTACAGGAGAACAGACGTTGGATACAGGAAAGCAGGTCATGAAAGCAGAGCGCAGAATAGAGTTCCAGGAGAGTGAAGGCAAACACTGAGCGATGGGGGAGCTGACGGAAAGAATACAGGCAAGTATCGTAACAACAGAGCGTGATGAGCAGAGCAAACGAATGAATTAACATTGGTGGTAGTCGGGATCTCCTTCAATGTTGAGGAGGTTTCGATGAAAGAATTGGCAGAAGAAATCGTCCTCAAGACCATCGCCGGAGGAAGGGATGTCTCGGATACTATTCACGAGTTCATCATTAAGGTAGATGATCATCGTACGCGCGCAATGGCTGATGTTAACTTGGCCAGGACGAGGAGGAGGAGGCGGAGGGGTACTAGAAGATCGTGTGTTGGGATTTGTGGCACCTTGTGCTCCGGAACCCGTAGACGCTGATGGGTTGGTTGCCGTAGTTAAGGGAGGCTCAGGATCTGCAGCGCGGGCAAAGACAATCTGAAGACAACATTAGCGACGATGGATATAATCTGGCATGCACGGATAACGTACCTTGATTGTTCCATCGCGATCTATACGTGGCAGCAGGTCGCTCCCCGTAACCTGTCTCAAGAAAATTGTTGGACGGTGTGGTAGTCCCACATGGTCTACTCTACGATACGTGTTTCATTTCATTTTCTCTACTCCGACTCCCAATTCTGTTCACTTCGGTTTATTTCGGTTCATTTCCGCTTTCCGCTTTTCTTATGTTTTCCGACTTAGTCATGACATCAAAAACATACGGCAGATTCCGAGTTCGTACCTACGACAACTCTTACGCCACTCGCCCACATCTCTACCTCTTCCAAAACACGTAGCAGAGCGCCGCTTGCGGGACGTTGTCCACCCCGTCTGCGAAAGAGGTTGTCTCCTCACCTCAAAATAGTTGCCGCACGTGTACGGAATGACATGAGTGTGTGCGTGTGTCTAAGACAAGTCAAACCTTTCTTTTACACGGTCTCTTTCATACCTTACTGTTTTCTCTCTTCAAGTCTGCAATCTCTTCCATTTCTTGTGCTACAGTGTATCCCGGCAGTTCCCTGGTCAGTGGGAATACATTACATAAACTGTATAGCTGTCAACTCTGTGTGTATCATGCTTTGTATTGCTGTCAATCTAGCTATCCTGGCTCATCTCCACCACGTTCCTCGCTCTCGAGAGCATTCATAAGTCTTTACTCCAAGTTCTGAAGTTAATCCAAGTCTATTCAAGTACTCAAGTTAATCTAGACGCGTCGAAACGCGTCGAAGGTACGTGTCCGTTCTAATTACGTCTTACTGATCACCTCGAGGCGTCCCACGCGTCTCGGTATCTCGTACTCTAGTTTCCTTATCTCCGACTCTGGCCTCCCAGTCCTTGTGTGGACTATAAACATCTTCGTCAGTGGACGGAACAAAGGGTCGTCTTCTCGAGTTGCTTGCTCTGCGGGTATGAGCTTGCCAGGCCCCACTAGACACTTTGGATGACCATATCCACGCAAGTATCCCTCCAGTCGCCGCTTGAATGCCGGGACAAACAGAGGATCACTGATATGGAACTGACCGTCTGGATAAGCGACAAGGTCAATGACTTGCTGTGCAGTGGACAGGGTCTGAGTGGTGAGGGCAGATAGAACTGGCACGGCATTATCGTCCGTGAAAAGCTGTTGGTGGCGGCGGCTTAGCACAGGTCATGGTAAGGTTGGCGATATGCTTACCTCGGAAAGTCTCTTTGTTCCCAATTGCATGTCGAAACCTTCGCGAGCTGCCAAGAGTTCCTCGGAGTCTTCGAAACCCACAGGAGCTGCGTATAGTGCCTTCGCATACAGGGCATCTGTGAGTGAATTCCACGAATCCAACGAGCTTGTTCCTCTAATTTGTGGTAGCTAGAATGATGCCAAGATATCAGTATTGTTGACAGCAATCGAAGAAGAGACAAAAGCTCACGGTGTAGGTAAAGTACTGGCTCACAATGCCATGCAATTTACGTCTCCTCTCATCATCCAGAAACGCTGCTCCTTTGTCATCAAATGAGGGCCAAAGAAGAAGTTCCTCTGCAAGATCAGGATGGAACTCCCGAATGATAGCGAGGTCCTTCATTGTGTCAAAGTCTTGCGTAAAGATACCCAAGAGCATAGGATCAATCGGAGAAGGGCTGACTTCCATCCAAACAATGTGAAGCGCGGACAGGGATCCTAGTACACTGGCCCATGCGAGTCGGTCAGGATCACTGCTAGATCCGAGGGGAAAGGCCCAAGTGACTAGATCATCCCGTGTGGGTGTGAAGAGATCGTCGCGTGATGTGAACATTGTAATACATGTTCTCAAGACATTCTGAATAACACCTGTCCCGTTCCCCGAATTGCTGCGAAGAGGGGCAGATATTAGTGCTGTTACTGGTGGTGTAAGAGGAACAGGAGACTTACACAACTACAACCTTCCAACCGCAAAGCAGGTGAGAATAGTCAAACTTGTGGATTAACACACTGCCCACGGTAGAAGGGATCGGTTGGCCTTTATGATGCTTGAAGAGACATACAAGAAGAGCGTTCGCTGCCTCTTGAATCGAGCCTGCTGAGATATGCAAGGCTGGCCTGTCAAGATCTGGTTGCTCGCAGCCTTCGATGTCAGACAGCCAATCATGAAGAGGGGATATGGACGAGGGCTGTATACCCAACTCCGTGGACATAGACCTATTCCTGGGACGGATCGCGATGATTTCCAGTGAGGGTGATCGGCGTCTCACTATGTCCGTGGAAGGAGATGGTAAACGTCGGTTGGTAATGGAGCTTGAATCCGACAAACTGATGGGCAACGCGGACGATGACGTGGAGGATGGTGAGCTAAGCCTCTGAGATGCTGGTCGAGACCAAGTGTTGCCTGTGGATAAAGGTCGGAAAGAGGGAAACTCGGGGTTCGAATTGAGCAATGAAGGAACTGGAGAGCTTGTATGCTGGCTAGCCAATGCAAATCCAGGAGAGCTGGCTCTGCTTGCACGCAGATCAAAAGAAGGGGAAGGTGAGGCGACTCTTTGTCTGACACGTCGAACTGTCACCCTGGATTGTCTCCCTCTTCTTCGACCAATGGGCTCCTCAATTGGCTCGTCGTCATCTTCTTCCTCCTCCTCCACCTCTTCGGCATCTTGCTGAAATCCAGGGCATTCTGACATGCACTCGATGCTCGGCCTTGGTTTCTGGGAGAACTCCGTGTTCATGAAAGCATCAACGAAGCGATAGCTGTAACAAGGATGGAGGTCGGCACTGGATGGATCGATACGTCCGTACATCAGACCTGTTGGGGCTATCAACCAAGAACGAGAACCAGCAAGTGATTTGAATACGTTGGAATATCTGACCTAACAAGACTACCAGGTTTTGCCCAAATGCAATCCGCATCTTGTTTTCGGCAAAGGCACGGTTGAGGTTATCGAGGGTCCACGTCTTTCCATAGTCGGTGGCACCAATTGTCATCATGCCTTCCGTTACTCGACCTGCCCCACAGACAACGAAAGGAGGGTTGGTGGGAGGTTCCGTTGGTAGCTCGATGCCATCAAAAACAAAGTTGTAGTTGGTACAGTGCTCAACGACAGTATCGTAGATTGCGGGGTAGAGGTTATCTGTAGCGGTATTGGCGACCTCGACCTCCAATTCCACAAGGTGATGAAGTTCGTCTGCCAGATGCAACTGATTGCGGAATGCAGCTTTGGTAAACTTGGCACGCGGGCGTTCTTTAGCAGAAGTTGAATCGAAAAGCGGGAATTTTGTCACGCCAACCTAAGCAATCGTTACTTCCAGTGCTTTCCTGTATATCAAAGAAAATAGACGTACCAGATATGGAAACAGTACAATCGCTATCGTCTGCTTGAAAGTTCTGTTGGTGACGGAATACTGAGGCCCTTCAACCGGATGCTCGAGCTTCTTGCCCTTCTTTTCTCTCTTCTCTTTGACCTGGTTGGCTGTTTGGGTCACGGAGAATGCATTTCTGGAACTTCCTCGCGGGATGCTAACATTTGACCTTGTTGGCACCGAAGTTGTGGAGACGTACGCCGCGCTGAATGCAGAACGAGGTGTGGCCGATATGGAAGAGGAGGATGAGGATGCGGCAGGTTGAGAATTGTGATTATTGGTGGTAGAGAGAGATGAAGACGGAGCAGTCCAGGGTAACGAAGCTTGAGTCGAAGACCGGTAGAAGGAGGTGCTAAGTGCAGCCGTCTGAGGAGGAGGCACTGTAGCATTCTCATGACCGAGCCACTGTCGAGTGCATCTGAGGCATGGGGTGTCAATGCTAGGTTCTCCGTTCTGCACAAGATCATATGAGGATAACGCGGTCAAAAAACACAGCTGGAGAACATACATATCGATACCCGGGACAAATTCCAGGAATGCCTCCTTTTGGCGGCAGTATCACACCATGCATGCTTTCTGTGCATCCACAATGGCATAGGTTGTCCTAAGGAATATCAGCGACCTTTTCAAACCTGATGGTTGGAAGGACACTCACTGATCTGGGTGTATAATCACCACAAACGTGATTGTCATTTCGGCATGGTTTGGGCCTTGACATGGTGATGAATAAATATTAAGGATAAAAGAAAAGAGAGCGAATGAAAGAATGGTGGAAGTGAAGAAAAAAGGAATGGGACGTTATCGATGCAGCATGTTTTTTCTTCTACCCAAAGTTCTCACGGCTGACAGTCAATCAGTACGATATCGATTAAATCTCTAGCATTTCCATACAAGTAAATAAAGCGTTATGCCAAAGTAGTCGACGGCTTTCAATCTCCTGGCTATGTATATAAGGAAGAGAAGAGAGATGTAGCTTGAGTTGCTCGACTTGGTCTGGACTAAGGGGACAACTAGGTGGTTCAACTTCGACATGCGAGAATAAGTTGGGATGATAGGTGCTAAAAGGATTGTAAGGGTCCCGCTCATCGTCAGGAATGTTGTTCTCCTGGTGATGCTGGTAAAGATTGTGGTCGTCGATAGCTTCCCAGTCAATACCATACAAGTCGACATCTTCTTGACTGGCAAAATTGACTCTGTCATCGTCATTCATGTTCCATACTTCGTCCATACCGCGTACGCCATTTTCCATCATGCCGAAAACAAACATCTCCGTGGGAGAGGCAGAGGAGCGGTGGCGTAAAGACATTTTGTGTTGGTTCCATGCTTCAGCCCATAGAATAGCATCGTGGTTGATGGCGTCGAGGAAAAGAAAGTGAAGAAGCCATAGGTGGGCAGGGTTAGCACAGTTGAGGGATTCGTGCATCTCGAGCTGCTCGAAAAACCATTTCCATTTCCCACCGAAACCCAAGGTAACATCTCTCCAAAGTCTCTCAATGCGTATGTTGTGAACTGATCTGCACGGGGAATAAGAACAACAGGAGTAAAAGAAGAGCGCAATGCAACCCACTTTCCAAAAATATAAGAGCTGCGACCCTGGCCTTTTGCAGTTTCCATGAACTCAGCTACCATCACATTCTCAGTACCGTGATCTCCGCGAGCACGGCTGGGACATCCATGAACATTAACAGCGTCCACAAACAGGTCAAGCACAGTGTCGGCACGGTTGTTGTTATGTGCATGGATTCCTGTAACGAATCGCGAGAATCCATCAATGAATGCATGTATAACGATTTTATATTTGATGAGACCTAGAACATCTTCATTCAGTAACAGAATCTGGCTTGAGTTGGATGGGGCTTACCGTGCTGGCCGTCGTGGTGCCAAAGTGAGTTGGGCCCGGGAACAGTGTATATCCTACGTGTAATTCTCCTGATTCCGAACGATTGTGTGGGTAATCCCACAACACGGAGATAGGAGGCTTCGACCCTTCACCTCGGAACGTGGATCCCCATGAACTTGAGCTGACCCTGAATGAGACGTCGACCAAAGGATGGGAATGCAGTAATGATATTGTGCAAGGCTTCATCTAGGTCACTGTCAGAGATATCGGTCATAGGCCCTGTCGACGACTGATAGACTCGCATAACAACTCCTTCTTCAGTTTCAAAATACAGGTTGACCTGGTTCGACAAGCCCTTGTTCGAGAGCACGGCGACGCAACGTTCGTACATGGACTTGAAGGATATCTGCAAGTTTTTTTGTCTGCCTGAGGTCGACTGCAAGAGCGAGAAGCTGGGGATCGATGTATGCTCTAGGACGACCTCTACCACGCGGTGTGTCCTGTTCTTGAGGTGGAGAGGGAAAGGGAAAGTCTCGATCTGGTGGGTCCATATCCACATTTCGTGCATTGTCGAGATGGAGAATCATCTGCATGATGCTGGTAGTTATCGTCTCAAGCTCATCAGGGTCAAACTTTCTATAATGCTGAACGTGAAATGAGATTTCAGATGAATGTTTGAGCCATCTCCAACGCACCTGCTGGATCCTTTGAAAAAATGACAAGCACTCTCGGGTAATTTCTGGAATGTGAGGTATATTCCCAGTTTGTAGAACAGTAGTGACTGTGTGTCCAATCTCCTCATATGCTCTGCGGAAGTTGTCAAGAATTTCATCTTCATGAGCGGGACACATGATGATGGAGGATGTGAAGAAGGACTGGCTGACAATAGATGTTGACCTTCACGCCCATTACCAACATCAAACTTCGACTCCGTATTTTTTCATTTCTTGACCTCCACGATTGGCTCAACCTTTCTTTCGTATCAAAATCGTTCTTTAACAGTGCTCGAATACTCATCATGACTCACCTCATTATTTCGAAAGAGCACATCGATGAAAACTGGTCCTACGCGTCAAACCGTTCCTCCCCAGACCCCTCACATAGCTTCCAAACTGCCTTCCTGGATATCTCTCTCAATCCCGGAGAGCTTTTGTATCTCCTCCCAAAGTTTCCCGTCAAACAAGTCCATCGTTTGAAGTTGGATGCATTGTCAGTCAATCTTGATACAGCTCGCTATATCAAGTATGCAGTTCAGCATATCTGCGACGCATTCTCCTCAGTTGACACCCTCGAAATTCTATCCATCCCTGGAACCGTTCAGTTCTCCTTCTTGAATTCATTCAACAATCAGCTCACTCACTTGATTCTACATGCTCCTGCTATTCCCCAGACCAATTCTTTTGACCTTTCCTTCCCTCAACTCCAAACCCTGGTTGTTGTCGACATCGAAAAGGCCATGGACGAACCATTTTCCCATCTAGTTGGTCTCATTGAAGCTGTGAACCTCAGAGAGTTGTGTATCGTTGGAAACGTGACACGAAACATCATTCCTGTTCGAGAGTTTGTCCGACGTTATAGTTCAAGTATTGAAAAGCTTGCAATTCTAGATAGGAATGCGCCAGTTGGTGAGTTCTCAATCATAGGACATATTGATTTACTCACCGGTTCATGTTGTAGTGGGCTCCTCTATGACTTTACCACCATTGCCTAGACTCCAGGAACTGGAGTTTGACGTGGCATGGGCTGCCTTCTGTATTGGACCGTTGGGAAATTTGGCCCTTCCTGCCTTGAAAACACTGGCCATACAGTCTGAAGTCACTCCTGTATGTGCTGGTCTAACTGGCTTGCGGTGGGATGTCATTGTCCGCGGTCTGGAAGTTAGAGCTGTGGAAGAGATCCGCGTAGCAATTCGGGGAGGTTCATCGTCGGCTCTGAACTCCTTCATGGCAGTATTGAGAGAGCGGCTGTGGGAATCGTCCAACCACTTGAATGTTCCAACTATTGTGGAGGGGGAATGTCAAGAGTGGCCGGAGCCTGGAAAATATATGTCGGCGTTGGCAAATCAGAGACAAGGATGGCGTGACGTGAGATCGCGATCATGGTATGTCCCTCTTTTCCACGAATTTATATTTTCACTTGTCTGATATAACGCACATTTGAAACCCGCAGGTCCAATCCAAGTCCTGGGCCATAAATGTTCAAATGTTCATTGCTGGACAATAGGTTAAACAGAGCAGTTTATACATTGTCATATTTCTGGAGGCGCATGCCCTCACGCTGTCTTTTATTACTGCTCCTGCAATTGCATTTGATGCTGCTTTGATACCGCTTTCCACTCATGCTTATTCTGGTCTAAATCCCATATGCAAAATGGATTGTTGTCCTTTACATTGGCGTTATGCTCCGAAACAAAATCATCTTACAGCGTCGTATGACATGTGTCCACGTGACACCAGAGAATAGGCTATCCGCAACGCGTTTTGCGTCGCGTCTCCCACGTGACATATTCATACCAGCATGAATCAATATTCGAGATGGAAGTATTTGCATTTCCAGTCTTTCGACCAAGTCCGATACATGCCAAATTGAAGAGAAAACAACAGCAAAGAAGGTCGCAACATCAATCTCTACTCATTGTGCACCATGAGTAGAGACTTCCGAAACGCCTTGGAAGAAATATAGGTAGGAAAAAGCTATATAGTTGTTCTACATATATGAAGAATCATCTGCAGAAACCATCAGGAGACTCAAATTGGGGGTGAGCAGAAAGACTTACATTGAGGTAGTGGCCTTGACTGAATAACAGGGTCATCAAAGAGAACAGTGAAGAGATGAGTATCGAGAACATACCTCAAAACTTCCATGGATTACAACACTTTCGAGAAAAAGTAGATGATAGACATTGACTGCGGCACGTTGATCAACGCGTTGCCAGCGAGTCATGATAGAACTGCTCCGAGCCCCCAGATCCACATTGGAGCTGCACTGTCATCAACGAGGCGCGTTTGTACCACGCGTTGCCAAGTCTAGGTGCAGTCCTTCCGCACAACACCAACAAAAACACGCCAAAAACAATCAAAAATGATCCTGAGGATAAAAAACACGTCAAAAACAATGGAACAGAATGATAAAACTCACCTAAACCACCAGAAAGCAGGATAAAAGAACAAAAGCTGCAGCAATTGTCCTTTTTACCCACTTGTCCATTCTAAACAACTCAACTAGGTTGGACAAATGGCACAAGAGCTGCAGATTGTGCCTTTGCCCCCCCTTTCAAGTTGAAGAATGTGGAGATGGTGGTGGTTTGGGATCAACCCGCACAAGCGAGCGCGTCAACAATTGTACGTGGCGGCTGAGCGTGCGAATTTCTGCACAGCTTACACAGCCAGACGTCAGGTCAGTGGTTCTTTCTCGATCACCGTCGGCATATATGTTTTCCACCTTAATCCAACCTCAATCTAGCCCCGGGTCCTTAAACTTCAACCTCAGCAAGTGAGAAAACTCTCCAAGACTCATTCGACTATTGTTGCAGAAATGCGCCGTTGGTACCGGTAACGCACCATTACTGACCCAGGCGTTGTGATACACGTCCGTGGAAGATTTCCCTCTTCGAAAACGGGAAAGAAAGGCCATGGTAATGGTGTCATCATGGACTTCCGGGCGAAGTGCGTAGCGACTCGAGAGTGGATCGCTGCCCATAGCCAGCGGTGGTTCTGAGCTCGAGAGGAGCCGGAGAAACTTAATGCCAAGCTCAAAACGGCAGAATGGATTGTATGCTCCCCCAATTTCCCTTCTGCCGCCGATACTGATGATGATCTCAGACACTTTGTGAAAAAGACGCCGGGTGCCTCTCTTTTCGCCTCTCAACAACATAGATCGTACCAACCTCACGAATGAGATATCTCGCTCGATTTCTTCCGACCAACCCAGGACAAACGAAAAGCTGAGGCGACGGACAACCGTGTCTATCTCCCAGAAAACTATCCACCTATTCTGGCGACGAAGTTGGGGTCAATGGATTCGTTGCCGAGTGCTCTCTACGACTTCTCCTGGGTCTTCTGGTGCGAAGAATCACCTTACGGGTATCACAGGAGTATGGCAGGCTGCGTTAGACGAGAGGTGGCGTGTTGCTGCCAGCCACAGGTGATACTCGACGTGTTGGACTATGTGAAGACAGACGGGGATATTGGCTCCGGCGTGTCAGAACAGGATGAACAGCTTGATAGTGAGGTTTGAATTTGAGGCCTTGAGCTGAGGAAAGAGTGGAAGTTCCTGCGTACTTGGCGACGGTCTTGTATGGAGGCTTCCCATAGAACTATTGCAGCAAAGTGGATTACGAGACTTGCATGTTCGTCGTATCTTCTATGTCATGCTTGGAATTACTTGGTACCTGTTCCGCCGGAGTCTTTCTCGGAGGCGAAACCTCAAATTGTGTCCCTAAGCTTTCGCTCGGAAGAAGTCCACTGAGGCTTCTGTCTGATGTTCAGCCATGTCAAACTTTCCCTCCGACTGCAACCTCAATCGACTCGACCGACGAATAAGTTGATCTGATAGTTATTGGTGCAGATATCAACGTGGTTCTGGGAATCGAGCTCGAGAACGGGTGCTTCAACATTTACATATGTCAATCCCAGCACTGAACTTCTACAGCTCGAACATGACCCGAAAGAGGCTCGAGGACGCATCTCCTAGACATGAAATCCGTCAGTACGTGTCTCTCATTGAGCAAACTCATGCAGGCAACTCACAGTTCTTCCAGACACTTGAATTCTTCATCGTCCAGTACTAGCCCGGGTGGTACATTGTCCTGCAAGCGCCAGGTGCCGGAGGTACCCACAATCGGACAGGGAGATTCAAGCAAGAATGATCCAGGCTGTCGATATCCCACGCCTCCTTGCCAACTCTTTGACACAGAATATAATCGCTTTATCGGCCTCGGTCTCAGCCACCGTCGATCCGCTCAATCGTATGTTTTCGCCAAAGTCAAGGGAGCGTGCAGGAGCGGCACCCAAGGATCACCAGCTCAAGACAGGAACATTTCTACGTTGAAAAGATCATCAGCATGGTTCTCTCGCCGAGCCTCAGCAAACTCACGGACGTTAACCTACGATGCTTGACCTCTTGTTCTCCCCCAGGCGCCCAGTGCTGTAGATACCCAAAATTGGACTCCATCTCTACAGACGATCCCAAGGAAGAGTGTTCTGCGCCGTCAATACTCCACGAATCTTCGCTAGCTCTTCGCCACGGAATGAAATCGCTTTTTCGGTCGTCTAGCCGCCTAATGGAATGCTTTTCGGCGGCTCCGAGAACACCAGCAGCGAGCTGCGTCCAAGAGATCACACCAGTTCGATATGCAGGCATCGCCATTCCTATAAGTCGGTGTATGTTAGTCGTGGGCTTTGGATGGCCGATTCCACGTACGCACCTTTCCTTGATGTGCCAACAAGTACTCTTCTTGTACGCTCACAAACTTCGCCACTACGAACGAGATCGTCCAATGTCTCCACCATCCCTTTAGCGGGTGTACCGCGTCCATAGCAGTAGATTTGAAGGAAATCGCTACGGGACGTCTTCAGACGCTCGAGAGAGCCGCGTGCTGCGTTGAAGATGGCAACATGAGAAAGGTTGTTGTATCGGTTATTCGGTTATGGTTGTGCAAACGTTAGCCAACGTTGGTCTTGGCACTAGGCCCAGCAGCGATGGGTCCATCCCATTCCGTGGTGATGGTTGCTTGGATTTGGGGGGTGTTGTTATAAATTGCTAGTCGAGGACAAATGATGAATCTCCTCATGTTCGGGTAACGACCAATGCCTATGGCTTTGAGCGAAGTGGGTATGTCTGCGAATGTCGCTCCCACAGATACTGTGTTATGGGTGCAAGGTCAGGTCAGAGGGCGACCTCCACTCACACTCCAGGTTTGACCACAATGTAGTCGGGTCATTCTTGCGAAAGGTAGAGAGTATCGACGACATCCATGGTAGGTTCTGTAGCAAAGAACCTAACGAGTTGCAGATCAGTTCATGTACACGGGTTTCGGATGTTCCACGAACCTCAAGAGTTAGGAATATCGACATCCTCGTGTGGCTATTGCAAATAAACCGGGCCCCAAATCCTGGGGGTGGACTAGTTTCTGGAATCGGCATATTGGGCCGATTCGAGGGCCAGACACTCGGTGCGGGCAACCATAGAAGCTTCAAGGTTTCAAACGTTTGGTAGAGTCGGTATACGGGGAGAAAAATTCGGCGATAAGATCCCTCCCAACCACCAATCACTTTATACGATAGGCAGGAGGGTCAAAGCACCGTCACGATACTGGGTAACCGCACGACACATAAACGCGTTTGGGAGACAATGAGCGATGGTGGTAAAAGAATCCATAACGATACATACATACATGAACAACAAAGAGATGGAAGGTGCTACACGAAAACCGGTGCCGACATGGATATGTCCCCGGTCAGCCGTTTTGATTTGCGCTCTTGGGAACGAGCTTGTAAGGCTTCTATTTCAGCGTTGAGCTTCGCCTGAAGATTCTTCAGTTATATGCAAAGGATCTTGAGACACTAGAGTAACGTACCGTTTACTCTTCGAGTTCTTCCTTGTTGAAGTTCGAAAACGGCGAGGGAGGTGGAGGTTTGTTTTTTTCGCCTTGAAGCCGAGGGAATCAGCCAATGGGAAACAGACGCACACAAAGAAATGGAGCGCACCGAAAGCAGCCTGCATGAAAACTTCATTCATCAAGTCATGATTACACTTATACCGCGTCAGCGCGAGGTGCTTCGTCGATATCGTCTCTCCTTCGTCTCCAGAGTCCTCTTCCATCATCGGCGGTGGCCGCTAGTAGTACGTTCGTTTGTCAGCAAACACAAAAATTGCAAAAGACGACAAAAGGTATCTCACAGCCGCTGTACTTCCAGTACGCACTCTCTGATCCCTTCTAGCTTCCATCATGTCCATCCTATTATTCTGCTGCGCCAACATGGCCTGTTGTTGGTGCATGTTCATCTGCATCCCAGGAGCCCCAGGCATTCCTGGCCCTGGACCTGGCCCTCCCGGTCCCCCACGACCCCCACCCTGTGGAGGAACAGCCCTGGAGGGTAGACCTTTTGACCCATCTTCTCTCCCGTGATGAATAGTGCTGGTTTGTTGATGTGTCGTAGAGGATACGGGCGAACCGGTTGGTTCATGAAAGATGGTATTATGGGGGCGCCGTTTCCACGCGTGTAGTGGACTATCCAGAGGGAGGACATACCGCCCCTGGTGAGGCCGAACCTTCTGCGCACACGCCACGCGTTGGTGTTGTCTGAGCCTGGGATGAAGCCAAACTTGATTTCGTGGACTTCTAGTTCCTGCAATTCGATGGATGAGATTTATGTCTTCTCTGTGGTGGGTGGATCACGTACGCGTTGATTCGAATTGTCGGCTGGCATGTTTATCAATATCTGAACCTGGGAAAATCGTCAGCCTGGGTTTCGCCCAGCCTCAGCAAACTCACGGAGGTTAACTTACGATACTTGACTTCTTGTTCGCGTCCAGGCGCCCACTGCTGGAGATCCAAGAAAGAATGAGTTGCTCCGCCGATACCCCACGTCTGTTCGACGCGAAATATAATCGCTTTTTCGGTTATCTATTTGCCTGATTGAGCATCGAGGAGGCATGCAAGAGCACCAGTAGCGGGTCACGCCAAGCCAATATGCAGGCATTCTCCGTTCCTAAGGATCGTTAAACGTCAATTCGTGGAAATGAATAGCCGATTCTACGTGCGTACCTATGATCCTCGATGTGCCAATGAGCACTCTTCTTGCACGCCCACAAAACTTGTCCCGCCATTTCGTGCAGCGGCTCCGTTCAGGTGAGCAAACTGCTACGCTCCCATCGAGCTAGCACCGACGTGACAGGCTTCGCCACTTCGAACGAGATCGTGCAATGCCTCCATCATCTCTTCGCCATTTGTATCGCGATCATGATGGTGAATTTGGAGGAGATCGATGTAGGTATCTTCAGACACTCGAGCGAGCCGTCTACTACGCTGGAGATAACAACACCGGAAAGGCCCCTCTGGTTATCATATTGCTTGCAGTTGTGCAAACGTTGGCTAACGGTGGCCTTGACACCAGGCTCATCAGCGACGAGTCCTGAGCATCCCATGGCGATGAAAACCTGGTTTCGGGGGGAGCTTGTATTACATCGTTGGACGACGGATGGCGGTTCTAATGTTCGGGTAACGTCCAACGCCCACGTTTCCGATCGAAATGGTGGGTATGCAACATGTCGTTCCTGATGGAATATCGTACTGTGAGTGCAAGGTTGGGTCAGAGGCGACGTCTACTCACACACGCTTCAGGTTCGACCACAGTGTAGTCGAGTCGTTCCTGCGAAAGGTAGAGTGTCGACGACTTCCATGGTAGATTCTGTAGCGTAGAACCTAAATGATTGCGGATCAGGCGATATACACGAGCTTCGAATATTAAACGAACTTCAGGAGTTGGAAATATCGACATCCCCGGGCTACCGCGAAGAAGCTGGGCCATCAATATTCAATCCCGGGGGTGAGTTGGTTTCTAAAATCGGCATGTTGGGTTGGTTTGAGGGCCAGACGTTTCTTCGACTTCAGGAAGGCACCTTGCACGAGAAAAGTGCATCTTATACGCTGCTTGCGAAGACGGTGTCCAGTGGATCGACGTGGATCTTCAATCAAATGTTTCGAGGAGGATAGGTGGAATGTCCGGGATCTGCTTTGCACGTCGGTCAGAACAGTGATACACAGTAAAAATTTCGCAAGTCACACGCACCTTGATCCCTCCTCATTTTAACTTCTCTTTGTAGCTCTCCACGGCGATGAATCGATCAGGGTGGTGATAGCGGATCTGGTACGTGGTTTAGATAGACACAAACGGACACGGTAAACTGACACTCACCCACCATCTGATGCAACATCGCTCGTAGGGAACGTGAAGGACCATATTGAGGGATCGTTTGAGCCCAACGACACTGCAGAGGATTAACGTCAAACGCGAATTCACCGCCGTTATGTAACACGGGAACAGAAAACATACCGAAAAACCGGGGGTGATTACTTTTGAGGGCTGTAGGAAGCTAAACAGTTAAGGATTAAACTATATCCATTAGAAAACCGAATGGAAAACATACCGTTATCGGAGTTGAGGAAGGGTCCGGACAGGCATGGGAGGGAGAAGCAAGAGGCGACGTGGGGCTGTACGGATGACGCGGCCAGGAAGTTTGCCGGCGGAACGGCAAATTCTGGCGCAAGCGCCGGCTCGGCATTTCCCGAGATGTGAATCTGATTCATGTGGTAGCCACGCGCCGCCACTACACCTTTGCCTCACGACTCTGGTGTGTAGCTTGCAGCTTGTCCCTCGACCACCATGCCCAGGGTGAGTTTGTCCTACTCTCTCAATTATCCTTTGACTGATTTTCTCTAGCCTGGTGAAACTTGAGGAGAATACCGAGCCAGACAAGCTGCAGCACCGGCAACAGCAGCAAGGCAACGACGTGCTCCAAGACAACACCGGGCTCCAAGAACACGAGCGGCTCGAAGAGCAACTGTTGAGTCTGAGGATGAACTAGAGAATGAACCGGAGCAAGAATCCGTATGTTACGCACCTCTATCTTGAATCCTTCTGACCTATTCTATAGGAGGAACCTCAAGTACCACAAGATTATGGTGCAGAGATAGACGCGCTGTTCCGTGAATTGGTAGCCGAGATTGAATCCATGAATTTTGAGGAACCTGAAGAGGGTAGTAGCCAAGGAAGAACAGTATGTTGTTCCTTTTTTGGCATATCATGTAATGCTCATTGTCGTTCTACAGCGTCGTCCAAACATTATGCTACCAAAAGTGATAACTCTTCCCCCAGTACACAATGTACCTGATATCCGATCATCAAGTGAGAGAAGAAACCCTCGCCTTCAGTCAGAGCAAAAACCGTCCGAGTATCAACATCACCTCAAGAACGGACTGCGGTTCATTCAGAAATTCACCCTTCCTTTTACGTTCGACGAGTTGGTTGCCAAATCAAAGAACAAAAAGGCAACACTCAATGAGCTAGAACAAGAAGTCAAGGAGATGGAGAAAGAGTCGTATGCAATACAAGCTGGTAGCGCCCTGTTCTATACCAAAGATAAAGTCTTGGTCTTTGTTTATCTTGGCTGTCGAACGAGCGACATGATCACCACAATCGGCGACGATAATTTTGTGTGTTTCTAACTTTGGTATTCCCTGTTCATATCTGATATTTTCACAGCTCGAACTTTCACAATGCTCAATGGAGGAGCGGCTCCAGTCAACCCTCGAGCGTAAGGAGGCGGAGATCCGAGAGGCAGAAGAACAACGGCTTTTGGCCCAATCGAATCGACGTAGGCATGGTCAGCGTCCTCCCAAGACCCCATCATCAAGCACTGTACCCAAGTTCTTTGCTGATGGTTTCACAGCGCGTTTATTCATTTTGACATCTATCATTCTCACTAACTGTAATTACAGAAGAACATGATGGAGCGTCTGTACATCACATCGCACTTTATGGCAGCCTACAACATCCCAAAGGGTGATACCAGTCGCAAGCGACATGGCATTGACCACGATGGTCATACATACCACTACTTTGACATTGAGGAAGGGATTGAGTTCACCGAGGATGAGAGCCAGTCAAGGAATATGGTGTTCAGCGAGGATGGCGGGAAGACAGCACTAAATTCTGCAGGTGTGTTTCATATGGCAGAAGCGTGGCCTCAAGCAAAACACAAGAAGAACGTGAGTAGGATAACTTGATTAATCCTTGAGTGTACTGAACCCTTGCTTAGGAGCTGTATATGGGCAGTGCACTCACCGGGTCTGGACAGTCCACCCTGGGAACGCGCTACTTTTACCAAGCAAATGAAGTCTTGGAGAAGTGCATTGCAATTGCTGTGAAGGCATTCTTCCCGGAAATCCACGAGATTGGTGCAAAGGTTCGAGAGGCAGGTAGAACAGTACCGACTTCGGATGGAAAACCCTGTGGAATGTACCTTGCTAGGGCTATCATCTTCAAGCTCCAGGTTCTCCTCCACAAAGATGATAATGACTTTGGTGTATCGACATCGTTCCCATGTGGCTACTTTGAGGACGGCTATCTGATTGTACCACAGCTCAAGTCAAAATTCCGGTGAGTTTGTGACCTATCAAATTGTATCTTGTTCTCATCCCTTTTGTAGGTACGCACCCGGAGATCTTGCAATCTTCTATGCCAGCCTCCTTTTCCACAAGGTCATGAAGTGGAAGACCCCGAAGATGAAGAAAGATGATGTTGTCGCCCCGGGACGGGTAGGTGTGGTCATGTTCAATCCATCAGCCTCGGTGGAGGAGCTGAAGGATAAGGAAGTTAAACACTCGGAGAGAACGATGTTCGGTAGACTGCCCAACTTTGCGCCAACCCGGAAGGAGATGCGTTCGCCCCCAGCCAAGAGGCAACGTACCAATTAGATTCATTTCAACTATATTTTCATATGTAATCTAATCCAATTCAGCGTCTTCTCCCCGCCAATCCTTTCTCTACGGTAGTACCCTGTGTCTCCCTATTTCTCTCCAAATTTCCCAAATCCCCTTCCATCCCTCTTATTATTTGCTCATACACCCCCTAAATTTATCGTATTTCGCAACATAGAGGGAACTAGTGGAGGAGGGTTTCAGAAACTGATCACGGAAGTCGGAGGGAAAAGTGACGCTGTGATAAGCTGAATGCTACCGGCGATGTTGAAGTCGAAGTGACAGCTGCCGGTCGTGGGAGCATAACGTGGGAGGATGAAGCTGTCAGTTCAATAGCTGTCAGTTGAATGTGGGTGCTGCGATAACGAGGTGAAGAGCGAAGAGGCATTGGCAAAAGACAAGAGGGCAATTGCGGCAGGCAGACCCGGAAGGCGGAAGCGTGGGACCGAGTGCCAACCAAAACAAATTGTCCAGGCCGGGCCGTTATAAAACCCACACTTGGCAATACGACATCCCATCCATCTCCCTCTTCCCACCAAACACCGACATCTCTCTCGAGCCGCACGGCTATTCACCAACCCCGCTTCGCCACCAAACACCTCCCCGCCTCGAACCCACCGAGATCGTCGCCTACTTTCAAGACCAACTCGGCGACTTTTTGCATGTCATTGCGTCATCGGGGGAGATCAGGCACGTCGAAGATCTTTCAGCTTTCGCACGGCATGGTCATTTGACCTTCGGGGCTGTTGTCGACCGAAACCAACCCGAAATCGTCGCCCACCTCCCCTCTACTCCCGCCCCTCAATGGTGTTTTGACAGCTTCAGCACCGGTGTTGAAGCCACCTACTCAACTTCTGGTAAGCTCATCTACCCAGCCCATCTTTCTTGTGCTAACTTGTGTAGTACCATCTCGTGTGGATTTCTGTTCTGACCAGCCAGCGGTAAATGTAAACCTTCAGTTCTCACTGTGCTTGCCAGATATATCTTGGCAACACACTGCCTACCTCACTCAATCTATTCCTTTTGCCTTCGGGTGTCATGATCCGGAGAATGATCTGGGCAAGTGCACCTCCATTCCTTGCCAAGTCCCCACTGATCTTCATTTCCCTCAGTATTCATTACTGACGTTCGATTTTCTCTTGTTGGCACAATCCCCAATAACCCCACATCCCCGACCCCCATTCATCTATTTATCCCTCCGATGCTTATGGAGCATAGAAACGGGATGTTTTCTATACATCATCCCCTTCCCGGCTCTCTGTTCTACTGGTCCTTTGACCCGTACGGAAAACATGCGATATCCGAGGAGGATTGGGAGTCGAACGGGATTCCCAGGCTTAAGGTTCTGTCCTGGATCGGCTCGTCGTGGGACAGTACCGATTACCGGGCAGTAGACGAGTATTTACAAACACGGAACTATGGCTCAGATGGTGGGATCTATGCACGGGAACGTGGGTATCCCGCATTAGTACCAGGTGAGTTCCAATTCCTGTTTATGTATTGGAGTCCCCGGGTCGTCGGCTCATCTCTGAGGCCTCAGGTGATCCTTTTGAAGCTGCAGCCTGTAACTCAAACGAGTCAAGTATAGATAGAAATTTGAACCACGTATTCTCAACAGGTAAGTGGCAGCTAGTATTGCAGAACCATTTATTCATTGCCCTCTGTCATCTTCGAAGATACTATCCCTCGCCCTCGGATACAACCCAAAACAAATCCCCGAATAATCAGGTACATTCAGATCATCAAGACCACCGGAAAATTATCTCGGGGGCTCATGCGATCAACTGGGAAGTCTAGGCCTGGTTCTTCAGCTTTGGCTGAACGAGCGCGACCAAACAGATCCAGGACAAGGAGAAGGTCGTAGTATATGTACACACAGCTCTCGTGCTATGATTGTTTTCTTTGCCTAATTGAGTCTGGCTCTTCGTACGAGTCACTTACCTTGTTCGGATTGACAGATCGTTGTTGCCCCTGCTGCGCTAGAGACTCGGCATCTCTACTATCAAGCTCGATGACACTAAATTGGGATAAAAACGCTCGAACTCTCAAAAGGTAATCATCAAGATAGATCTGGGAGTACCAACTCCTAATCAAGCAGAAAGATTTGCCTGTTGTGAATGTGTCTGAAGGAGGCTCATACATTTGACCTCATGAAGAGGCGACCATATCTCGCCACATGGTCGCTGTAAATAGATTGTTGAATCTTGCACAGAGTCAGAGTCACAGAGTGGTTGGGCATGATTCGGTACACGAAGCAATCTGGGAAGGTTTCCTTTCAAATATATCTGGGCAAACTGTAGGTAACATTAGCACTCTCAAAGGACTTTAGGCTCAAAAGAGAATACGGACGCACCTGGGGTGTTATCACCAAATTGAAAGTGGACCAGTACCAATTCCGCCGCTCCACAATTCTTTGAATGTTCAGCGTTACTGACCTATTTCAATCAATCCGGATGGGGTTTCCCGTGTGACCGAAAATTTTTCTGGCATGAATTCGGATGGCAGGTCGGTGACCGGTGACACCGGTGGAAATTTCGTATGGAACTATGAGGGATGGGGCAGGCTGAGGGAGAATCACGGCGGCTGAGAGTCGCCACCAGTCAAAATTTGCAGAATGCACCAGATTCAGGCCAAAAAATGGCAGAAAGTCCGATTTCTTGGCCTTTTGGGCCGCCCGAAATTATGTCACATTTGGGAACATTTCGGATGACCCCCCTGTGACCTAGTGACCATCCGAAAAAATTTCGGATACTGGGGGGCCTGTGACGCGTGACATCCGAATTGATTGAAATAGGTCAGTACCTGATTGCCTAAACCACCGGTGATGCCTGTCAAACGCAAGGTGAAGTCGTCAGCGAAGGAAAGTAAGGTATTTGCCCACCTATGAGTCAACTCTCGTGTGAGCTGTGGAAATCATCCCTATGACTATAGTGCACATGGCCTAGTCCCCACTACTTCATACCTATCATACAAGCCGAGTGTCAACTTAGCCACAAAGGATCATTGTAGGGTACTTCGGATCCCAATGACGAGAGAAGAAGGCAGGTTAGTGACGGGATTGACTCGTATCTGCGCGATCGAACACTTGGGACATCTCATACCTGTGTCAATTGAAGGTGCATTCTAGATGATGAGAAAGATGGTTGGTATATGAGATGCCGACCAGATATCACTGTTGAAGGTTTATCGTGAAGATTGCCCTCCGAATTTTACGAATTTGTTTCCTACCCAGCTAAGATAAACAAGGTGGTCAGCGGATGTAACGGCCAAAAGCCACAAAAATTTACCTACTCACACGCCCTGCCTTTGCGGAGTGAGTTCTCGGGTGAGCATAAGCCTTACGCGTAGATCTTGAATTCCCGACCCGAGGAGAGCAAACTCGCATGAGTAGAAGAAATGGCTAAATGCTGGATTCTCTTTGCCGTAAGCACTTCATATTCAGGAGCCGGTGGAGGCAGATTCTGAGCTGCTAGCTACGGAGAGTTAATTTAGAAACACAGAGCATGAGTACAATGCGGAGATAGAACCCTCGAGTACGTAGTGCTTGAATTGGCTTGCTTGCAACCAGTTTTGTTTTGATCCGTTACCATCCATTCCTAACCATCTTCACCTGTTGTTTATGTACCTTTTCAGCGTCAGCAAATGTTCGAATATCTTTGTGTAGATTGATTATTAGAGAGAAACTTAACAGGGCGAGAACCCAAGTAAAGAACGACGGGGCAAAGAAAGACAGACAATGATTAAGGATCTTTGCTCTTTGGATCGTGATCCATCGAGAGCTTCAAGCTAGTGCTATGGATCGAGAAGGACATGAGGCTTGTTCCGAACTGACAATGACTCCGTAGCCTCTCTTCAGCCAACCGTATACAGGAAGCAGGGATGCGAGCCATTCCAAGTTGATCTGGTACAGCCAAAGTTCGTTGACCGCCAGAGTTCTGAACATAGTCAAATCAGGTTATCACCAGTCCACGGGACATGATTGAATTATGTACCTGGTGTCATCGTCATTCATCATATATCCTCTAGCCGGAACGTAGCCAGCCCTGGGCCTGAACAACCCTTATTCCCTCTGACTGAGTCCTCATACGCAATCAAAGTGCCGACGCTGTTATAGCAAAGACGCTGTCGGCGATCTGATCTGCAGCCATTTGCCTTTGTCGTGGGTTCATGCGAGGGTAAGAATTCTAGTTCTCAATAAACAAGCCTCAATCTGCTGTGATTCTACCTCTAAGACGAGTAGTTCGTTGGATAACTCGGCCCCATATGAAGGCTCAAGAGAACAAGCATGATAGCCCGTGGCGAGAAACTCTAGGACAGTATCCCCAAGTATGGGCAATATAGATGATTCATGACATGGCAAAGGGGGGATTGTGTGTAGAACGCAAGAAACAACTGAGCAGACTACGGTCGTACCGTTTGATTGAATCAAACGGTGACCATACGTAGCTATACAAGTCGGTGTGTGCCCATCTACACTCGACCAAGAATCCTTTGTATCGAATCTTCTCATGTTCGAGACATTCGTTCGAATAAGACTGAGTGAGATCTGGGAAAGTCAAAACCGCCTAAGATTGGGTGAGAAAGGGGCGTACTGAGTCCTGATTAAGAATACTGGTCCAGGGGAATTTGATGGCTCATTCTCTATGACCCACATAGTATCGTGGTTTGTCGTTTTCATCTGGGATGCTACCTTACAGGTCAGTTAGAGGTAAGTGCTGATTACGATTTGATCAGATACGAAAGCCAGATGATTTTTACCGCTTCACAAGGGGGCCAGTGTTGATGTCTCAAATCCAGGTCTCCTCCTTCTCGGAGTACCTGACTAATTCCTCGGAACATGGCTCATCGGGAAGCGGTACCGGAACATAATATTCAGTTCGGGTTAGAGACGACACGAGGGAGGTATCTGTTTTCCCATATTGGTTCCTGTGCTTATGAACACACCCCACAATGTAGCAACGAACAAATTAAATTTCGGTTGAACTCCGCGGTGACTTTTTCACCAGCCTCTTGGAGCGGGGCGACTTGTATTGATCTAGTGGGAGGTCAACGCCGAGAGGTTAAACTTGTTGCCGGAACTATGCGTTGTGAAAGATCTTCGAGGTATGCTCGTCACTCTTCAAGCTCTGTTTCGTTCCCATGGCTTGGTTTTAGTAGATTCATATCCCAGCAATTGCTGAGCGCTGACCATCAACATTGTGAGACTTTATTCCAATAGTCGTACACTCGCGTCTGGGAACGTCTTGTATTTGGTAGATACCGGAGAATTTGAGACTCTAAAATTCCACGATGCAATTTATGGGAAAGAGATCGCGTTCTCGTCTGTCTCTTTGGCCATTTTGTTGACCTCATCAAGACTCTGCTTGAGTACATCACCGGACGTCGTTCATTCCGATTCCGTTCGCATATAACTAGCACAGGTTGGTCGGAGGTACCTGTGAGCCTGTGAAGCCCATCCTCAGAGCTCAACATCATGTTTCCTATATTCACGCACCGCATATTTGAGTACCCCCAGTACCACAGACATCGCAAGAAAGGAGGATGTTGATAACGTTTCCCGGGGTTAAACCCTTCAAAGGCCTCTATTGTTCTCCGAGCCGGGCTGATTCGGGTATGTCTCTTCCTCTACTTGCCCATTGCAGGTTTTTTTGAATCTATCTCTATTTGAGAACACCACGAATCAAACGTAAACCTTCTGCATAACCGATTGCCACATATTTGAGCACTGGTAAGTGATGCTCCCCTTGTGCTATATTCTCTTTCATTAGCGGGTAAGTCAGTAGCAAGTAAAAGGGATGTGACACTCGAATTCGCACTCGCAAAGCTCTTGACTCTTGCAGACTTGTCGAGAGAAGTGCGGGTGTCGGCGATTTCAAAGGACGTCTGACCGAGTTCAATCTACATCACTCGTACCAATGGCAGTCGGGGCGTTCACTGAAGTTCAAGTTTGTAATCATTTTGTACCGTGACTTCGCGCAATACACGCTCCGTCTAACTGAATGGGGAATATAATGATGCATCGAGCAGCAAGTTGAAGCACTGCACGAGCACTAGTCTTGGTGTCAAGCGCGTTGTCTTAGGAAAGTATAGGACGGAGAGAATGTTAGACCCACCAAGTGCTCGAATCGTCATCAATAGAAGTAGCTCAATCCTCCCCCCAAGCTCAATTGAATTCTGATTTGCCCATGCCAGTAGACCATGAAATTCACCGCTAGAACCCGACGGGAGTGAAGCTTGTAAATAAGTAAAAGAGATTTTTACCTCCCATTGATTCTCGATGAGTCATTTAGACAGAGTGAGGCTGAGAAGTCAGAGAGTGGTCAGGTGAATAGCATAAGGTTCGACAGGAAGCTCTCGAGCTATTCAAGTCATAACATTCATTGTGCCGCTTCCTGAGATCTAATCTAGAACCAAATAAAACCGTTGGACCAGTGCCCATCTTAGGCTCTTGTACATACGGAGCAAGCGAGTCCAGACAATGAACGGATGGGATTATGTGTCGACTGAAGGCGGTTGTACACCTCCGATGATCAGGTGATCAGGTGAGTCGCTCTTCACCTTGTACTTGCTCGACCAGGCCACGAAAACTTTTGCGATGGCTAGAGCGGTAGCTTTTCGTCGGGAAAACTGATGAGGTAGTACGGTGTCAATGCACTATAACTAACTAGTCTATTGGGAGTACCAACTTGTCTTGTCGGGCCTTCACTTTGCCTTGTTTATCTCACCTAAGGTCACTGTACTTCACAACAGCGCTGTTTCGATTGTGAAGAGGAATTGGTGAATAATCTTTGTTAGGAATAATATTGCCCGCTAGATGTGCAACTGGTTGATTTGTCGCTAAATAATGTGGGTCGTTTTTGTCCCATCGCCACCATCCTCGAACCTTGTCCCAGCCCACCTGCTTCTACATCCCGGCTGCAGCGCTTCAGCTGGTACGTGGGGTACCATATGGCTTTCGTGTATGTTCGTTATCTGCTTACTTTCATTCGAGTTCTAATCGGTCGGAACGTTTGGGTTGATATGGCGGTGCTCATATCGGCCGGCACAACAGCAAAAAGATTAGGCATCATGAAGACCAACTTCTGAT
The DNA here is from genome assembly GCA_029532415.1 of Marasmius tenuissimus. Taxonomy (NCBI): domain Eukaryota; kingdom Fungi; phylum Basidiomycota; class Agaricomycetes; order Agaricales; family Marasmiaceae; genus Marasmius; species Marasmius tenuissimus. The sequence goes on from JAQOTA010000067.1 coordinate 368,209, forward strand.
AGTCATGTGAGCCCAACGGGTTCGTCGTATTGGTGGACATAACAAGGTCCATTACAGCATCTGGAACACGAGGCTTGATAACCAGCCTCACATATACAGCTCGTGCACGAGCGACAAAACGATGTTCTTCCCTTCCCTCTGCCATCACTAGCAACGATTGTCCCGGTTTGATTCTTTGTGGATGGCAATGAATAATGTCTTGACTGACGCCAGAGACATCCACATCGGCCACAATGCAACTATACAAAGCGTGAGCGGCAATTTGACGACAACAAATACATATTACAATGATCGAGGGGACACAGTAGAATTGGTATGTGGAGGCCATATACTGATTACCGACGTTCTGACTGGAGCATAGTACGGAAATATGTTCAGAAAAATACTCATGGGCGACGTCATCGTGCGGAGGGATGTCTCATCGCAGGTCCTAGAAGTGGTCGTGGAAACTAAACGTCGAGAATCGGATGGTGGGGAATTACAACAACGATCCAAAGTGATGATAGTTAGGAAAACCATGCAACATGTCGAGGTAATGGGACTACCCGGAAATTTCACAAGCATATCAATTGAGAGATTGGACGGGACTCAAGAGGGTCTTGAGATTGTAAGCACACTTCATAGGAGTCTGGGTCAGCATCTTATGAGCCATTGCAGATAGCAGAGAGAGTATGTAGGGAGCTGGCATCTCGGCGGTTTGTTCAGATACATGCTCATGGAGTGGTCTACTAACCTGAATACAGGTCGCCGCTATTTCCCCAGCTGGTAGGAATAGGCCAGTCCAAGCACCCGATGTGGATTGTGCATGATGGTAGGGGTTTTTGGTCGGCGGGTTTATTTGCGGGCACTGACAAGTACGTTGAAGAACTGGCAAACGGGAAGGAGTTTGCCATTAAGATGTGGGCTGAAGGGAGTCAAGTTGTGTGGTACTACCTTTGGTATACTTCGGTATGTCCACCTTTTTGGCATCCCACGTTGGCTGATGATGTTTTTAGAACACCTCAGTGTTTGCTTTGTGGGAAGACAAGACTCTGACAATACCTGTGAGTGGTTTATTAAGAGAATTTACCCCTCTGATGGATGAACAAACAGGTTTCGGCGGAGCGGGGTTTTTGGAATTTCAACCTCAAAACCCACGTGTGGCAATATGACATTTCATCCATCTCCCTCTCCCCATCAAACATCGACCTCTCTCTCAAACCATTCGGTTATCCACCAACTCCGCTTCGCCAAGAAACACGTCCCCGACTCGACCCCACCGACATCGTCACCTACTTTGAAAACCAACTCGGCGACTTTTTGCATGTAATTGCGTCATCGGGGGAGACGAGGCACGTCGAAGATCTTTCAGCTTTCGCACGTCATGGTTTTTTAACCTTTGGGGCTGTCATCGACCGAAACCAACCCGAAATCGTCGCCCACCTTCCCTCCACTCCCTCGCCTCAATGGAACTTTCACAATCACAGTGCTGGCGTTGAAGCCACGTACTCCACTTCCGGTGCGCCAACCTGCCCAGTCCATCTTTCGTGTGCTGACTTGTGTAGTACCATCTCGTATCGATTTCTGCTCTGACCAGCCGGGGGTGCCGGTGAACGTGAACCTTCACTTCGCCTGGCGCTTTCCGGATCTACTTCAACGTACTGCCTACCTCGCCCAGTCCGTTTTGTTTGCCTTTGGGTGTCATGAACGGTTGAATGACCTTGGCGAGTCCCCTCCATTCCCCGCCAATTTCCCACTGATCTCTATTTCCCTCAGTGTTCATTGACGAGGTCCGATTTTCTCTTATCGGCACAATCCCAAATCGCCCCACATCCTCGACCCCCATTTATCTATTTGTCCCTCCAATTCCTATAGAGCATAGCGATGGGAAGTACTCCATATGCTATCCCTTTGTTGACCCACTTTTCTACTGGTCTCTTGACCCAAACGGAGAACATGCAATATCCGAGAAAGATTGGGAGACGAATGGGGTTCCCAAGCTGAAGGTTCTGTCTTGGATTGGCGCGTCGTGGTACCGTGGAGATTACGGGGTAGTAATTCAGCACTTACAGACAAAAAGATACGAATGGGATGGTAGACAATATGCATGGGAACGGGGCTATCCCATGTTGATATCAGGTGAGTGGAAGCCCTGATTTTCATTCGAAAATTTACCTGTTATCCGTTTACTCATGTGACTTTAGGCGATCCTTTCGCAATGGGAGTTTATAAATGTGACGACTCGGAAACAGGTGAAGACTGGAGTGATACCAGCTCAGAAGGTGAGTAATCAGTGACATCGGAGACTCTGGCAACTCATGTCGCCATATAGACACTCAACACAGTGATCAACCCCCCTCCGAAATTTCTCGAGCCACAGTTATACGAAACGGGAAGGCCCGGATGCTGAAATACACTCAGAAAATATCCAGGGTATTTAGGCGAATCACCCGAAGGTCCAAAGCAAGTCCTGCAGCCTTGGCTGACGTACCGTCGGCACGAAAAACCTAGAGAGATGAAAAATATAGTTTCTAATCTGTATTCATTTCAATTTTTGACCAGACTACTCGATACCATTGCTCCCTGATGACAATTCATTTTTAGACTGAGTGTGATTTGTGATCCAACTCGAGTTAAAATGTTTTCGTTCTCGGAAAACCAATGTTCACCTGATAATTTTGTCTGTAGCGAGATTCACGGTCGTACTTGAGATATCCCAATCGACTGAGGGCAGTGGTTAAGTCAGCTATAGTTTGGCTTCAGCTCTGGGCCTGTAGGCATACGACCACCTTAGCTAAGTCAGATCCCCAGGTAGCCATTCTAGAGCTAGCCCGGGAATGAGCTGCCGAGTTTACAAACGAACACTATGTTCAAACCGGCATGAGAGCATATATAATGCAAAATGTACCCAGTCCCCACTCCCCGCAACATGGATGTTGGGATAGTTCTGCCCTTTGTTCCCCACTGATAGGAACATCATTGTGGGCTGTTTGGTTTAGTATGTAGCCGGGCAAGCTAAGACGACGTGACCGCCAGCTCTCACCGACAGAAACAATTGGAGGTAAATCTTACCTTGGGCTCGAGTCGGCCGCCGAAACGTCCCGACTCTCACTCACTGGTCGATTGCGTCGAGCATGAGGATCACCGGCCACAAACGAAGGTCGATCTTACCTCACAAAATTGGCTTAAAGATTACCACTCTCTGCGAATCACGATAGTAGTGGTGACCGTTCAATCTGACGGGGTGGTACGACGTACCCATAGGAACAAACATTGGAAAAACCCGCTGTTTTGACGCAAAAATTTGAGCTTCGGGCCAATATTGTCACCAACCGACCATGTTATGCTTGATTTTAGCCTCACAAGAACCTCTTTGATACCTAATCCTAGCGAAAATCACATCAGAGCGAAACAAATGACCGAGGGATATGAGAATATACCAGGTACGGCGAGCTGTAAAGAATGGAACTCCCGGCCATGTACAATCAGCCTAGCACCGTCAACTCACCGCGCTTTCCGAAACGTGAACATGAGCAATTGAAATTTTGAGTGGTGACGGAGAAGCGGTGTAACCCACGATTGATATACGTCTGTAGAGGCAATCCTGGCCTGTGTGATATTGGTTTTGACAGGGTCTTTTGAAGTCTGTGTAGCACTCAAAATGTCTGAAAAAGAGACGCCACATTGCATGGGTTCTGGGAAATGATCAGCGGTCATTAACAATTCTGTAACGTGGAATCCATGGCCATCGCCAGTAACGAACCTCCGCATCATCAAAGTCCAATGAATTCTCGAGAGTGTTTGTAACGCTGACACGGCGATGGGAAACATCTCAGGGAATCTTGATGAGTCTTACCAAGAACATTGAAATGCTCAAGCGGGACGGCTTTCCAGAGCTGTGGGTCAGTGGTCTCGAGGGTAGATGCGAACATAACTGAAGAGAAGCCAGCCAATCCGAGCCGCTCGACAAGAACATTCGAGAGCTCAAGGTCTCTCTTTCAAGTCGTCGTATCGATTAATCTGAGTTAAACGCCAATGTGACTTGGGGTCAGGCTAGAGGAAAGAGAATGAGGTACCTTCAACTCTGTACCAGCTTCCCTTTGACTAATGATCACGAAGCGTTCAGCCGGTCATATTGATGACCACTATATACAACAGCATGAAGGAGCATAGCTGACCAAGGAGATAAGCAAATCATACTCATCCGAGTGGTGAATGCGGAAGATCAGCAAAACGTCATCACCATTGCTATGGGAGGAACTGAAGATGAATGCTAAAACTGAGATTCGAAGTACTTACTTACCGTACTCACTCTAGAGGCGGCCGAGAATTATTGAATATTGGATTCGGTACTCATCGTCGACAGACATAGAGCACATAGTGTAGTTTTTGAGGAAAAGTATTGGATGGCAACTACCTTCGGATAAAAATGACACGACTGTGGGTGGGGTTGACTGAACTCACAACTGATTTTATGACTTTGTGCTCTTGGAGAGGCTCCCCAAGCGGTGAGTAAAGCAATTGATTTTGATGACCTCGTCACTGGATTGATGAGTCTCTGTCGGCAAATAAGATGAAGGTATGAAGTCGCACAAATTAGACCGCAAAGAAACCAAAATGTTGTCTCTGCTTCGTATACTATTCCCTACCTTGGTTATCTGGACCCGCCTCACTTGTATCAACGTGAGACCAACTTTTGAGCTTTAGCTGAACTTGGATGCAACTAGGTCCTTTTGAACTAACGGTGGCGAGTTCAGAACGCTATCACACGGTCGTCCTTTCAGACAGTAATAGTTGTGTCTGAGTGGAATTTCCCTTTTGTATCTCACTCGGTTCAGTTGCCCGAAGTCAATGGTTTAGACTGATGAACTACTTAGCCAGGGTTTGTCTTAGAGTATCGATTTTTTCATACTCGACGGATGTATTTGCCCATCTCCTGAATACCAACTTCAAGTTCGGGATCCTCCCCCGGAGCAAAACTAGGTAAGTATCTAGAGAAAGTCTTTGATTAATATCACATGAGAATATGCGAGAAATAATGCACCAAGCCAACCAGCAATAATGACCGAACTTGGCGACCTTATTCGCTGTGTCTATGAGACTTGATTCCTCTGAAATAATGAACATTGCTATCAGATAGGAAGGAACGGAGAGATCCGAGAGGCACGGCTGGAGTATAACGTCTGGTCCTGCACAGAGGTGTGCACGTCAAGAATCATTTTCAGTGTACACAGGAAAAGGGTATAACTGATCATTGGAGAACGTCCTCACCGATCAACCGAGCTACACCGATCGTTGAGCTTGAATTTTGCGCGAGTGGCATTCTTCCAGTGCACGGTCACGTTCATTTTGAGGGAAAGAGTTTCTTACTCCCGGAAACAGGCACGTTGCATTGGGTCACAACCGGAAAAAAGAGCTCGGTTTAGGTGAGAACCCATGGGGTTTGTGGCTCGTGCTTTTGGAGAGGTTCGCCCGAGCGGCCAGGAAAGGATGTGCATGATCTCGCCGTCGAACTTAGTGGTCAGGCAAGAAGCTGAACAAAGGCAACAAGAGGCTCGAGCCGGACGCTTGTGCGACTCTCTGTCGGACCGAGAAGTGCTATTGGTTTATTTTTGCGACTACTGCGCTTGATTGGGAGATATGTACGATCTGAAAAACAAGAAGTTAGTATAATGTATCAGGAGGTCAAAAATATGCCAAGACGCACTGTACGGATCTACTTACAATTGAAGATTCACTGACGACGCGCTTTGGAGTGAGGAATAGAATTCCAATGAACGCTTTCGCGGTTCCCCGACCACATTCAGGTAGTGCTCATTGGTCCCCAGCTATAAGGGATGGACAAAACTATAAGAAAATACACGGTGCGCTTGCCCAAACTCACCTCAACGCCGAGTTTAACCTCCTAGCCAAGTTCTAGTTCGGCAAGATCAGAACCAGAACGGACCGTCTCGAGGCTCGTTATTCATTGCCGCAGGATATGACCTCACCACCATTCGATCACTTTTTGACTCCCGGCTGGGATACTCTCTTTGATCAAAACTTCTGAAGCTCCCTCACCAGCATCGATCAACACTCGTTCCTTGTGACAACTCTGCAAGATATCCAAGTTGAGGCTCTGCAATCCCGACGAATACATTGTATCATGCGAGCACCATAGACTAATCCACATTTTCTGCCAGTCGTGGCAACCAGCAATCATTTGCGGGACGGTATCATAGACCGAAGTACTCGAGTTATGTCGGCACAAACAATCGTCCAATGAGTCCGGGAATATGTAGGTGAGTTTATCATCTTGTTTGTAGGGACGATCTTCGAAGATTTCGAAGGTCACCAGTCCTCAAGTTCTGAATGATCTCACCTTCATTCAATGAAGGTGAGATCATTGTGCAACCTCGCAAATCTGGAGTCTCGAATATCATATGTTTCAGAGTGCTCTCCGACAATTCGAAATTGTCGGGTAATGACGACGGTCGCCCCGACTCTCAACTCAATAAGGCACAAGGATTGAATTATTTTAGCTCAGCAAGTTATTCCGTGGCTCCCCTTAAACATGGAAAGGCGTACCACTTCCAGTGCGCTCACCTGCCTAATCCATCTTTCTTGCGCTGACTTGTGTAGTACCATCTCGTGTGGATCTCTGCTCTGACCAGCCGGCGGCAAACGTGAGCCTTCACTTCACCTTACTCTTTCCAGACCCACTTCGACAACGTACTGCCTACCTCGCCCAGTGTATTCCATTTGCCAATGGCTGTCAGAATCCAAATGACCTGGGTAAGTGCACATCACCTTTTGCCATGTTTCCACTGACAGCTGCTTCTCCTCAGTGTTCATTACCAACATTCAATTTTCCCTTGTCGGCACAATCCATAATAATCTCACATCCTCAACTCCCATTTATCTCTTTGTCCCCCCTATCCCTCTAGAGCATAGCAGCGGGATGTATTCCATATGCAACCCCCTTATCGACCCTCTCTTCTACTGGTCCTTCATCTCGAACGGAAAACATGTCATATCCAAAGAGGATTGGGAGACGAATGGAATTCATGGACTGAAGGTTCGATACTGGATTGGCTCGTCATGGGACAGAGGGCAATACTGGACAGTAAACGAGCACTTGCAGCGAAGAAACTACAATTGGGACGGTAGACAATATGCATGGGAACGTGGATATCCCCCATTAGTACCAGGTGAGTTGCAATTCCTGTTTATGTATCGGAGGCTCCGAGTCATCGGCTCATTTTTGAGGCTCCAGGTGATCCTTTCAAAGCTGTAGTCTGTGATTCAAACGAGTCAAGTACGGACAGAAATTTGAAACATGTATTCTCGACAGGTAAGTACTTAGTATCAAGTATCGGAGAGCCATTTATTCATTGCCCTCTGTCGTCTTCAAAGATACTGTCCCTCGCCCTCGGATACGACCCAAAACAAATTCTCGAATAATCAGGTACATTCAGATCATCAAGACCACCGGAAAATCATCTCGGGGGCTCATGCGATCAACTGGGAGGTCCAGGCCTGGTTCTTCAGCTTCGACTAACCGAGCGCGAGCAAACGGATCAAAAAAAAGGAGAAGATCGTAATATACATGTACATACAGCTCTCGTGTTATGATTGTTTTCTTTGCCTAATCAAGTCCGGACTCCGTGACTGCTTCATTTAAGCCACTCACCTCATTTCACTCTGGTTGAGACCTGCACATGATACCCATTTGTTTCAGGTCTATTATCCAAACTCAATGAGAATAAAACGGGATAAGAGCTCTCGAACTCTCAAAAGGTAATCATAAAGACAGCTCTGGGAGGACTGACACCCAATCAAGCACAAAAATTTGCCTCTCGCGTATATATCCGAAGGAGAAGACTTATAACGTTCGACCTCATGATGAGATGACCATATCTCGCCACACGGTCACTGTAAATGGGTGGTTGATTCTTGCAGACTCACAGAGTGATCAGGTAAGATTCCGACGCACGTAAAGCAATCTGGCAAGGTTTCCTTTTCGTTATAACTCCACAAATTGTAGGTAACATTAGCACCCTCGAAGAAGAGATTTAGGCCCAAAAGACGATACGGACGCACCTGGAGTGGTACCACCAAATTGAAAGTGAACCACTACCAGTTTCGCCGTTCCAAGATTTTCTGAATGTTCAAAACTTACTGCTTGATCCCTCAGCTCGTTGGTAGCGCCCGTTGAGCGCAAGCGTAAATCATTTTGGTGAAAGCAAGGAAGGTAAATTACCTACCTATGATTCCACCTACGTGTGAGTCATGGTAACGGTCCCCTCGGACTCCCATGACTACCGCCAACCCAGTCTACGGGGATCAACCGAGCCAAAAACGATTGTTGTGGTGAGCCTCGAGTCCTAATAGTGTAGAAATAAGGCTACTCACTTTGTGTGTAACTGGTATCTGTACAGGCAAACACTCGGGCCATCTTGTAGCCGTGAAAAAGGTGGGTTCGAGATGGTGGGAAGGACATAGGTGGCATGCGAGACTATCGGTATCGAAGATTTCAAGATACCGGACCCTGACGCTCGCAAATCTGTTTGCCACTTACCGAGTCAAACAAAGTAGTCAGCGTATGCAACAACAAAGAGGCACGAGAACATATTTACTTACACGCCCTGTCTTAGCGGAGTGGGATCTTGAGTGAGTACGGGCCTCGAACAAATGTGTTAAATGCGAGAGAGGCAAATTCACATCAGTTAGAGAACTCGATGAGGTCCCAGCTGTCATATGTCGGAAAACTTCGGCCGGCCATATAAGGGTACCACCCATATTTGGCCTTTTATTCCCCATTTATGGGGGGTTCTCCGACTAATTTGGGGTTTTTATGCCCCATATATGGAGCCTTATAAGCAAATTTTGGCATATATACCCTTTTCTGGAAAGAGTTATCCAGAAAGGGCCTTATTAGGTCATCGGGGAGTTTTGCGACATAAGCTTTATGGGGTCACGGTCAGTTGGTGTCTGCGGGGCAGTTCACAATCTACCCACGGCAACTCAGTGTTTTGGCAATCATTTAGAGTTAATCCATAACCAGCTATATGGCAGTTCATCGGGCAGTTAGGGAGATATTTTTGAGCATACCTTGAGCCCAAATCATCTATGCCATCGGTGCTCCCCCCAGTCGTATTTTATCTCGTCTCCTGTGAACAATTTTGGCGAACGTACTAGGCGGTTGCTTGTACAACCTCAACGACCAAGCTCCAGAATCCGCGAAGGTTGGCAGTCTTGAGGGTGAATGCGAGTATTTCTGGGAAGGGATTTCGGACATTTTTCCTCCGGATGTAAGATAAGTTAAACACAATTGATATACGCGAGATCTGGTCCGAGATGAGAGGATAATCCGCCTTCAAGGAAGCAATGTAGATCGGCTCGGCCTTGGCCATTGACCATGAAGGTCTCGTTTGACCAGATAAGTTAATGCCCGCTACATAAGGCGTAAACGGGTAATCATCTTGTTATTGCCCAGCTCACGGAGAGGATGAGTCGATCTATATTATCCTGAGCAACGAGCCTGGAGCCCCGGCAGAAAGGGATTACCAGTGCCATGATTGCAGCCTGCAGACAATACCGAGCAAACAAAAGTGTTAGGTAGGCACGACTGATGAATCTTGCAGACTTGAGCCCCGAGCCCTTCATCGGCTACTTAGTCAAATATAGGCATAGCCCATCAGCAGGAGAAAGGGAGCTAAATGCTCGCCGCTCATATGACTCTCGCGTTATTGGTTTATGTTTGTAGAAGCACTTGTTATGACTACCTCAAATTGATATTGCAGTGACGCTCGGATACGCTCAGTGGGAGACATAGGAGACCCCATCAGCAAAATACCCGAAAGCATAAAATGTGGTTACAACAAATTTGGGTCAATAAAATTGTACGATACGATATCAGTATATTCCGATAGTGTTATGCCTTGGTAGTACTCCCAGAATGCGTATACACGATATCAGAGACCTGTAACACCATCAGGATACTATCAAAACACAGTCATAACATAGTCAAAACTCATCCAAAACACGTTAAAACCCCCACAAATCATAGCCGGGGTTGTGCCTCACCAAACTTGTTGCGACAAGTGAAAGGCTTTGTAACCGGTTTTGAGTCATTGCAAGGAGGTTCTGACTGGTTTTTGATAGTTTTAGCACAACTTTGGGCTATTGAACACTACTAATTGCTCAAAAGATGTCAAAAAGGTTATCTGCTATGACAATAATAACTTACCCTCAGCCCGCCAATTGTTGAATGTTGAGATCAAGAACCCAGACCTAGGTTTTTGTCGCCGAGCCGCCAGCAGCTGCCAGCGCGCCAGATATGAGCGCGCGCTTGCGCTGGAAAATTGTCGGAGTCTCAAATATGTCCCTCGCTGTCCCGCACGTGAACACGTCACCACCTTTTGGCTCTCAACCACCACGGTCGTCGTTAAACTCTCCTCATCCCTGTGACTGATGCTCAATAATTCTTAAATGAAGCCAAGGGGAGTGTCTAGTATATCATCTGGGACAATTTGATGGATTTACGGCTCAGGCGCGTTGAAAATTCACCTTTTTCATTCATATACTGACGGTTTGCGTTGCAGTTTCAAAGTTAGCTGCTATCTGTCATGCCAAAGTGGAGAAGGGGAATGGGGCCGGCGAACCTATCTCGTCATCGAAGATGAAGACATCCATCAGCTCACAGATGTTCGGGTGTCTCAACTTCCTCATAATCGCTATCTCGCGTTGCAGACAGACGTCATCTGGAACCTGTACATCTCGCTGACTTGTGAGGCGCCGTTGATTGATCATCTTCACCACGACCCACTGGCCGGTAGCTTTTGATATCGCCCTATACGCGATACCGAACGAGCCGCGCCCCAATTCCGGTCCGATATCGTATTGAGCATGCAAGTCAGTATTCGGTGGGCTGGCTGCAAGATGGTGAAATATGTATCCTGAGCTTCCGTTAGATGCAGTCAGAAATATAGTCGGCGAAACGTGGCGTACGATAATCGTTGTTGGCAAGGCTATACGAGTACCCGCTGAACCCAAAAGAAATTTCGTTCCCTTGTCTGAGGATTCGGCTTTCCCCCGTTCTCAGGCGAACCCCGTTGATCTGAGGATAAGCTCGTTATGTTTCTGAAAAGCGGGGCCAGGTGCACACCCACGAAAGTTCCGTTTGTTGAATCCCTGTCTTTGATTATTACGCACGAACTGGAACCACACTTCTCGTCCCAAAGTATTTCTGCGTGTGTCTGGCCTGACAGGTTTATCAGGAAGAGTTCCAAGCCAGGTATAAGGATCTCGCACGTACTGATGCTCCCTCCGCTTAATACAAGATCGTTTTGTGTATCCCGACCGATCGTGACCCTCGGTGTCATCCTCCAGAGATCCAACCGTCGCTCTGTGGGATTGCATGGACAGAGAAATCCAAAAAGGTTGGCATCATCCCCACTGCCAGGCTGGTCGCAGTGTTCGGTCCGCAAGGTCGTCTGATGTGGCCCGCCCAAACTTCCGACGGAGATCTGAGAAGGAGAGTTACCAACCAAGGAAAGGGCAACTTTGTAGACCGAGCTCATGTTCAGTCGTAGTATGTGGGGTACCAGATAGTTGCGACGCGATTGGTATATATGATGAACAGTGTGAGGGGATCTGGGAAGTACGGCACCGCGGTACAGCGAGGAGGTCGACTTTGCGGGGCTTTCAGAGGTGATTGAGAGAAGAGGAACGATGTACACATATATGGATATGGATATGGATATGGATATGGATATGGATATGGATATGGATATGGATATGGATATGGATTTGAATGTGGGTGTGGGTGTGGATGTGGATGTGGATATGTAAGAACTCATGGACTAGGCACAGCGAGTTTTAATGGGGATACTGGCGTAGCCGAACTCGCCATCTTCTCGTGTCTAGTGCGCTGGTCAGTCGAGTGCCTTACTGCAATAGATGCAAGGATAAGTGGCCTAGAAATGCATGCGTAGCTTCCAACTGTGAGTGTATGACTCTTTGGAAGAGACCGAGTTTGCCACAGATGTTGACGAAGCCCAGAGCTCCTCTCCCTACTCCCAAACCGCTATAACCTGGGTGTCGAAAGGGGAAGGCATGCAATACGGCAATACCCGCGGAGTTTGAAAATCTGAAGCGCCCTAGCTCTCTAGCGCGCGCTCATGAGTACACCAGCTGCGGTGTTGAATCTCGAATAGAACCGTTGCTTGGGAGAGCTGGTAGGGCTCTAGGGTGGCTCCCTATCTGTGTATAAAAGATACTGATGATATAAATTGACTGAGATTTAAAGGGCTGGAATCATTGCATCAGCCTTCGTTCGGCGTCGATACTGGTTTCCCTTGATCAAATGTAATACAGTATGCAAGAGACTGCGGTACATCTCTTGGTTTCGTCGCGGTACTCGTCCTGGGATTCTTTCGAAGTCAGAACGTTGACCTATGCATATGGTGCTTGTGGCTCAGGCGTAATATCTGAGGAGAATGACCTTGAGTTGCCCTTAATATCACCCGCAGGCTCTCCTTGACACGGGTGAAACTCGAGTAAGACTGGGAGGTGGATGATTATTTCGGTACTGTAGTCACAACCGACTCTTGTGTAATAAAAGTGTAAGACTTGTCCCCAAGGTCTGACAACAAAGTGCTTTGCTTACGGGGGGGTGAGGTGGAGGTATACTCATCATGACGCGGCATGGCAGGGCGCCTTCTCCGGTGTAATTAGCAATACCAAAAAGCTTTCCAGGGAGAGAACACATCAGGTCACCATACTCTCGAGAGACGATCGTATCAGCGACGAAGCCGCTTCCCTAGATCTCAAATAGGGATGGGAAGGTTGTTGGACGCCGAGAGAGAGAGATCTAGCACCAAATCAATGAAGATACAAGAACTGTCTGATCAGCCAAGTTATAATCAATGGAGGGATCCGGCGAGCAAACCTGCGTACTGAGATTGATGTTGGCCTGGCCAAGCCGTGGGTAGTAACGATGCTCTCGAAGGAGAAACTGAGAATTCAGTACATACTCAGGAGTCAGGTCATCGCAATCATTCAAGGGTTTGTTTCGTACCTTGATTACGCCCCAACCCTGAGCGCTGAGCCCTCAATTCAGGCCACTTTCAGGTAACCTCGTCCGGGAGCTGATGTACCACGAATCACATCATTCCTCGCGGCTAGGGCCGCCAAGAGGAACTTCATCTTGTGCGACAACGGCTCACATCGCACGATGAGGATCCACATTTCGTTCAGACTTTGCACCTTACAAGTTGCAAGAGGGCAAAAGTGAGGACGTATGCATAAGCAATTTTTTTTGAGTACAAGAAGGTGAGTTACAATGCCACGAGTGCTATCCGTTGGCAGCTGGCCGTTCCCCGTCGTCAGCGGACGTGCGTCTCGTCCCTCGTGTGAAAATTCGAAACATATGCATTGCATCGGAATTCGGGAAGCATTCTCGCAAAGATGGATCCGACATCGCACAATTTGTTCGTATATAACCCCGTATAGCTTCCTCCACATCATCTAGCCTGATACTAGGTTTAAATTCGAATTTGCCGTGCTGTCGACTCGAGTTCCGGGATGGTTGTTTTCGACCCTCGCATTGTCTCTAATAGATCTGTACTCAATATCACGATCGTGGTCACGTATCCAGTGCGCCATTTCCTGAATTTAGGGCGAGCACTACTCGTATATATTGAAGAATACCGATTGATGGATAGGTTTCCCCGCTGTTTGCACCCTTCAAGTTGATTTCGCTACCGGCCTCCCCACCAACAGCTGTAGGTGTTGGCAAAGCCGTTCTCCTTCATGATGATAGTGACCTATAACCCCTCACAGGTATCACGGAGACGCTGATCAAGAAGATGTCGATTGTTGAACGTGTTCCTGCGGAGATATGGCAAACGGTCTTCGAGACCGTAGTGGCGTCGACGCACAGCCACTCTCTGGCTTGGGAGGTCGATAGCGATTATGAGGGGCCCCGAAGACATCCACGAATCCTCGGAGCCCCCTCACTAACTCTCTCACACGTCTCTCCACTTTGGAGAGCCATCATGATCGACCTCCCTAGTCTCTGGTCATCGATCTCGGTCGAGTTCTCGAGAGTCGCACGGTCCTTTTTGCGGCTACTCAACTTGTATCTCACGAACTCTGGACAGCACCCCCTGGTCTTGCGTATCACTCGAGAGTTATCCCGCAGGCCGCTATCGAAAGAGGACGCAACAGCTTGGAAGGCCCTGTCCCCCCATCTAAATCGATGCAGGGAGCTATACCTCAGAGTCCCCGGCTTCTTCGACTTTCCTCCCGTCCACAATCTCTCCTTTCCCGACCTCCTGTCATTGTATGAGGAGGAACACGGAATGGACTACCCAGTATGGTTCTGGAATGCAGTGGAAGCTGCGCCGAGATTGACTCGGGCACACATCAACTATTTCCGTTATCCAGATCCTCACCCCCTTCCTTATCGTCAGCTCACGTTCTTGGGGGTGTTTTTCTGCGACAAGGAAGAAGCTCAAGCTCTTCTTGAGGCCTTGCCCACCTGTCGCAGACTCCTCACCCTCAAGTTGGAGAATCTAGATGCCGATGCCGGCGAAATCTTTAACGCGCCGCCTCGTACGGTTGGGGTACCCACGCTTCGAATGCTCTCCATTCACAACCAGTCCTTTCAGCCGTCTCAGAGGGCTAATTCTGTCTTCTCGGCCTTTTGTCAGCTATCCCTACCAGCCCTCACCGATCTAGAGTTGACCTGTCACTATTGGCCAGCAGCACTACATACCTTACTGGAACGGTCATCAACTTCGGTCGTGAAATTGAAGCTGGACCTCGGACCAGAAGGACCCGTCGATCATCATCATCCTTTTTCTGCTATTCCCTTGTTCTCTTGTTTGACCCATTTAGAGTTAACCCTGTGCCCCTTCGAGCTCACAACGACGGTGCTGGCCGAGATACTGCTGGAACTACAACCAGCTCGAGACTTAGATGGACGTTTGATGTTACCCCAGCTTACTCATCTTCTCCTTCAGGCTTCCCCTGGCATTCTGACGCCGTCTGTAGGGGAAAGCCTGGTGCAGTTGGTCAGGTCCAGACGCCTTGCATCTCATCCACTCAAAAACACATCCATCATCGTAACAACTCCTCCTGGCTCTTCTCACGCACATGACGAGCCTGCCATCGTCAAACAAGTACGAGCAGCTGACGATGTAAACATCAATGTGACCAGCGAGGTCCTCAATTGGTAAGTGAATCTCGACTTTGAGCACATTCACCGAAACTGAAATGCTTGTACTATTCACAGCGGTTATTGTAACCGGTTCGCAGACTTGCCAGAGTGACTAGTGACTAACGGCCGCCAGTCGGGACGAGCGGCCCTCAGTTTAGCCCGTCGAGGATTGCTTGAAGGTCATGATCAAACTCCTATATCTCTAGCAGGTCGACAGAAGATTTTTAGACTTTAGTGGATTATACGACCTGTAGGCCACTATATATAACAGTATGGAATGATACACATACTTACGTGAAGTCATAATGCATGATGCACCCAGCCAGATATTGCTAGACTATGGGGAAGTACAAAACTACCTGCAAACAGTCCCGAATCATTCGGGACGGCTCCTGGTTGGTAAATTCGAGTAGCGGTTCTTCGGAACCATCGCAAACAATCTGGGACTCAATTTTGACTATCTAGGACCATATCAGGTGATTGACCATTCGCATTTAGACGGTAGCAGAAGACAGGAGTTTTTCAATAACATGCGGGTACACTGTATACTGGTTGTTGAGCCCCTGATCAGATTGTTATCAAGCAACCAGAGCCGATCTTGATTAATAATAATCAGTACGAGACTTTCAACCCGAATCATGGACTAGCTAGGACATATGTTATTCTCGAGGTAAGAGGTATTATCGAAGTTACTTGCTCGATCCCCAAAATATATCCCAATGTTCCCGACCGCGAGAATTTTCACTGCTCTGGTTCGCCCCTTCTGTGATCGTTTCTGCCAACGCTTTTATCGGGTATACCTCCACGGGCCTGCTGACAGCATGGGCTCGGCAAGTGGGACAGGTAAATTTGGGCTGGTCTAGCCCTCGAAGCAATTCCTGTACCTCCCGTAGCGACCGACTTCTGTAGAGCCCGTCGCGTATGTGTCTCGGTAGCGGGACGTTGTTAGGATCATAAAATTTTCCCAGTCTATACTTCGCTAAATTGGTATTAAACCAATCATGAAGGCACCGCGCGCAGAAAACATGACCACAGGCAGCGAGTCTGCAAAACGGCTGATCAGTAGTTGTACATGTCCTGATGAAGAAAATATCCCATCCTCACACGTGCGGGGCTTTGAAGATTTCATCACATATTCCACAGGTGAGATGGTCCTTTAGATGCTCATCGCGCTGGAGTATAGCTTTAAATCCATGCTCTAGCGACTCAAATTGGTCGCCTATCACCTGATCAAATGGCATAATCAGAACAGGTCATGAATTGATCATCGTAACCTATGACTCACCCTTTTTACGCGCCTCAGGTTCTGCTCAACGTCATGTGTGCTTCGGCGTTTCTTAGGCCTGATCGAGCTCCTCTGCCACTCGACTGAATCGTCCTCATCCGAGGAAACGTAGATAACAGTGTCTTGCCGCGGGGGTGTTGGATGATTGACACTAGCGTCCTTGAGAGTCTTCCGAGGCGCTCGACCACCCGTTGTCATTCGGGCAGCCAGACGATGTCGACTTCGAGTAGGGACAGACATCTGGTAGCGGAGTACGGGGGTGGGGGTGGCACTTGGTTTCCTTGACTCATCCTAGATCTAACTGTTATATACATCTCCTTTGAGCTCGTCTGCCGTTGACGATGGTGGCTCTAGGGTGACTCCAGGTCAAGGCTCCTGGTACCATATACCAATCATATCGTATGTACTGTACTTCCATATGACATTTAGAACCCCTTACTCAAGATTTACCATCAGATGGATTCATGTTGGGGACGTTAATTCAATCATTGAATTCAAACCTGCGCTGAGCCTTCGAATATGTGATGCCTTAAAAGGTGCGACATTTGCATTCAGGTACCTGGCATATCGCCCACCAGGTCTTATACTTTATACACCTTGGGTTGTCGCCACCCCATATGATACTTACATTGAATTGCCTCGAGGAAAACACGATGTGATAATATCGAGGGTGACGGGCTGACCGTGGGGAATGAAGTGATTGGGTATACGTTTTTAACTTTATGATAAGTGAGCAGCGATCCGACCCGACATCATTCCCTTGCTTTTGGCGTAATGGTCGATCATAGATGGCTCCCTGAACTGACGCCTTTTCCATCGCACCCTTATGGTCTTCCTCCACTGCGCTTCGATCCTGCACAGAAATATGGCACCAATGGCTTTGCACATAATGGTATGCCCTCTTACTCACTTGCTCTCGTCGCGTTAGCCACTCATACATCGACAGCGGCAGCCATTCTTGCATATCACCGCCGCAAGCGACTTTACCGGCCGTTGGCATCGTCACATCCATATCCACCTATGATCGCTGGCTATCTTGCACGAGGGTTTCCTCTTTCTACTTGGGCAAGTCGGATACCCAGTCCCGAGATGCCCACTCGACGAGGCCAATACTTGAGCAATTACGGCGGTTTTTGCTCCCCATATCAAGCCCCTACCTCAGATTTGCTCAACCCCGGTCGTCAGAATATACCGGGCTTCCTCGACGTACCAAACCAGAGCCAATATTCGTCGGAGGGACCAGACTCGGCATCTCAGGTACAGCCTGGTCAACCAGCTGCTGGTGAGTATTCTGAAAATGAATTGTTCTGGACCTTGAGTGACAGCTTTTAGGAAATTTAGGGGATCAAGGAACACGTACTTCATCGAATTCTTCGGACGCCCTGTCGGCCCAGTTTGCTTTGGGCTTAAGACTTCAGGAGAAACCGGTACGGTCAGAGCATATTGTTCAGGTGCACAAGTGTGATCACGGAGAATATTTGTTCAGGCGTCAAGTAACGATCACGAGGAGACGCAGGGATTTCCTTCGACCAGTCCGGTAAGCTTTAGGTCTTACGGTAATATCGGCTTCATAGATCAGTGGTACTGATCTACACTCCAGGCATCCAGCATTAAATCAATGCACGGCGAAGCGCCCCCCGCTGATGGGGTAGAGTCAGTGCGTATAGTCATACTCATAAGTGTTTCGCGGTATTCTGACTCGTCCACATGCATGTTAGGTACTGGCCGAGACCGATGCAGAACATCAATTTGAGATCTTACTGCGGATACAGGATCCGGCGGATGTGAGTTTTCGTCAAAATCTCTTTTTCGGCCCTAAACTCAGTCATTACAGGTTGCTTTGATTGAGTCGTGCAGGCCTTCTATCGAAGACTGTGATTCTTTTCGGCCAGATTGTCCTCTCAAACACAAGAATGGGTACCTCCTCTTCCGCTCAATCTTCCACCGGAAGTACAAAACGAAATGCTTCAAGAAGAGCAGAAGCTGGATATGCCTCTCCTCCATAACAAAAGGCATGTGGCACCAGCTATCGAAGGAAAATAGGAACCATTGGAAGAAGAGGGCACATGAGCTACACAGGAATGAACGTGTTTAGGTTGCGTGGGTGGGGATGAAGTCATCTTTGCTTGAAGAATGGGAGTGTAGGGCTACCGATAAATATCTTTCCTTGCCATGTTGTGTATTCCCTCCCCAGATGCAAATATCAAAGCTCGGAAAACTCTTTGAACGACGAATTTATGGAACCGATAGTACTGAAACCCGGGTATGTGCATCACGGGGTAATATACACAGCTGGAGGCACGTCCTTCCCATTGTAAATGACTCTGAGCTCATTGACTGTAGTCAACCAATGGAAGTCTTCGATGCCAAGCTCTCTGAACGTTTGTATGCTTTCTCCGAATCTATCATGTACCGCGAAAGGGATGGTTGAGATTGTACATCCGGCTACATCGAGTGCCTGAGAACGTAGAGCTGGGTAATTACTGGGCCGAAGGCTTGATTGTATCCGCTGGGTGTAGTTCAATCAAAGCAAATGATTTGAATCTACTCGCAAACTCCCAGACGATTAAACCCATAGTTAATACGCTTCGGTTCGAAGGGGACTCGAGAAGGTATATATAAGCGCCCGAGAGCGCTCGGCTCCACTGAATGGATCGTTCCTATCGCTATTAGTACACGAGCTAAGATATAGATATGCGACGGGGATAACGAGAAAAGGGTGAAGGTAGTACAGAATCAACAAGCCTATCCATGCATGGCCGCAACCTCGGCCAAAAACGACATTCTCCCGTTAAACAGTGTTCTAGCCACTTCCAGTGCTTGATCTATGGGTTGAGAAATGACCGCCATATGCGAACCCAACGAAGCATCATTGTGGCCATTAAATATCCCTAGTCGAATGGACTGTTTGCGCTAAAATTGATCATATAATCCTCAGTGCTGACTTCTATCGTTCTCGTTCTCACGCCGATCTTCGTTAGTCAAGCGTTTGCGCGTCCACCCTTCCCAAAATACCTCGACCTCAATTGACTGTCCTAGGTTGATCTTCTGCTGGGCCTCCAGTTCCTTTTGACAACCCCCGCTCCGGTGTTTGAGTTAGTCGCTTGCGTAGAAAGTACGTTCCCAACGCCGATCGAGTTGGAGTCGTTGTCCGCACGCCAGGCATCCGACGCGGCAAGAACCCAAACTTAGTTTGTGGACTAGAGAGTCGTTGAGGAGGTCCTGAATTCGTTGCGTGTGGGTCTTGTTTTTTCTTCCTCTGAATCGAAGTTGGAAGTTGCGAGAGCAAGTTTTGGACGAGGTGTGAGCCACTTTGAAGTTACGAACACCAGTGGAGAGATGGGGTTTGGTCGCGACCACTGAATGATCGAGGAACTGGTAAATCTCAGTTCGTGGAGCATGCCGTGTCATAAACGCTTCCTTCCTGGGTATCGATTGTCAAAATCGACCTCAGCTCTTGATATTGTATGCATAGGCCCATAGCAGACTCATAGTCAACAGAGATACCCTCGGAGCGTTAGCACTATAATAGATATAGATTCTTGAGGGTTAAAATAGACTAAATATTCTGCTCGCGACGAAGTTGTTCTCCGAAGCTAACGTCGCACAAGTCATCGCACACCACTCTACATCTACAGACCTGGCATCTGGCGGGCGATGTATTGAAGTATTTCGAGCAGTCAAGTAAAGATAGACTGTAGACTTAAGAGTATTCATGATCAACGGTTAACCAATAGACGACCACTACTATGAGCAGCACGATGGAGGTATTGAACACGAATAGACACAGTGGACTGTTGGCGTTATTTCTCCAAGCCCGTGGGGGAGCAGAGGTAGGTTTTCCCCACACGATTATCGTTCCTTCTCGGGTACTCGACCCGCTCGCCAGAAGGTATCGTTCTTTCGAGGTGAAATGCTGTACCAAGGGTTAGGGATATTCAGTATGACAATCATTGCGACCACATACCGCGATGGTCTGAATGGAAATTCTATCTGAACTACGGAAAAAGTCGTTGTATTGGCGTTGGCGTTGGTTGAGCCTCTGCAAAAGGATACCCGATCGAACGTCGTAAACATAGACGTTCCCATCGTCTGAACCACACGCTGCGACCCTATTGCGTTCGGCAAAAACGGCTTGTTTCACGATGGGAACGTGGGTTGCTCCTGCTAAGGTGCGGCGTTTGGACAAGGCAGGGAAGTCGTAGATATCAAAATTTCCTGAAGCCAGGTTATGTATAAGTAGGTTATCCGGGGGATCTGAGAAGCAGGTGTTGCCTCTATTCTCAAACACTATGTTAACACGACGTGAAAGAAACAGTTAAACGTCTCCAAACTTACATGATTCCCCCGTCAAATTCTAGTTTCCCCTGACCGCTATCCACATTATCGTCGCGTAGCTCACAGTAGCTTCTAGATAAACAAGGCCGCGTGCCGTCAGAATGATGCCAGCTCAGGAAGGAGCCCGATCAAGCTTACATTTGTCCGGCCTCCAACCAGAATATCAGAATATACTTGCCAAAAAATGCCAAATTCCTAGGGATACTTGGCACGCCTTCCGATTCGTTGGATGTCCATTGGAGCTGTAGATTGCATCTATCTAAAGTCGATGAGACCATCCAACATTGATGTGAAAGGCGGTGATGATTACCTTCAACCAGATTTAACCTATACAATTTGATTAGGCCATTTTGGTTCCCAAGTACGAGATACTGATTTGTGGGGTGTATGGCCATCGACTCCACCACATCTTTTCGATGAAACACCGAAAATGGCCGCTGCCTCGTGCATCCCTAACGTGGCTGTGGCTTTATCGAATGGGAGTAAAACGGTGTGGATATGTCACTCGCCTTTTTTATGTCGATCACTGCCTGAACTAGCAGCCCCCTCGCCGTCCCAAAGAACAGGTATGTCAATCCTGAATTTTCTTTACTGTTCCCGGAGCTGATCCAAAGGATGGTAGTGATTTGCCCCCAACCAAGAATCTCAACCTTGGAGTCGTAGAGAGGCTTGAGGGTTTCGTCACATTGTCCGCGCGGGATCGACCATATCCGGACGCATTCATCATCACCTATATAGAGAAGGTCAGACTGTCTACAGGCCAAAAAAAAAGCATGCTCACCACCACTGGCGAAGCGTCAACCGTCGGGAGAAAAGATGAGAGCGTTGATTGGGCCTTGTGATCCCACAAGTGCCACCATCTTCTTGTAACGTGGTTCAAAGTCCATGTGAATGAACCCGCACATCTGTGTACTTTTATGTAGCGGGAATGGAGAGGCTATTACTGATTGGGTTCTGCCACCAACGACATGCCTGTATCAGCGGTAGCGACTGCAACGTGTCCATGAACGAGAGGCACAAAAAGTATACATATACTCAATATTCTCTCTCTCCGAGCGGGGTATGGTAATGTGTCACTCCAACCTTTAGTGTTATCACCTCGCGGGTCATAGAACATGTCAAAAGCGCGTATATGTTGTTATAACGAATCAAGAATGGCGCACCTCCGCAGCTCAATAAGCGTCCTTGCCATGAGACCAAATTGGCACCCAATTTCCACAGCTGTGAGTCATGTTGAACCAAAAGAATGGGCCGCGACGTACAAAAATGGGTAGCCATATGTGTGATTCGCATCCTGAAAAGGTAACACATATGAGTGAGAGTAGGCTGCCTCCTGAAAGGTAAAACATATGGGAATCATACGTGGATCGCCTGAGGTAATAGATCCAACTCATATGAGCTGAACGGGTACTACATATCAACCCATATCATTGTCAATATCATTTTCATGTGCATCAGATACTTCATACTATGAAGTTTGCTCGATGCCCATGGCCCCAAGTACCGGTGGAAGGCTCAGAGAATAAGGGCTAGTACCACTCCTTATTGCTGCACGGTATCAAAACGGGATGGGGAACAAAACAACGTGAGGAAAAAATTCACCAACTAAAACCCACGAGATCGAACGAGGAAGCACAAACCCCACATTCGTAAAATTGAGACCAATGTTGAACATGGAACAGATATCGTTCCCGCCCGACGCACTTACAACATTCAGTGATACCCATATAATTGTCAGTCTTATCCAGTCCGGCAAAAGTTCCAATCATGCTTGCAAATCCTGAAGACATTGGAATGATCAACAATAGGTTTTTGACGGTGAAATATCGAACAACATACAATCATTAAGCACTTTAAAATTGTACTTGACAGTCGAAAAGAAGCGTGAGGCTGATGTGTAAGGGTTGATCTGGAAAGTCTCTCTTGCCCTCAAAGTATCGAGATGGCGGGCGAGGTGAGGCAACGTGGCAATACGTCAACGTTCAATCGGCGCAAACATTTGATCAGGCCAAAGATTGACCAAAATGATACTCTGAAGTAAGTGCTCAATGCAAGCAGTGCGCTCGTGAAAATCTCATGGTCCTGGAGATGACATGATATATGTCTACGATGTATGAATAATGACTTGATGGTATTAGAACATCCCTATACAAATATGTGTGACTGTGCTAAGAATCTGACTCTCGTCTGAATGACTGCACATGTCGACCCCGGCACCTTATGACCTCCTGGATAACGGGGAAAGCTTTGGAAGCTGAAAGTGGCGCGCTGGGGACAACTGACCCCTGGCGACATCCGAGAGCCTGCGCAGCCAGTCTCTATTATAGAAATTAACAGGTAGTTGACCGACGGCAGCTCGTTGACTTTGAGCAGGTGTCTTGACGCGATGTCGAATGCGCGGCGGGTTACCTGGGGGCGCATTCCCATACAAGGACCTCTTTGTCTGCTTGAGCTCCTGGTCGGTACGGGCCATGAGATCCTGTATATCCTTGCTCCGCCAAGCTCTGGCCTTAATTGTATATCGTCGTTCAGGCATGTTGCCATCTGTGTCTTCACTTTCGTCACTGCTCATCCCCGGGACTCCCAGCTTCTGAATAATGCACATGACCGATGCCCACTGTCTTCTTTGGTCAAGATCGGGGTGGTGATTAGCGTTCTCTGACGCCACCCGTAATCGATCAAGATGTAACTGAAAGGTAAAAATAATTATTCCACGGGTATCGGAGAAGAACGAAAGACTCGCCTGGTCCTGCCTGGATCGCTTTCTCAGGCGCCTCTGCTCGTCAGAGAACATTTTGTGGCGACGAGAATTACATTGTGCTTGCGTCTCTCCTTCCCGCCGTGATGTTCGCTGCCGTAACGACTTCAGCCTGTCCAGTCTTTGCCAAAAGTGGTCTATGACTTCCTCTTTCTGGTCGTCATATTGCGGATGCAGCTCAATGAACGAGGATACGAAGTCCTTTGATAAGGATTCGTTCCATAAACAGTGAAGATC
Source organism: Marasmius tenuissimus (assembly GCA_029532415.1). Classification (NCBI taxonomy): domain Eukaryota; kingdom Fungi; phylum Basidiomycota; class Agaricomycetes; order Agaricales; family Marasmiaceae; genus Marasmius; species Marasmius tenuissimus. The sequence continues at coordinate 392,014 of JAQOTA010000067.1, forward strand.
TTCCCAGCAAACGGGAAGACGATCTCCTAAACGTCCGCCGTTTCGATTCGTGAGGCGTTTGGTATCCTTAGCCGAAGGAAATTGAGATATGTCTAGGGTGATAAAGTCTTTGTCACGCCTGATTCCGAGTTTTGGGTTCATAAATGATCGAATCGCTGCCTGTGGTCTCGATGTATAAGCGTCGATAAAACACGGTATCCAAGATAGAAGCACCACCAAAATCTCATTCCTGTCGTCCCCTCTGCGTGTTCTTGGCTTGGGGATAACAAAACGGCCTACCCGTGCGCCTGACCTGCGTGTGCGACGAGAGGGGTTCTGCTTTTCGACGGAGGCTGTACGAGCAGCAATCGTCTGTTGCTCCAATAGTTCTACTTTCTCCTCCAGTTTGTCAACCGCCTGTAGGATGTCTTCGTGGTTTTCCGTTAATTGCTGGAGTTGGTTGGAGATGCGATCGAGAATCGAAGCGGATTCCACAGTGCTCTTTGACTGATTGCTACCATCGGAAGCGGTAGAGGTCCGCCGACGCGGCGAATAGCGCTTATCATAGCATATCAGTCAACCGTTCAAAACAAAGCGAGAAACAGCCGGACCATCTGCTGTCTGGCCCTCAGGTTCGATGGATTGTCGTCGGACTCACTATCCGCATCATGATCTAGACCACTTCGTCATTTGACGGTCTACTGGCTTGTCGAAGATCGTTGATGTACCTGAATCAGAGTTACTCGAGGTTCCCCCTGCCATGTTGTCATTGTCAGACACCTGAGAGGCCGTTCAGTCAAAGTTGTGGGGTAGTGTAAGGTATGTAAGCGGATTTCACCTCGTTGGGGGTCGTGTCAACCTCCATATTGTCGCTACTTGGTTCAGGGTCAATAAATTGCCGTTTTTCTTTGTTTCCAGCGTGTTGATCTTCCTTGTGCGCGTGCGTGGGCTTTGAAGTTCGACGCATCATGTTGCACTGCGTTCTCAATAGATGAGTATATAGAAGAGAAATGAGGCGAAAGATGAGACCACCTTTTGGGAGGTATGAACTGTACCATCGACCTATGACGAGATAGAATTAGAGACGACGAAGGGACCGATCGATAGGCTTACCCTTCCGGATTCATTATCAACTCCCCCCACATCGACGTCAGTCGCCCGCCCCTTTCCCTGGAGATTGCATTGTTGCCCATTCAACGTATTATTAGGTGAGAACAAAGAGAGAAAGTACCTTGAGCAAACGTAGCTTTGATTTGCTGCTTCGGTCTGGAAGACGTTCCCTTTGCTTGCCCTTCAGATCGGCGCATTTGACTTGGTGATAAGTAATCAGCTCTAAGGTATGGAAACGGGCGGCCCGGTGACCAAACTACCTGACGGATGGGAGCTCGAAGACCATTCACTCATACGCTCGTAAGCGGCGATGATATCGGATTCAACATCCGAACCTTCTCCAGCACCATCCTTTGAGACTCTGGTTAATCGTTGTTCGTGTAGAAGACTGAGTAAAGAGACAAACCTCGTCATCAACATCCATACGGGAACTAGATTCCCAGCGATCTCTTGATGGTGACCGGTCGGTAGAGTTGAAAGGCTGGACCAGGATCATAGCCTGACCAGCCGAAATTTGCACCGAATCAGACTTCATGTTCGCGGTCAAATCTAGCGAAATTGAAACAAAACTGGATGGGCCAAACCTGGGCGGGGAAATCTAGACCATTCAAATACTCCAGTTCAGTACCCTGCAAGACCATCGAAGATGATATTAAGCGCTGGACGAGGGTCGCACACGGGGATATAAAATGAGAGCACCTGCACAGTAGACGTTCCTGAAGGGCCAGCTATCATGTCCTAGAGAAAGCCATGCATTAGGTGGTATGACGAACAAGATCTAAGGAGTCTACCATTTGTTCGTAAAGTACCAGTGCCTCACTTTGCACAGGTGCCGGTGTTGGCGAGACATCGGGTTGAGATGTAATCGCAAGCCTACTTGAATTACCCGTCCGAACGAAGCCCTGTGAATAACGGTCGATCGAGTGCCCACTCGTAGAGTATCTAATAATTAAGTACCCGAGGCGCTTTAGTGGTTTCCGACGACCTCTAAGTCAAAGAATTGGTGAGCAATCCCAGCATCGTGTCACCGGCAAACAATACCTCAGGTTGAAAAGCATCTTGGCTGTAAGGCACTACAGCCAGTCCGTTGTCCGTATCCGAGCCAAGAGGATCGTTTTCCGTTATCTCCTCTACACCCTGGGCAAATAGATAGTGGTCAGTATCGGGCGTGTATGGTATCTGTACGTGTTACATACCGGTTGCCTCCCGCCGTGAGTCGAGTGCGCATCTATGACGAGTTCTTTTTGGACAATGCGTTGACGGCGTTGGGTTCTTGGCAATCTCTGCCTCCTTCTACTCACCTCCGCTTCGACTATCCGACGGATAGCTCCAGTGTGGGACTCAAGAGCATCATTTGACATGAATTTTGGGGGAGGGAAGCGCTCTAGTATCTATTGTAAGTCCAAGATAAGAGTGACTTGTACCTTCTCGGGAAGAGTGGGGGAAAAGCCTTACCGATGAGTAAATCTTCGCACCCAGATGTGTATCGTCCCAACAGTGGGCCTTGTTTATGAACACAACCTTCGCGAACAATGCAATTCTCCGGGCAACCGTCTTGGCAATGCGTGGGCTGGTACTACGGGCAACCTTGATAGCTCGTACTCGAGTCATGGGTCTGTCAGTACTTCGTTTACTAGTTTATATATGAGAACTGACCGAGAAATAAAATGCTGTGCATGTGCGCACGCGCTGGTCCGATGGCGAGCCTACATAGGTGGTCCAATGTGTAAGTCGGGGATACATATGTGTATTCGGCGTGGAAAATGAATCCACGCAAATCCCGTCCTTCACCGTGTATGATCATTACCTGAGTCTGGTAAGATAGTGAGGGGGTTGCTAAAAACGAGCATGATGAATTATGGGGCGTGGTAAGTTATCACAGAGTGGACATACTTACCGCGCTGTCACTTGTCCGGACTCGAGCTTGACATATCGTTATATGATATGCCATATGTAGGTAGCTATATGCATTTCCAAACTCTTCTTTCCCTCATGCTTTCATGTGTATCGGGTATGATGGGAAAAGATATTGAATGAACGTCTGGTGGAGCCCTTAGTCCGAGGAAGATATCATGTAACATCGTATCGAGGGATGCAAAGAGGAAACCCAACGGAACGTGAAAGCCGTACATGTAAAGATCAACCCCGACTTTGTGGTTAAACGACTGGAGCTGCGTTCCACTACGATCTACGAAGACAGGAGGGTAACGGGGCACACACCACTGCGTCGAATACACAAGAGACTGTTCGATTCGGATCGGCAGGCCTATTCTCTGCGTTATCCATATAGGAGAACTGCGGCGACGAGTTTTGAATGCATCTCGAAGCCATAGAGCGAGGTGGAAGGATCTCAACTATCTTGCAAGAGCCATTTTCCGAGCTGCCCGACCTCCAAGATACTCCCCACCAAGGCAGAACTGAGACCACATAGACAATAGAGGGATAAGGATATGCGGAAAACTGGTGCATACAATTCAATATTATGTCACTCCGTGATGTCCGAAGAAGGTCTGGTAGCGGTGGACAACCATAACAATAGAATAAGGCTAGGGCTCCAAAACTTCTATACACCACGACGAGTCCAAGGATCGAGAGCGCCACGGGAGTTGAAGAGATGGGGGAACAGATTTATGGAACATGTCAAACTATGAGTGTATGTGAAAGTGGGGCTATTTCTTCGAGAGCTGTGATGATGTCGATGCGGTAGCTAGTCCACAGCGTCAATGGAATGTACGAGCGGCGGATGGTGGTCCAAAAGCATATTGGCTGACAGAAAGGTGAGATATCGGTGGCTAACAAGAAGTTGGCTACTGGATGCGTTGAGGGATGGATTGGCGGGATCGGCCATGGTGAACCAACTATATTGCTTAGTCTGGTATTACAGGATGTGAGGAGGTTGGTACTGTGCGCTAATGTAGGCGATCTGGGGAATTCCACGAGAATGAGAGAGCAGATGTGAGCTCGAGGAGGACATGTTTTAGGCAATCGTGCTGGTAGATATCAAGGAGCAAAATCTCAGTGCAGGGATGATGCTTGTCGCGATAAGGGGACAAGGCAATTCTGAAGATTCCGGACGATTCCAATTAAGCAATTGACACAAGAGCGATATAGTCTGAACTCACCTGAGCCATTTCTAGTGAAGGTTCTTGGACCATTATCAGGGTGATCTGGGATCTAAAGCTATCACCCAGCACCACCGACAACAGCCGATACAGCTCCGCGGGGATGATTATGATGGCAGGGTTGGGTCTTATCGCGAGTAATTGTCATCAAACTCATGCAGCTGGGTAGATCGTGTCCATTTAACGGCGAGCGTTGGTTCAAGGAATTTGGCTATAGATGATACTGAGAGGCCAACAAGTGTCGTGGAAGCCTGTCAATGACCCTCAAAGTGTATTTCCCCGAACAGACGAGTTCGTGAACTATACATTGCAGATCCTAATAATCGAATTGGCTTGCGATGACGATTTCGAAGCGTGTGGATAATCTTGAATCAGCTGGAACCAACTGTGACGACTAGCTAGGATTTGATTAGCGACACAGACTCACATAAAAGCCTGGAGAGACTCACCTTGAACTGATTCGTAACGGTGTGATGGTAGTGTGAGCGTGGGTGGACCGGTACCATGGAGAGATCAAATCAAAGAGTAAGACCCGACGGGTCGAGTTGCACACCATCCACCGGCAGGGCACCACAGACCCTGCTGGTACCATGACCGTTACGATATACGGCATGCAGAGAGAAAAAATTAAGGAGGGCTTTCTGCATGATGTTTCGACGCTGGGGAGGTGGTCGAAGAACTTCAACAACGAGGGTTATCACGCAATGTGACGTGTTACAAATTTCGACTTCCGGTTGCCCTGCAGTGATTTCGGCATCCCGAGATTTGACCGGAGGCAACGGAACTATTTGCGGAAATTGAGTAATACCTAATGGTATTTGGTAAAAGGGACACGGCGAAGCAGCTTAAGGGGTCAAGTAAAAGTGGAAACTTGGCCCAATTCACCAACATCATTTACAGGTCGATTGATATCATGCAACTACCGCACGCCTAGCAGAAACTTTTCCGAGAAAGACATATTGTCCTACTTATTAATATCACTGCAGGTCGTCGAAGGGATAAACGAGCTCCCCCAGTTCTACCTCTATGTCTACCGAGTCAAGAGAATCATCGTTGTTCAGGACATGTTGCCGCATTCCTGAGAAGGTTGAGGTACTAGAAGCCTCGTTCTTTGACTTCAGAACAGAACCCCCGGAGTGCTGAACGCGCTACGTTTGCAATATCAGTCGATCAGCAACATCTCGCAAAAGCATCACAAGACTGTACCGCTTTTCTTCGTCTCTGCATGCGGTCTCTTGTGTAGTATCGCCATCAAGGGCTGAGCGTCGTAGATTTTCCGACTGGTGCAGGGAGAGTCCTTGAATATTGCGTGTAGACACACGCTTGGCTGGACGAACGTATGACTGGGACGACTTCTGCTTTACAATCGGGGGCGTTGAGCTCACAGCCAATAAAGCCGCATGCTTCGAAAGTTCAACATACACGCAAATGCCGCAGGTTCCAGCGTTGTCAACACTCTACAATCAGCGACGGATGCATGAGTCCTGAGTCCAAACTGGAGGGGGATCTCTGAGACGGCGACACTCGAGATCACATCATGATGACCACATACTTCGGCCCATGTTTGTGATAGCCCTCGACGAGGCTTCTGTCTTCTTCCGGAGTCCAGACACGTGTCCAACGGCGGCTGCATTCTAATAGTAATAGCAGATGATAAGATTGGATCAAAAGGGATCGGCGAAACTTCTACATACGTGCAGCGTTTCTTGTTTCAACACTTGCCCGCTACCAGTGGCCAACTAGAATCATTTGTAAGCGCGAAAGCACAAGAGCGGCATGACGATATAATCACTTTTCTCCGTACTGAAGGACACCATCGAGCAACCGGCGATCCTCGTCTTCAGACCATCCTCCTGATCGAAAGACGTTCAACGAGATTGGAGCGATCGAGCGATTGCAAGACGTAAAGACATTGTCGCATCAAGCCCGGAATGAATTGAGGGTGACGCTCTTTATATATTATACACGGTATCGACAGAAGCCTGGAGGAAGGGTACTGGTGGCGACACGAGATACTATGTCGAGACCCGAGGATAGACTCAGCCACGCTCTCGGTTTTGGATCGAATTGCAGCATATGAGCAGCATATGTGTTGGCATATACTTGAGTATGTATACATTGATACGAAGTATAGATGTATCTCTAAATAAATAAATAAATAAAATACGTGAACTCGACATAAGTATATGTAGTGTTGCGACGAGTTGTGCAATCACAAACTGGATTCGGAAGGCGGGAGCTATTTCAATCATGTTAATTTAGGACCTGTTTGGTAAAAAGGCGCGTTTTGTGGCATGTATGTATGCAAGGGAAATTAGGGGACGCAAAGGTCGCTGGATCCTGACGTGATCCTGATGGTGAGAGTACTGATTCAATAAACAATTAAGCCTGACCGATCAATCCAAGCTATTCGAGAGGGTATCCGACGAACAAACCTGCGCATTGACTCATGCAAGCCTGCTAAGAGACTTGGCTCTCGAACAGGGAGTAGGACATCGTCGAAGGGCTTGTTTTGTGACTCACGCTAGACTTGAGCTTCAGCCCTCCTCCGTTACTTCTAAAAATTAAGCCACGTTCAGGCTTGGTGCTAGCTTGGCGCCTGGGCTGGCTATGCTAGAATGTTTGCATCCGTTCCTCTCGAATCTTCTCCGCTATTTTCCATAATTTGCTCCTACCATTATGGCCGCCATCCACCACTGAGACTCACCTGCCGCGAAGAGCGAGCGTTTTCTTTGATGAAGGCTGACCCAGGACCTGTAGTCTGTTTGGGTTTGGCCGCCTACGCCATAGCAGCTACAAGACGGGCTAAAGCGAGGAAAGCGAGGTGTGGGTGATCTTTTTGTGTGTAAAATATGATGAGGGGGTGAGGTTCAGTTGTACGAGCGTTTTAGTCAATCTACGTCCCCAATTAGTAGTAGATATCCGACTCATATCGATATTACCATATTACACACCGAAGAACTAGTACTAGTCCGTAAGCTGGCAATGACAACACCAGATTCAAGGTCGTTGTGTTCATAGAACAGACATCGTCGGCGGTGGTGGGGCCCGGGAAAATTCCAAAAATTCTATAGATCTAGAGTCAGTACCATGGTCATCAATTGATTTTGAAGTGCGCATTGGGTCTCAACGGGACGAAGCGGGTAGGTAGAGGCTAGTAGTGACTGGTCACTGCTTCGGTGAGTCGAGTCAAGACATTCCATCAGGGATCCTATTGTTTTACACATAGACCAGTTCTGGCTTTAATAGTCCCTCTCTGGACCACCTTGGTGCGGACTGGGCATAACAAAGTAGTCATAGTATAGACTGTCCTCTATGCATTCCTCCTCGTGATCCGATCCACATTCGGACCCTGTTGAATATTCATCGTCTTGGCCGTGGTCTGGCCCAGATTCCTCCTGCCAGTCCACTGAGGGGTTCAGGCCATTGTTCCAGTCCCAACGCCAATCCCAGTCCCAACGCCAATCATTGTCCCATCGCTCACCTATAGTCACTGGGTCTGTATGACCTTGACTCTCTTCTTCGTCTCTGTTATCACCATGCTTCTCATCAATCTCACTCTCATGATTGTCGCCGTTCGTAATCACGAGTCCCGAGTTGATTTCATCGCGCCGGCTTTCGTGGATAGCCTCCTGCGCCGTGTCAGTGGCATTGAAATCCTGATCGGGTACTACATATTGTTCTGTTCAAAATCAGAGTTGGCAACATTTATCAGAAGCTCAAATGATTGAACCGGTATGAACCCACCTGTGCTTGTGCGTCTCCCTTGGCCGTTCAGCTCAGACGCCTCTCTCGTGCTTCCGTTTTGATATATGGATATGAGCTGGATATTGAGTCAAAACCCGGTCCTGTAATCTATTGAATTGCAACTCTACCTTGACTGTGCCATCTGAGGTTTCTATCCTTGGCCATGTGTCCCAGTTAACTTCCGCTTGAACGACGCGAACTTTCGTCTCTCTTGTCTACTCAGACAGTGTGAGCTATAATGTTCCTGAAACTGACATTCCAACCTTACATCTGGGAGGGGCGTGCCGCTTCGTTTGATACCAGATACAGGATTATCTTCACTGGGGGAGGACGTGATGTAGGAGTTTTGCATCCGTTGGTTGGCCATGTTAGTGGCAATGGAAGACACAGAATCAGGCAAAGTGGAGCTGGAAGAGGTAGTGACTCTTGCAGAAATCGAGCAAGTTCTTTATATTATACTATGACTGAGGGTATTCCTACTTTGAGTTGCCCCTTCGCGTAGGATGCCATGTGAAACGGGATCGCAAACCACTACATATAGTGTTGAATGAATGTTGGATAATCAGTATTCAAATAGAATCAAGGGCATTTCGTCGAGTCTGGTTTATGGCGCTCACAGTCTTGGATCAACGCTACATTTGTGATTATACGGGGAGGGAGAGCAAGGACGATACTCGTAACTCAAAGCGAATGCCCTGATGCTGGTACGGCCGCGGAAGCTTCAATATGCAGGCCAATACATCATATGTATTCTTTTTGATGGCTTTGCCAGCTTGTAGCTCTCTTGCGGATTGCAATGAACAATGACAGGGAGACTACGTATTACGAATCTGTCGCTCGTAGACGATATTATGATTGTGATCCTTATCAGTGATACATAACTAGGCCGCGGTAAGTCCCTGCCCTGCGAATCGTATGGCGATAAATTTATACATCTAGACCATCGACACGACATCTGAGTCTTAGGTCTAGTGGAGTCCTGCAACTAAAAACCTCTCGAGTTGGGAGTGGTGATTGAAGAATGCCGGATTCTGGGCTTGTATCCGGGGTGGTAGCTCGCAGCAACTTCGGCGCAACTAGCTTGTTTTTCCTTCACTCGATGCTCATATGGGAATTGCAAGTTAAAACACGTGTTCAGTGGAAGGGTGACAAACATACCACGCGATCTTTTCTTCGTTGGGATGTAGTGTTGTCAGAGGTGATTCGCTTCTTTCTCGCGGGTCTTCCCTCAGGTACCTCGCGTGCCAGACGCTTTTTCGCTCTCGACGTCTTGGTGCTTGTCGAGAACTCAACCCTAGATTCGCTGCGGGTGACATCAACCCCGATGCTAGAAGGTGAAAGAACTCACCTGAGTACGGATGGTAACTGCCCCCCAGAGGTCTCTGGTTCTGAGTCTAAGAGCTCGTTGAGATCTAAATCCTCTTCATGAATGTTAAGATCGACGTTAGTCTGGTCCGCGTCTCTGTCGTTGAGTGCAGGCTCGAGAATGTCAATATCCATTTTCGTGTCTGGCAAGAGCACAGTATCATGACAAGGTTCGAGACTGAAGCGACTACATGACCGTGGATTTTGATTGAAGTCAACGACAGGCCGATCCATCGATAACTTCTTCAACAGTTTAGTGACGGTGGTGCGGGACACGTTGAAGTGAGTCGCAATATCGGCATGGCGGGCGGTCGGATTTTGAATATGGAAGAGCCATATAGCCTCGTGATCTATCTCAAAGAGACGTTGTCTGAGGGGTTTGGGTAGCCAGCCCCTGGGGGTATCGGGGGGCGTCGAGTTTCCGCGCATAGAGTGATAACAATCGCACCCAGACAGCAGTTCATTTTATGTGAGGTACATGAGATACAGTCTCAATCAAGCCCGGGAATTGAACCCGAAATGTAAGGCCAGAACGGGACCGTATGCATTCCCTTCAAATAGGCAAAGTCAGGCATTGAGTCATATATTAAACCATCCGCACCCCGTTCACATTATGAGGTTAAGGACTCGAAATCGCGGATGGAGTGTATGGTCAGGAGGAGTACCTTGATCAATTCTCATTCAAGGTTCCAGAGGAGGATAATCGCATTGCAATTTATGTACGTATGCCTATTCGATATTCGATTGTCACGGTAGTCGGACGCCAGATCCGGAATTTTCTACCGACTGAATTCCACGACCCTCGTTTAGCTCTCGTCTCACTTCCTTCATTTTTTCCAGCCCTGAGCGGACCGATCTAGCGTCGATGTAAAAAACTTCTCCCTGAGATTCTGCCGGTTCCAACACTATTCTTAGCCTTCGTTCAAATGATTGAAGGGCAATGATCGCGAGAGCAGCCATGTTCTCTGTCTGGATACACCGATCCGTCAGGGCCTTCTTCATCTTGTCGGCGTCATTTGGTATAGGAATCAAGGGCGATGTTGGCTGTGAATCGTCGATAGACCTTCGGATGTTGCGTGTCGTGCGGGATAACTCTTTCAAAGCAACCATTCGACCCTCGACCTCTCCAAACAGCAGTTCCATCTCATCATGGACGTGCTGGATTGCTTCCCTTAGTGTGGGTGACGGACCATTGGTGGTCCGAAAGGACTCCCCGCCGGTAGGTTTGGACCAAAGCCTGTCAATGGATGGGACCAAATAACCTATGCCACCTTCCTCCATCGCAAGCAGGGCACAATCACAGACTGAGATAAACCTGTGTCGCATCATATGTGAAGTTTATAAGAGCTTTCCTAGCAATAGAAAACTCACTGATCAATGATAGTCTCGGTGGTTTTCAGGAAAGAGCCGAGTTCTATTCGCAACTGGCAGATTGTTTCTATTCTTGCAGTACCCATGGTATCCGCAGACAGGCCGGGCGTTCCTGGCCCATTCCGGGACCAAACGGATTCCAAGCTTGCCATGAGGCCCCCAGTGCTTTCATCCAGCTTGAGGAGCATGGGGCGAAGTTCGAGGAGGGCACAGTTTATCATGCCCTGAACGCTTCGGGGTTCTGATTCCGTCGAAGCTTGCTCGGGGTTGCCAGCGGGCTGGCCTTGATCATGAGGGGAAGGTGGCAATGATAGAACTTCGGTGAGGACCTTTGAATATTGACGTTACTCTCAGCCTTTAGAGCGATCGATCTATATTTTAGATAGGCCTCACCTCAGTCCCCTCTCGAGTACTCTCATTCGAGCCTTGTCTAGCCTCAGGCCGCTTTGAACGAGAGGCGCACTTCTTTTTTCGATTGCCTGGTTTGCTTGTCGCGAGGGGCTTGGCGGTTTCACCCCTTCCGACTGATATATCGGGAAACCAAGGGGAATAGTTGACTCGGTTAGTCCTCCTACGAAGGTTGTAAGGCTCAAACCGAGAATCTTGAGAATCGGACTTCTCGGACTTCATGAGGTCCAATTCTTATATTAGAGGTCCAATTCTTATATTAGTCGGTATTTAAGTATCAGTCGAAGTTATCCGAGGATTTCGGAGGTTACTCCTTGCCCATAATCATGGTCTCGATAAAAAGGGCCTTCTCGTACGCAGTAACATAATGTATAATTGATATGCTGGGTAAGGAAGTGAATTTTGAAGTGACGAGACCACTATTTGTACATTCTCACTTCAGCCCCTGTGTCACAAGCCGAGACGCCGACTCCGCTGCTCGCTTCCGGACTGGAGACTACGTCTGAAGTGAATTGGCTTTTGTGAGTCGCGAGTGCCCTGGTGATCGCTGAGTATATATTCAAGTTCGGCTTCATGACTGAAGACTAAGTGATCGCTGGTCTAGTTGTAGCTGAGCGTGCACCCCACGTGAGCGTCAGTAAAAGATGATAGCGAAAGGTACGAAGACAGGCACATAAAACAATTACAAGAATTGACGGACGCTCTATTGTCAAACCAGGTTAAGTTCGGATCTGCCATCCTCCGGCCTTTGACCTCGAACGACCTTGAACGATGAACCTTATAGGATAGTGCGCAATGAGCGAAGGCTGTATCCCGTCATGAGACGGGTTTGAGACCGTTGGGTAATCATCCCTCAACTTGGGGCTGCACGAGTTGATCCTGTAACGAACGGTAGGCTGTTACAGGATGACCGACTCAGAGATATCAACTTGTATTCCAATGTTACCCGCGACCAGCCTCTGAGATACCAAAGCACTTCGTCATTACTATGGACATACTACACAAGCTGAATGAACGATAATTGTACTTTAATTCTCAAAACTCTCAGGGTTCAGAGCGACAGCTGTGAGAAGAGTTCGAGTACCGAGTCTCTGATTTGTCCGGCGAAGATTTACAGTCTTCCGATACAATGCCGCCATATGTTCTCCTGCGACAGAATTGCCTGTAAAGAATACACAAATCAAGATCAATGGGGCGTATGACGAAATCATAATGAATTACCGGGAATAGACAAGATACTCAGTGCCAAAGGAGACAAAAGGGGAAACAGTGGGAGACGAACTTGCCACCACGTGATGGCATCGCACCCGGGATTCTCTACCGATAAGCTAACGTATCGATGCAACTCTTGACGCGCCGCGTAGACTTTGAGGAGTGACTCAGGGAAATAGGTGTCATGGATCATCTGCTCGAGTTCTCCCCACGCCTGTACGATGGTCTCTAGCTCTTTTCTGTGGGTAGCGCCCATGAGTAGACCTTGCAGTTTTACACATGGGTTGAGGACTGATTAAGAGAAGGGAGTAGGTCAGTCGCCGGACATTGTTATAAATATTACCCCTTACCAAAAGTCCAAATGTATACCGGAGACGAGGAAGGTCCACAGTGATGTCGGAGGAGCGTACTGTGACAATTTCGGAGGGCAGTGGCCAGAGACGGATGCGGAGCCTCTGCGATCACTCCTCTGAGCCAACCTGCAAGCGATTTTTGGGCATCGAGTAATCTATACAGTAGAGCGGAGCCACGTGCGCGAGGGTCGCTACGTATTTGCGAAACCGAACCCACTTCTGCGCGTTTCAACGCCGAACTGAACTGAGCGAGACAATTGGTAGCAACGCTGATGGAACGCCAATCAGCAAGACTGAGTTTTGCCGTATCAAGTCCATGTTGCCCATTAGTATATGTTTCCATAGTGCAACGATAGCGTAGAGCCGCCCCTGAAGAGACATTGCTGTTAGTCTGGTGTGTAATGTCCCGAAGGCAAAGGTGACGTCAATTCAGAGCTCACCCATCATCTTAAACGTGGTAAACCATAGTCGATCCTCATCCAGAACCAGGCCTAAGGGAGTACAACTCCCTGGAGTGGGACGGTGTGCCGATGTTCTCTCGATTGCCTCTCGCTCTTGTACCGGTTGGGAGTTGAGATGGCGAATGATGAGGCGGAGCTGTAATTCCTTGCTTAAGTAGGACCCATATAGGGTACTATATAGTTGATAATTGCGAACCTTATTGAGGGCCGTAGAAATATCACCATCTGAGGGGGGTGGCTCTTCGGCTCCGCCTGACGCCTTTGGGCTGAATCCTCGTGCTAACTGAGGACGTCACAAAATTGAGGAGATGTAGGCATATGAAGTGCGATATAGCGACTCACTTGTTGTGCAGCTTGATGTAACGAGTGCTCGACACTCTTGAGACGGAAACGATGGATATTTAACGACGCCCCTGTATCTGCGTAGCGCATTTGGAGTTCCTTGATAACAAGATCGCTCTTGGGGTCGTTGTCGAGCATGAAATAGACAGTCTAGGCGTATGCGGAGTTAAAGAGTGCATTGAAGGGTTTCGCGTTCAGTCACCTTGGTTTTTAGTTCGTACATCTCGACGGTCTTTAAAATGGCGTCGGTAATAGCTGAATTGTCGGATTTCACCTCGCAGAAATTGAGGACTCGCTCAACTGCAATTACGACCTTTCTGTCACCCATTCAAGACAAATCGAACCGGGAAAGTAGACGCACCGTGCTGACCGCCCGCTGCAGCATATTGAACTGTGATGCCAATGAAAGTAGTGGGGTGGTGGTCCACTCGGGGGGTCCAGAAATGTACTAACAAGGTCACCTGAGGGACGACCTGTCGAGTTGTTAGGAAGTCGCCTTTTGTATGCTTCTTTCCGCAACCTGTTACCTTCATTCTATTCTTCTCCTTGTTAACAATGTCTTTAGCCATTAAATAAATCCTCCGCTCTACCGCTGCGCTCGAGCCCAATGTTATTGATGGTGTGTCCTTGAGAAGATTCCGAAATTCTCGAGTTTCGACAACAGACGTGGGCTGGTCCGTAGCGATGATCCACCTGAGCAATCCCATGTCAGGCTTCGAGACTGGCAAACGATGACCGGTCCATGAGATATAAAGGTAAAGTGTCAGACGAGTAGATCCTATTGTCGAGGAGCTCCCCTTACCTCTTGAGAGTTCGAAGGTGTTCCCGTCAGCACGCTGTTCTGAAAATTGAACTTGGTTCATATCGTTCGTTCGATCAGGGCGCCAGCTGAAAGCGTCCAGTCTTATAGGCTGTACAGGGGCGCCTATCAATTGATAAGATTTAAAAATCAGCGAGCATATGAGTGCATATGCGACTATAATATTTAGTATAACTTGAGCAATGAAGGATACATAACGCCATGATAACTTACACCTATTTTGACATTTCGCCAATGATTCCACACACTCCTGCAAGGTCTTCCCAGGTCGACAGTAAGTGATTTCTATGAACTTGACATCAATATTTAGGTGTTAAGTAGAGAGAGAGATTGAAACCCCATCGCTCGAAAGCAGCGACCAAGGTTTGGAACGTGAGAAGGGAGTTGGGCCCTTTTGATCAATCATCAGACCCATTCTCTGATACAGTATCGTTGATGATCAATACATCAGCAATTGTTTTGATTCATCGTATCGACTACAACCAGTCAGAATACGTCGGATGGGAATGTTCCATTATACCGGCTCTGTCCGACGCGTTCTGAGAGTGAACGGCCGGATACCTGCTCTTCCCGTAGATAGGACCCACCCGCTCTCTCCCTCCCATCCATGAGGACCGGCATCAGTCAGGTTCTTGCGCAATCTCTGAATATACCGGAATCAGATCATATGAAGAACTGAAAGAAACCAAAGGACATACGGAAATCCAGAAGTCGAGCCAACTCTTCTAGATCCAAGGAAAAGCAGTTAAGTCGACTGACCGTACTCAGTGAACGGAAGGTCACACCTTGGGTTGAAGAGTACTCGGTTTTACTCGAAATTCTGCAAAAATGTATGAGAAACTTGGCGAAATGTCACGAGCGCCAGAACCAACTCACCCATGGCGACCAGAGTCCGACTCGACTTCCCTTATCAAGCGTTAAAGCGGTGACCAGCCGGCTTCCAAGTCCTGTGAGGGTTGTTTTCGTAGTATTCTTTCATATTTTGTTAAAGGACACCATCATAATAACACGCCTTATGCAGCATGAATTTGTCAGTATCAAACGAGACATTGGACGACAAAATGCAACCGCTCAACTAATTTATCCAGCTAACGCGGCTTGCCTAAGACCCACATCTCTTGGTTCATACGATTCATCCACGCCGTCATATCTGTTCAGCTGTTGTCGCCAAGTTGAAGAAAGTTAGAGATCGTGATGGTACGAAAGAGACGAACGAGAGGGGTTGGGACAGTCACAAAGCGGGGGACCGACCGTGACTTGGGCAAAGGGTTCGTAATGTGGCTGTACACTTTCATTGTGCACGGGCCATACCGTATCATGATTGGCGATGGCCGACAGGCGGCGGGTACAAACCGTCTGCTTGTGTTGATTCCTGAATCCTGATGGCAATAAACTATAAAGACAGATATTTTTGCTGAGCTGTTATTATCCAGAAGTCATCGGCGCGGCTACACGTCGCTCGGCCTCCGGCCAGCTCCTTCCAGCCGCCTCCGGATTTCGACTACCAGGCCGAGACTGGACCGGGTGGCTATGTTGTGTCGACGAGAAGGTTATGTAATCGGTTTCGGACATCCGAGCGTTTTAAGAAACAAACCACAAGACAGTTTGTTAATGACGCTGGGCGGAGACAAAGATGAGGAAAGTGGAAGGGGATAGGCGAAGCCCAGAACCTTAGGACCTCAGCAAATATCCCTCAGGACACGAGTCAGCACCAACCTATGTTAGACACCAGATACAGCGTCGACGCACTTCTCGTTGGGCTTTAACCCCAACCCCGGTAGCGTCGACATCGGTCCACAATATCTTTATCTCTACCTCGATTGATTGATTCCATGTACTTGTCTCCTTCAGTCGTTTCCCGAAATACGAAGCTTCCCCGAAACAGGGCCTGCGACAAACAATCTCAAACTAGCCCATGGAACCTTCACTGAAGCTCATCTGCTGATCCCCAAACTGTTGGGGGTACCTACCACTTGGGAGTATACTGTATCAGTAAACTTGCATATCTCAGTGTGTTTTTGTCCCTATATCCGATCCCAGCTAACCGGATTTTGGCGTAGTTTAGGTTGGTCCCGCGGAATCAGAATTCGTAGGGTATCCCGGACCGTCATCATCTACACATTGCTCGTCCATTTGTTAAACTATTTTGTTATCGATTCATCGACATTGCTTTCCCTTTCTCAATAACCAGGTACGTCAGGCCTCCGTAAGCTTTTCATGAATCATGATGCCTCCTGCTGACAAGGTACAACTTGAAGGCGACGGCACAGAAGCGCATATGGCCTTGTCCAATCCAATTCTATATCTATATCGCACCAGCTCATTGTATATAGTACTCTAAAATAACACATTCAGATTATACCACTGGTGAGGTATGTAAAACCTCGTCCTCAAATTTCCCCAATTTGTACTGATAGCCTTGTCAGCACAAACATCAAACCTGTTACTGATCTTTCGTTCAAACCGTACACTCCGTGCAGGGCGATCATCATGTTGTCAACCGTAGGCATCGCTGATGATCTATATGGTCCACAAAACCGAAGCCGCTACCGCGAAAGGAGGAGAGGTGGGTTCCACGCTCATCATCGACACGGGTTGCTCCACAGTTTGACACTGACGCCAAGTCCACCCAGACAAGGGATCTATGATGTGTAGGACGACTCGAGATGAAAAACATGATTTTACCGTTCATGTAGTTCCCGACGCCTATCGCTCGAAACGTATTCGTATCGTTTCCCCAACGTTTATCCGAAACGTGCTGAACAGGTTGAGAAGGCAACGGCAGCAAAGAAGGAAAGAGAGAAGAGAATCAGCAATGATGGAGAGGAGGGAGCAAACTTTCCAGCACCTCGTCCGTGACGCTCTGAAAGCATTTGCAACAAGTGGTGGTGGTGAAGGTGAGCTTAATTGACCGGTTTCGAGATCTGGCTCTATCCTAACTTGGTCGTGAATCGTCGAAAGCTTCGAGCCAGGGATTAGCCACAGAAGGGCATTGCAAGCAACAACGGCTCAAATACCTCGGTCAGTGGCAACGTGCCAGAGCTTTTGAGACATGGGACTTCGATCACGCTCTCAGGATTTATGAGAAGTTTGGACTTGCGTTTGACCGTACCCGATTCTCAGACGATATGCCACTTGTCTGGGAGGCCATCCCATGGCCTGTCGTCAACCCGTTACCGGTTCCAGTAGAACTTGTCAGCTGGAATGCTATAGAAGTCTTTTTTGCCAAGGCCCAGCAGACATTAGACCCACAGAGATTCAGGGCGATAGTTAAAGAAAGCATACATCGTTTCCATCTTGATAGATGGAGAGCAAAGGGATTGCTGAAGACGGTGGTAGACAACAACGAAAGAACGTGGCTCGAAGTTGGTATGTTCTCGTCAATAGAACCCGAAGACTGATGTTCACTGATCGACGATTTCATTGACCTTCGATACTCAGCGGCGACAAGAGTGTGTCAGGTGGTGACAGCCATACGGGCTCGAATTGATCGGCAGTCTAAATGTTAGGTCGTTGCTCACACGGGTCGAAGCGTGAAATTCTGAGAAACGTCTACCCGCATCTATCACCTATAATGTCCTACAGTAGATAACTAGTGTTTGAAACCCAATTGCAATAATACTATAGAGCCGATCTAAGATGAGGTTGGCGGATTGGTCCATTTTGGACCCATTAGCCCAGGGCGGCCCGGGTACCCGGGCTCGCCACAACAATGAATGACCATGGTTGTGGCCGGGAATTCTGCTTGTCTAGGCGCGTTAATTTTTACCCTGGAAGGTTCTGGCCAACCACCCGCCACAGCTTTTTGGCATGTCATGTCGTGGTCATAGTTTAGGGCTTATGAGTTTGGAACTCTGAAACGGCTGGGGCGAAGATGAATTCAGGCAATTGTGTATATGTCAATTCTCGGTCTCCTCAGGTAGAGAGCATCTTGAACACTGGGATCTAAAAGATCGCTCGACAACCGCCGCCTCGGAAGGAGGAAGGCTCAAGTCTAGTTACGAGAGACTAAATGTATTGAACTTGACATAGGCTATAAACTAGATGTGGGTGGGAGAAGATTGAAATGCTGTGAGCACTGGGTGAGAGTAGTATCGCGCGCCGTCCTGATGATCTTGGGAAGACAATCGCTCCCTGTATGTAGTCTGGTCCATATCTCTACCCCCTCCTCTGAGGATCCGGGCGCTCAATGGGCGTTTAACACCCTGCTCCACGCTATATATCATTCGTGCAGAGCGATGGACAATATCACTCTCTTTATCTACTCTCTCTACTCACACCACAATAGTAAACTAGGTAATATTATATAGGCAGATTTTGACATCTCCCGAGACCTATTCAACTTGAAGTCCCCCTAAATTCGAGAGCTTGATTATCACAGGTATCTAATCTACTCAGGTATGGCAAGTATCGGCGCGCCCATCTAGCGCCCAAATTTCAAAGTCCGCGCCAGTTCTCAGAGAGGGTATATACGTCCTAGACTAGGGTGAGAGGAGGGCAACCTCGCTCCAGGTCACGAGCTAGACTAAATACAAGCCATGAAAGAAACTAGAAGAAAGGGAACCACATGTGATATAAGTGACGGGAGTGAAGTGTACGGCTTGTGTCGTCGTCGTCTGTCATTGTTTCATCAACCAATAACACAATGCTCGAACCTGCTTGACACGATCCGTTTACCTTTCGATAACTGACGTTTCACAGAGGACTGACCTGGCAAAATGGTTTCTCTAACTTAGAACACTCGGGGTTTGTTCTAGTTACTTGGTAAGTTCTCAATTGAGTCTTTCAGTCCACGTAGACGCTTATTGTACCACTATGGTCACTGTAAGTCGCACTTCGTTAGTTCTTAGGTCTCGCACAAGTCTTAGCAAGCAGCAATCGGTTAGATTCAGCAGAATCTCTACTAAAGCAGTCAGGGTTCGGGTTGGTTAAGTCGAATAAAGAGGTCGAGTTGTACGAGACCTCTCCTACACTATTTATACGGTATCTACTACTACTGTACTGCGTAAATACGTGAAATACATCGTACGATAATGAGATGCGCAGTAATTGCGCAGTCATTTTGACAAGCGCTGGGTCTGGGCGCTGGCGGGCGCTGATATCTGAATTGTGTGGCATAGCATTCCCTTTGGGCGGTTATTTCGTTGAGCAGTGCTTGCGCAGTCCGGAAATATTGATGGGCGTCCGGTTGTTGTGGATTTCCAGAAAGAGATATCCGGGTTCGTGATATCTTGCCCTGCAGATTAGATAGTCGGTAAGTCAGGGTTATGGGTCTGATGAGAATTTGAATTGGGGTGGTTTGACGTGGGAATAGTCTCACACGCAGCTTAAGCCACGCGTGGCTGAGACTGTGGTACGTCCCTTGTTCGATAAAAATACCGATCGTGACATCTCCCCCTTCTCAAGGTCTTAGCTCCTCCTCAGGGTTGATTGGCGAGGTCTTGGAGCTATTTACCCTTTGGGTACTCTATTCCGACTCGGAAATGAAGCCTGCGGTCGACATTCGAAGTTCACTGTTTGTGGAGCCCTGTTTCAACAGTCCAAAGTAAGTGGTCCGTCGAGTCTGTTAATTTAGTTGCCACTGCTGAAGATTCTGCATTGTTGAGATTGCTGACGTGCTTGTGGGTCTAGGGTTTCCACTTGTCCAAGAGTATAAAAGCCTCATGGAATTTCCTCAGTTTAACCAGAAAATCTGAAGCTTCTATCGTCTAAACAGCACCCAACATGCAATCTAACAACGCCATCACCACCCATGACCTTGAGGTCCGTTCTCAACAGACCGACGGTCGTCCCAGCGATGTCTTACTTGCGTCGATGTATTCCATCCCTCCTGCGTGAGTTCCTCACACTTTCTTCTTGAGTTGCCGTTGCTGACCTTATTTTCTACAGCGCGTTGGCGGACATCAGGCGGGTCCTAGAGGGCCAATTTGGCTCAGGGTTCTCTGTTGAGAACTTCTTCAAGTCGTTTGAGCTAACGCTCGACGGCCTGAACCGTGCTCACCTTGCCAAATCAGCGTAGGTATTTTTTCTTGTCTTCGGATGCCCGTACTGATTTAATACTGTAGTCGTGTCCGCGAGCTGGAATCGCAAGTTGTTGAGAAGCATATCAAAAACGTCGAACTTCGTGCTGCGTTCGACGAATTGAAGATTGCCTTCGATTCGAAGGAGTCCCAAAACTCGGCACTGGCAGTCGAGGTAAAAGAATTGTCCGAGTGAGTCATTAAAATCACCCTCTATTCGATTCTTATTCACCTCTATTTCCCCATAGTCTTAAGACTCGCAACTTGTTCCAGTTGAGTGTGCTTGAAAAGTAGGTTTCTATCTTCATAGATTCCCGATGCTTGTTGACTGTTTTCCCCTTAGACTTTTAGAGGAGTATAAGGAGACCATCGGGTCCCTACAAAAACATGTTGAAGACCTTCAGCAACGAAATGATCAGGCTGGTGATAATTTACAGCTGATCAACAAGTTGAAAGGTGCGTACCTGTTTCGAATTTTCTACGGAATTGTTAGCTGATCCATTCATTTCGTAGCTGAACAGGAAGATTTGGTTGATCGGCTTACTCGGAAGATTGTCTTCTTGGCTCGTGAAGCCATGAAGGGTCGTAGGATGAGTTTCATCCGAGTACTCCCTGACCTTCAGCGGATTCTCCGAGAGCTTCGTTGGGAGGTCAATGCCATTAATGGTCTGTTGAACTCAGAGGCCTTTGATGCAGCTTCTATTACGGCGACTGTTGGGAGCTCCACTTTTTCGGTCAACCATTCTCAGGCCGCCAACCTCATCAGTGCGGGTACCCGGGCTGAACGTTTGACCGACACCATTGCTCAGTTCCTTGAGGAATATGAATTCCTCTCTCGCCGTGTCATGGGGAACGTTAGTGATGAAGCTACTACGACCCAAGACATTGGTCGTGCTTCCAGAGGTCGAATTCCCGGGATTGAAGCCATAATGAAAAGGACCCGGTGAGTAGTTCTGAACGTTTATTCAGTAATGTCGTACTCACTATTCCCTAGATCCCTTATTCCTGGCCTTATGAACGGTCGTGGTTCTGGTAGTAGCAGTCCTACTACTTCAGACTCAGCAATGTCGGATGAGTCAAACGACTCAGGTCGGGTTTCACTTCCCAGCAGCGCCAGTGGCTCTAGCACCTCGGGTGCCGGTGCCTATCGCTATTCAGCACTGAACCGTGCCCGAGCAGCTACATCGAAACTCACCAACACTGTTTCGCCAGCATCTCGTTCCGTTAATTGGCGTACTCGTGCCTAAGGTGAGGTTTCTCTTCTCTGTTCATGGATGTTATTGCTAACGGAATTGATGGGGGTGTCTACAGCTGTGCACGACTCGTCAAATCGTCCCTAAACTGTAGAATATATTTATTTAGACCAAAAGACCGGGACTTTGAACAACCAATAGACCGTAATTACCTCAAATAAATCCACTTATTTATTTTCTCAAACGTTTGGACCGTCTAAGTGATGGATTTTCTTTGTTGGAACTGGTATCCACGGGCGATTTGGGTTGGTTTGTATTTCGTTCCTGCTCCATAGTCTGAAGAGTGTCTTCAGTGACGCCGGGACGCTTGGGGTGCCGTTTTTGATACTCTCGGATCGACTCAACTGCTCCTTCAAGGTTCTCAATCGGTTCCCAAGTGTCTTCGTCGGGTCCATAGCCTTTCCAACTAACGTGGTAACGAAGTTGTCGCCCACGCCCTCTGGAGTCAAGTATGGCATCGACTTCCCACTCTAGTTCTTCCTCAACTTCAATTGGCGGTGGTGGAGGTTGTTTTCGCCGAAGAAACTTATCTGGATGATCCTTAGATAAGAGACTCGCATGAAAAACATTATGAATACCTTGAAGCATAGCTGGAAGCTTGAGTTCGTAGGCATGAGTCGATACCCTCTTTGTGATGGTGAAGGGTCCAACCCGTTTGTGATCCAGTTTTTTGGATGGTCGACGAGTCTTGATGTTCTTGGTATTTAACCAGACCTTGGTTCCGACAGTCCAATTATCCGGAATATCTTCTCGTCGAGTGTTAGCGTACGTCTCGTACCGTTTATTGGACTCAGCAATTTGTTCTTGAAGATACTGATGCATATCTTCAAGATCTTCGGCGACGAGGTGAGCAGCATGATTTGGGACATCCTTCAACGAAATGGTAAGCCGGGGGTGATAGCCTTTGTTGGCGAAAAAAGGCGTAGTGTTGATCGCAGTATGGTCGGTGTTATTATAGGTGAATTCGGCCAGGGGAAGGAATTGTTCCCAATCGTCTTGGTCATAGCTAACAAATAGACGTAAGTATTGTTCTAACGTCTGATTTGTATGCTCCGTCTGACCGTCCGTTTCCGGGTGATAAGCGGTAGACAAATTTGACTTGATATCGAGGATCTTGCATAGGGACTGCCAGAAGCTAGAGACGAAAGTCGATCCTCTGTCAGAGATAATATCCGCAGGCAGGCCTTGTTTCGAAAAGACAAACTTAACGAATTGTTGCGCCAGTATTTCTGCAGTGTCCGTGGTACGAGTTGCAACGAATATAGCTTGCTTCGTCAACCTACACACCACGACCATTATCGCATCATAGCCTTCCGAGGGTGGGAGTTGGGTGATATGGTCCACTGAAATTGAAAGCCAAGGTCGTTTAGCAATTGGCAGTGGTTTCAATAAACCATACGGCTTACGTCGTATTGCTTTGGCCCTACTACAAGTTTGACAAGACAGTACATAGTCTTTGACGTCTCGTCGAATCTTGGGCCAATAAAAGTTCCGCATGATGAGCTTCAAGGTCGAGGCAATGCCGGGATGCCCTCGAAGCTTGTGATCATGATGTGCCTTCAGTACGTCCAATCGTAAGTCTTTGTGATTTGGGACATAAATTAGACCATACTGGAGTAGGAGACCATTCTCCAACTTATACATGTCCCCTGGTCCTTTACTCATAGTTCCTTCGGCTTGCTTCCAATGTTCATCCCTTGGGGCCTCCTTGATACGCTTGAGAAGTGAATCGTCATTGAGAATCAATGTGGCAGCAAGGGTAGCAACTAACCGTTCTGGTTGGATTAATACCTTGTTGTTCATCTGGTTTGCAATTTTCTGGAAGGTTTTCTTTGGGTATACATCGGATCGTCGTGTTAGTGCGTCGGGTTTCAATCCTAACCTTCCGGGCCTATAGTTGATCACAAAGTCAAAGCCTGAAAGGAACTCTGACCATCGCGCTTGCCTGCGGCTTAGCTGTTTAGTAGTGGTGAAAAACTGCAAGTTATTATGGTCCGTAAACACCTGGACCGTAAAACGTGCACCCTCAAGGTAAGCTCGCCATTGTTTGAACGACTCGACGATGGCTAAAAGCTCCTTGTCGTATATATCGTAATTCAATTCCGCAGGAGCCATTGTACGGGCGTAAAACGCAACAGGATGGAGTTCGTTCGATTTAGGATGGGGTTGGAAGAGTATGGATGCAATCGCGTAATCCGAGGAATCTGACTCTACAACTATCGGAAGGGAGGGATCGAAATGTCTAAGTATGGGGGCCTCTACGAATGCTCCCTTCAACAACTCGAATACACTCTGACATTCGTCTGTCCAATCCCAAACCTTCTTCTTGGATGTAAGCGTGGTGAGAGGTTTGACTATCCCTGAATAGTTATCAATGAAGCGCCGGTAAAAGTTAGCAAATCCGAGAAAAGACTGTACCTCTTTCACGTTGGTGGGTACCGGCCAGTCCTGAATCACCGTGACTTTCTTCGGGTCCATTTGTACTCCGTCAGGTGAGACAATAACACCCAAATATTCCACAGAGTCCGTATGAAACTCGCATTTCTCTGGTTTGAGATGCAAGTCATTGTTCTCGAGTCGTTGAAGAACTTCCGAGACGTGGCGAGTATGGTCTTCCAAGTTATCCGAGAAGATGAGAATGTCGTCGAGATACACGATGACATTCATATCCACCATGTCGTGAAGTAGTTCATTCATGAACTGCTGGAATACTGAAGGGGCGTTAGTTAGTCCAAAGGGCATGACCAGATATTCAAACGCACCGTACCGTGTACGAAACGCTGTCTTCCACTCATGTCCCTCGGCGACTCTAATATTATGGTATCCAGCCCGTAGGTCAAGTTTCGTGTAGATCTTTGCAGTCCTAAGCCTGTCAATAAGATTCCCGATGAGAGGAATCGGGTAATTGTTGCGCTTCGTGAGTCGATTCAATGCTCTATAATCGATACAGAGTCGCAACGTACCGTCTTTTTTCTTGGCGAAGAGAACCGGTGCTCCAATCGGAGAGTTTGAGGGCCGTATAAAACCCTTGTCCAACAGGTCATCGATATGATTCTTGAGGGCTTGAAGTTCCGTTTCCGACATATTGTATACTCTGCCTATTGGTGGATACTCGTTATCTTTTGTGTCAATGGTGATGTCGTAGTATCGATGTGGTGGTAAAGCCTTCGCTTCGTGAGCTGAGAATACCTTGTCAAACTTGTGATAGGGCGAAGGGACGGCTTTTTCGAACCTGAGTCGTTCCTCCGTAGTCATCAAGGCAGTGGGGTCACTATGCGTAGTCAAGGCTTGTGAAGCTTGGGCTGAATCGACAGGTGAGTCAGATGGGCACCGTATAGATAAAATAAACGGTTCCGCACCTTCGTTGATGAGTGACACGAAAGTCTGAGCTCCAACAAAGTTGATCCAGGGCGACTTCAGGGTCTTGACAGTTAATGGATTCTCTTGATTGAGAGGTCCGTTAGTTGTCGAACTAGGTTGCCCGATCAGTTTCTGATCTATCGAGACGTCAAGATTGCCAGCTTTCTTAGCCAGGGTCGCAGCAAGAACGGCCTTGCCATCGAAAGAGAAGGTCAAATCTGACCAATTGATGGGCGGATTGTGTTTTCGCAGCCAAGGAAGACCTAATACGACTCGGGCTGTTGGGTGAAGTCGAGTGATGAGAAGTTCTTCCTCGGGATGAATTGTACCATCTGCGAAGACTAAATTGGCGATCAGGGAGTGTGTGATGAGTCCACCTGACGTATCCTTACCATCAAACAAGGTCAGGGTGACTGGTCGTGTGAGTTTCTTGATGTGAGTAGGGTGTTTCCAGGCTTCAGATTCGTCAATGAACAATCTAGTTGCTCCACAGTCTATGAGTGCAGGGATGGGGGTTCGTTTTAGCGAGAATAAATGAGTGTGAATGAGGAATGATTTACCAGAGTGGGACGAGATAAAAACTTTATCTGTTGGGGTTATCGATTCATCAGAATCTGAAACGAGTGCTGCGCGGAGAGAGGCCAAGCTTGCCTTTCTCCTAGTGGTTCTGATGTCGAAATTGAACGATCCGGAATTTGAAGGGGGTATGTCGCGTGCAGGGTTCAGTTTTCCCCCTTCTCGAGGTCCTGAACCCCTCCTTCGTTTCCCGACTCGTTGTCGTCCCTAGTGTCGTCATCTTCTTCGCCGTCGCCGTCGTAATTAACCTGATGAGCTTCATTGTTGGTATCGAACGCGTAAGTAAGTACGTCAGAGTCTTGGGGTAAGTCTTCGAATGCAAACCCGACTCGTCCAGCTGCTTTTGCAGGCACGATGCTGTCGACTGGCGGATTAGGACAATCACGGCCGAAATGGCCGGGTTCTGCACATCTGAAACACAGCCCATTTGCCATTCTTCGTTCACGTTCCTGCTGGGTAATCCTCATAACTTGGGGTCGATTATCCGCAGGTCGATTATCCGGTGCTGGTGAATTGGTATAAGCAGCATTTCCTTGAGCTGGTGCCGGGTCACGTACCCTTCTACCCGTTCGGTAGCCTCTCGAGGGACCCGCTTGTGACGTTGAAGCGTTGGCGTTAGCGGGGGGATTTGATGGGTTGGCATCGGTAGTATTGCTGTTGATGTTGTTGGCGTTAGTGTAGGTCCAGGTCGAACGGGTCCTGGTTTCAAGACCAATATCGGCGAAGGCTTGGCGTGCACCGTCGATTTCCAGTAGACGTTGTACAACATCTTGGTAGTCTTGCGGAATACCTCCAATATACGTGATACGGTTTCGGAGTTCTGCACGTATCTGGGCTACCAAACGCCATTTCAGCGCTGAATCGTTGTAGTCGGTAAGCAGCGACGTGTCCTCAAAACGTACCAAAAACTCTGCAAAAGTCTCACCAGCCTTCTGAATAACTTTATCGAGGGCCGCTTGGGCGTGTAGTTGTTCATCAAACACACCGAAAAGCCGGCGTAATTCCTCAACAAAAAGATTCCACCTATGTAATGCTGGGTTGTGGGTACCGTTATTAATCTCCCGCTCAGACCAATTCTGAAAAGTCCGAGACGCCGCTCCAGCTAAGTACGACGAGGCAAACTGTACTTTGTCCTGGTCTGTAACATAGATGTGAGGTTTCGCTACGAACATTCGGATACAATCACTTACGAATCCCCTGAATTCCTCGCGCTTCGATCCATCAAACTCGCGAGGTTTCCTGATTTCCAGTTTGGATTCACGGTTGACAGCTTCTCGGTGAAGCCGTGCTGCATCGTCGTCATTCCGTGGCGGGGTTGTACGAATCGTAGGTCCTGGAGGACCGGGGGGGCCAGGTGGGCCAGGAGGACCTGGGGGACCAGGTGGGCCGGGGGGACCTCCAAAACCATGGTTGAAACCGTTATTATCACGGTTTGGGTCATCCCCGGGAGGTCCAAAAGGACCAGGAGGTTCAGGTGGGCCTGGTGGTCCTGGTGGTCCGCCAAAACTAGGTACTGGACGGCTTCCTCGATGTGAGGGTAGACCGTGAGTCGTTCCTGACGGTCCGGGTGGTCCTGGGGGGCCTGGGGGTTCACCATCTCGCGATGGTTCTTCAAATCGCCGGGGTCTCGGTGTTTCTCCGAGTCGACGAGCCGGTTGCGAGAGTCCCTCGCCATACCAGCTTGGTGTTCGCCCCAGACGTCCAGAAACGTCGCCCGTCCTGAACGGAGTCGACATAATAGGTCTTTCCGAGACAGTACTCGTGAAAGATTCTCTCTGCGGCACCAAACCGTCAGAGCGTTGATCGTAGTGCGAGCTGACCGCATCCCACTGCTCACATCGTCCCAACTCATGATTACCTGCACATTTGTGAGTAGACGACCTTACGGAGGCATCTAAATCGTGACTCACGGCTCGATTTTGCGATCCTCGAGAATCGTTACTCGGGGAGGATGGGCCTTGTCCCTGTGGAGGCGGCGGTGGTGGAGGAGGGGGAGGCGCTGGTGCTGACATCGAACGATCAAAGACTCGATTTGTCGTCTCCTGTTCGTATTCTTGATGATGTTGGGCTTTGGTATATGATTGAGGAGGTGGGAGAGTATATTCGGGGCGCCGATCGTCTTGGTAGATCGGCCCAAACGGTTGCCGGCTTCTTGAAAATGCTGGGGGAAAACCCCGTCCACGGCCACGTCCCCGACCTATCCAACCATTTTCCCTAAACCTCCAACTGAGATCCTCAATCCGAGAGGATGGTGGAGGAAGCGAACTCATACCTTCTCTCCACTTTCCCTTCTCTTCCCAACTCGCTTTTTTCTCTCTTTCTTCATTCCCTAACTCATTCTCCATGCTTGAATCTCGTTGTGAAAGACTCGAAGGAGTTGCTGAGGTTGGTGGCGGTTGTCCAGGGCTCGGCAGGTAGGCAGTTGATTGAACGGTGGTGGCGGTCTGAGAGAAAGAGGCGGAAGGTGGCTGTGTAGCCACGCGTTCGTTATTGAGCGCCGAAATTCTGGAGATTTCAGCGCTAGCGCCCTGAATCCTTTCAGGCGCTTGGGCTGGCACTTCAACCGGCATCTCTCTTTCCTTCCTACCTTCATCATCTCCCTCGTCATTGTTACCTCTACGTTCCTCAAGCTCCTCAATACTCTCAAATCGACTTGAAGATTTATCAGCATCGCGTTGGGAACGGATAGTTGGGCTGGAAATAGGAAATTGGGTAGTGGAAGAGGACCTATATGATGGTAAGTCTTCATTTCCATAATATTTTTCTGATGTTGTTTCTTCCTCGCCATTCTCGTTCGAGAATGCGCGTATCGCTCTTCTATAGGGCGTCCTTGATGTAACCGGTCGCCGTGAGGAACTGGCGTCAACACCGATGTCAAGATGTGGAGGAAGGTCCCTTTCAAAGTGGACTGTTCTCGGGGGTCGAACTGACTCTCGAGAACCGATTGGATTCTGTTCTTCGAGGAACTCTCGTTGAGCAGGAGTTCTTGCGTCATGGAGAACGTCCTGACGTTGGTTCTCTTTGTCCGATTGCGACTTCGATTCGTTGGAGGACGTGTCAAAGTCGGAAACGTCGACTACAACGGGGAAGGTTCTAGGATTCGGGTCCGTCGCCGTTGACTGCCGGTTAGGGCTGGTGGTCTGCGGTACGGTATTCCTATCTTGGCTCTGATTCATGCGTTCTTGAGGAGGAGCTTGTCGTTGTTCGACGGTTGTCTCTCGCCTCGGACTCGCTGTACCCCTTGTCGTTGTTGGCGAGTCCGGGACCGGGTTTGGTGGTCTATCCGGTACGTTTCCTTCGTGCATTTCAGTTATGTCCATTTCTAATACGTTACCTTCATCGTTTATAGGTTTCATTTCAGTCTGGGTCTCATTTTGAGACGTATCGTCCGCAGCCTTACCCTGGCGAGAGTCTTCGAGCTCTCGTCTCAACTTGTCTATAAATAATAGGTACGTTTCCTTTGAGATCTCACCTTTCAACATTCGCTTATGCTCATGATCCACCTTATCTTCCCAGGTATCCGCACGCGTATCGATCAGAGTCGCGGATTCGGGCGGTCTCGAACTTTGAGAAGATCCT
This sequence comes from Marasmius tenuissimus, assembly GCA_029532415.1. Lineage (NCBI taxonomy): Eukaryota > Fungi > Basidiomycota > Agaricomycetes > Agaricales > Marasmiaceae > Marasmius > Marasmius tenuissimus. Next base: position 421,092 of record JAQOTA010000067.1, read on the forward strand.
CTACGGTCATTATCTTGAGGGTTCCGCTCAGTATCCTGTAGTGCCGCTTGTATTTCGGGTAATTGGGCCTGTGTCACCAAGAATGCCAGCTCAAGACGGTTTCGTGAATCTTCATTGAGTATTTCGACGACCGATAACGGTAAGTCATCATCTACGTGATCCAGAAAAGATTGAAAGACTCTGATGTAGGCACTTGTCGGTTGTCTACGGCGAGTTGCTATGCCAAGACGTCGAGCTAACATCAAACTCCTTTCCTCCAGATCATCAAGTGCTTCTTGAAGACTTGCGTAATTTTGCGCATGCCTGGCTCGAGTACCTGGCAAAAAAGGTGAATTCATTGGTTGTTGGGTCGTTGTTGGTTGCTGACCCGTCATCCGTCCTGACCAAGGACTTCCAACAATAGACTCATATCGGGAACCGTAGGATCGTGGTTGTTGCTGCGTAGCCAGCCTTTCTGAAGTACGTAGATTGCTGTTTTCTTCAGCTATATCTAACGCAGCTGGCCTCCTTCTAGCTTGTATCGAATCCCTTAGACTGGTCGGACCAGATGATTCGGGTAGTTGGGATCGCCAGTCAGCGCTTCTCGGAGACCAAACCTGTCGCTCGGGTATGTCCTCCAACTCTATCTCGGCGATTTCTTGCCTCAACGTTGGCGTTAGCGACGGATTTGGGACGTCAACGTACTCGTCTCTCGAGGGTCGATTACTATCGACTCTCCTAATCTCGCTACGCAATGGACTTCGTTGATAGAGCTGTTGAGCTCTTGTCATAGGCGAAGCCGGTGGTGGACGTTGCGAGCGAGCTCGATAGCGTTCAAGCCGTTGTTGAGCGTAGTTTGGGTGTGGGGTTTCCGCTAAAGGTGAGTAAGTGGCTTCTTCAATTGTCAACGTCGGTGTTGCTAACCTCATTTGTCCTAAGGACTGGGTTATGGCTTGCATCGGAGACGGTCGTGGAGTCTGTTGCCTTTCTCGTCGAGGGCTAACAGTCGTTGGGGTCAAATTATCGGACCGTCTCGACGTTCGTCGACTTGCAGAGGTGGGGGTCGGGTTCTGGGAATCTGAAGGTTGCAGCATCGCCTCTACTTCGAGTGCTGATGCATCTTGAAGGTTACTAGGTGAACTTCCTCCATTACCTTCTTCATCACTACCGTCTAACTTACGACCTGGCGTGTTGAATCCAGGGTGGTCAGAGGTAGAGGAGGCTGGGGATCCCGAACGAAACGATCTGGGACTGGGTGTTCGTCTAGGCGTATTAGACCATCCAGTCGCAGGGTTTCGTACGTGGAATGGGGGTGATCGTGATCCTTCCGGGGAACGTTCTCCTGAGTTGGATCGTTCTTCACGGGTTTCGGTACGTGCTCTCTCAGTCTGAGTTGCCATGATGGAGTCAGTATTGACCTCTTTATTATGACACGATCCGTTTACCTTTCGATAACTGACGTTTCACAGAGGACTGACCTGGCAAAATGGTTTCTCTAACTTAGAACACTCGGGGTTTGTTCTAGTTACTTGGTAAGTTCTCAATTGAGTCTTTCAGTCCACGTAGACGCTTATTGTACCACTATGGTCACTGTAAGTCGCACTTCGTTAGTTCTTAGGTCTCGCACAAGTCTTAGCAAGCAGCAATCGGTTAGATTCAGCAGAATCTCTACTAAAGCAGTCAGGGTTCGGATTGGTTAAGTCGAATAAAGAGGTCGAGTTGTACGAGACCTCTCCTACACTATTTATACGGTATCTACTACTACTGTACTGCGTAAATACGTGAATTACATCGTACGATAATGAGATGCGCAGTAATTGCGCAGTCATTTTGACAAGCGCTGGGTCTGGGCGCTGGCGGGCGCTGATATTTGAATTGTGTGGCATAGCATTCCTTTGGGCGGTTATTTCGTTGAGCAGTGCTTGCGCAGTCCGGAAATATTGATGGGCGTCCGGTTGTTGTGGATTTCCGAGAAGAGATATCCGGGTTCGTGATATCTTGCCCTGCAGATTAGATAGTCGGTAAGTCAGGGTTATGGGTCTGATGAGAATTTGAATTGGGGTGGTTTGACGTGGGAATAGTCTCACACGCAGCTTAAGCCACGCGTGGCTGAGACTGTGGTACGTCCCTTGTTCGATAAAAATACCGATCGTGACACTGCTCGAACCATCTTGCCGAATCTTCCGACTAACCGGGTTTCTGGTTGGTCGGCCTCTTGAAACATATTTTGGCCAACACTTACTAGTTAACCAGGTCTCGCCAGGGCTAAGAAGCATATGAACTATCGAATCTGTCTCGGGTCACTTGGCCATGGTTGTAACACCTGTAAGAATATACATCTGTAGCTCAACAAAATAACATGTCAGGCAAACATATGAACGGTGTCAGCGAACATCAACGTCTAAGGGTAGCGTAAAAGTCCTTACTTACGAGGAGTGAAACAACGCAGCCTATAGGCAAAAAGGGAGCTCGGGTGAGTTTCCAATTGAACTACTGGGGTTGGAGGTATTGTGAGCGGTCGCAAAGTCAGGATACGGATGAGGGGTTGATTAAGGAGATAGCATCAAAGATAGCGCCAGATGAGCTCAGTTGTAACTTGTACGACGGCAGCTCAGCGGATTTGGAACAATGAGGTTAGGGTTGAAATGACCAATGGTGTTGGCGCAGGTAAATAGAGGCATCGTTCAGCGGCGTGGCAGCTCAGAAGACCATTCCTTCGTTGCCCTGTGGCGTCGCCGGGTGTGCTTGAGCCGAAGATAGAGCTGCATCAAATAGCCGGAAGGAGCCTTCTGAGTTATTGACAGTATAAAAGAAATTAGGTATACGCACTTCTAACGACGGTAGAATTCGCCGAATCTTAGCTTATAGGTTTGATCAGGACGCTCCGAACTGCCTTCTATGTGGATGTATTGGGTATCATCCGTCCGAGTGCCTGCCTAATTTCCCCAACCGACAATACAGTATATGAGAGGCGACAGCCTCCTGACGGATGGGTTGGTTTGTGTAGATACTGATCGGCGCCCAGCGGAATCTGAGCATGAAAAACGAATGTAGAGCATGAGGACGGGCACTGGGAATAGGGATGAGCAAAAGACTGCGGCTCACCGTTGTAGAAGAAAGATGGCTCAAATGCGAGTCTTGTAGATTTGTTTCGATAGTTAGCACAAAGTCCTGATCAAGAAATGAAGCCACGAATTGGGGCCAACGGCTTGAAAGGATTAGACATTGACCTTTACACTGTCTATCTTGCCAGGGCTCGTTATGGTAGAGGGAATACTTGTCCAGAGTGGCTTTAGGCTTGTTTCGTCGTTATCATGGAACTCTAACCAGATAAGCGAACCTCGATCTAGAAGCAGGTATATGAAGAACAGACACAAACCTGTACACCGACGGGCCAGCATGAATCGCATGATCGCCACCGCTCTCAACGCGTGATTTTTGCCAAACCCATTACTCATCTTCATCTTCGTGGTTCCGCCAATTTAGACCGAGAAAGCCTGCAGATTGTGTGTTATTCTAGCTGCTCGTTTCGTGCCCGAGCACGATACATTGTAGTTCTTGAAGGCAGTCAAAATTGCTCGTAGCAAAGACGAGAGAACGAGTCCTTGATCCAGCCCTACGTTACACGTATGAGAGCTTGGGGGCAATATATTGTCAGATTTTTTCGGTGGTGTTAAACATGGGTACGAACATGTTCTATCTACATTGTGCGCGTACCGGTGTATCGAGCATACAGATAGGCCGCTTGTACTAGCCTATCAGAGATCGATATGAGGGCAGCAAATGTCTCAGAGGGTAATCGGCTACTGAGAGCATTCGCAGAGAGTGTATGTTAAGCTGGGTCCAGACCGCCGAGCACGTCGTGGGTGGTGAGCAAAGCTGTTGGATGGGGTTACAGCAGGCGAGAATGGGCTTTGCGGTACCTTTCTCACGTCCATAAACGCATGATGCCTTGCTTGGTCCCGTAATTGTGCTGCCTAATTAGGTGGAATTCTACATGACTGAACTCCACGACCCTCTCAGCTCTCGTCTCACCCCCTTCATTCAATTCTCCAACCTTTTCTAACTCGTTGTGCCCAACCGACTCGACATGCTCTGCCAAGCAAGACAAAAAACTACGAAGATAAGATGACAATGTTGTCATGTCTCAATTGCTATACATGACGACGGACCCTAGTGTTCAACGCTCAAACTCAAGACAAGACCGCCGGTGGTTTCTTTCCGAGACGCGAATTGCGCATTGGGATACATCTTCTCTCAATCCATATAATCTACATCGCGGTCCGTAGAATAGGCAAGTAAACAATCCGTGTAACCCAGCGCATGTATAACTCGGACCACCTACATACCCTATAATCCATGATTACAGCTGAACGATTCATTGGGAATGGAATACTGCAAAGGTTCAACCATCGGGAGCTCGAGGAGAATCATGAAGATCCAAACATCAGCCTTCCGGTACCCAAAATGGTTTGGAAGAAGTGCAGCGACCAGAATGTTTGACTTGGTGACACTACTATCATCGCGCCAGTATTCAAGTAGAGCACTCTTCCACTTGGGTGCCACCGAATCGTCCGTTTTCGGGTCGGGATCGTCGAAAGTGAGTATATGGATGTCGTCGGCTGTGGGACTGGAGGGCTTGTGTAGATGAACAAGGAGTACTGGGTTCTTTTCGCCATTCAAGATCAATTGAGCGGCGGTCGTACAGCCAGAGTGCTCCGACGACTGGCGAAGCGCAAGTATTTGTCTGTTGAGGTTATCAGTAACAGTCGTCAAATGAGTGCTTATGTGGTGATGTAACCACTTGAGGAAGAAGTCGGATTCTTGATGGGTCATGGACGGGCGTGCATCACCTAAAGAGTCAAGACAAGATATCAAAAGTCAGATCTAATGAAGCATACAAGTATGTGCCCCACACGCCATACGTACCGCTCAACGAGGCTAATTTACATATCCTGCGATGGTTTCCACTCGTCCAGTCCGACCTTCGGCAATCACGGGAACAGTACATGGTAAGCTGACAACCCATGCAGCGCAAATAACGTGGCCGGTCCAGTCCCTTCCCCGTAGGGTTCCCAGGGCACTAAAGCACAGTACGTCTGAGCCCCGTATATACGCCAATTCAAGGTAAGTTGAACTTACCCGGTTGTAATCGCACAATGGAGAGACTTGGTTCTTTAATACCTGCCGAAATTCGTGTATGGCTGAAGCCTTCTCCAGGGCCTGGTTCCATGACTCTCGCAGAAGTGGGAACGCGATGTCTGCTTCCAGGTACTGCGTAGCCGTTGAACGTGCCTTCCAGAACCGATGCAGGATTGCGGGGAAAACCAATAGCATGGCGATTCGATCGACGATTTCGGCTGCAAGATAATGGAATCGTCTGACTAGAGGGGTTCTCTGATCGTCTGTTCGCATGAAACACGGGTGAGCCCTGAATAAAACGCGGATAAGCCCAGCATCCAAGGCCTCCGCCGCGAAGTATGGCTCTCGTATGAAACTGGAGATGTACGAGAGAATCTGGAAAGCGATGCCGTTTATGATTGCGTATTCATCGCTGTCCACCTCGGCCGTTTGGACTGGCTTCCTCTTACGGGTGACGACGGAGAGAAGGCTCACAAGAGCGGGAAGGGTTTTTCCAGGAGCGTACGAGCAGAGAGGACGCGACCCCTCCAATGCGGGGCAACACATGAAGGCTAGAAATTCACGGATATCCTGTAAAGTCATAGTGGGGATGTGTTTGAGTTGATGATAGACGTGGTACGCAAAGGCCAGACCGTCAGGGCTGGTAGCTTGGCTACGGCCTTGGGCCGGTTCTGAGCTTGGCGTATACCATGAAGTGGATGGAGCTGATGCCGCTAGCTTGATCAAGAGGAGAGACCACAATCCGTAGGTCCAATGGTGATTCTCCAAGGTTTTGACCCATACTCGAACAATAAGCTGGGGTAGGAACGGAGACAGGCGGTGTAGAAACACCAAGTCCGTGACTGCCCCCTCTGCACTCGAGAAATCCAGCAGTGACGGGAGGAGAATCAGCACATGGTCGAGTGCTTCAACGCTCTCTGGTGACGTAACCGTGTCGTCCGATAAGACAAGGCCCTCAATTAGGAGCTTGATCCACCAGCTGAGTGATCTCCACTGGTGTCGAACGTGCTTGATTGCGGAGGCGGCTTTGGAGCTCGAAGCACTGTAGGCCGATTGTAGGGCTGCAATAATGCGAATTGCAGTGATCACACCTATATCAGGGACTGGAGAAATGCTTAAAGCAGGAGGGTGGCCTAGTCTTTTGAGTTCGTTTATAGCCATTTGGCTACTCCTGTAAATAGAGTTTGCATCGGTAACTAAGCGGTGAAGGGACAGGGATGCTCGAGCGTCAACCATGATGACCTGTGAGCTGTTGCACGTCGCGTCAGAACGAAAACGTTCAGCATGTCTTCGAGTTACTTACCTCGAGCCTCGAGGGTACAAGCTTGCCTGAGCTCCTTAGCAATCCAACCAACATGCTCTTATACCAAGCTCGCATTTGTTTCATTTGTGGTCTTGCTTGAAAAAATGTCATACCCGGAAAGAAAGATGAGCTTGAATCGAATGGTCGAGAAAATAGGCGGTCGCTGGTGTGAATAACAAAGGGAACCTGCGCACTGACATCTTGAATCATTGCCGTCACTACCGGAGGCCGGCATGTGCATATTCTAACGCAAATGCGTGAATGTGCCCCTTGTTATTGACAGCGGACGTAACGAGTGCTGACCGCTGAAAACCCAAACGAGAAAGTCCGAATTGGCCCCAGATCTGACGTCATTGCGTTAATGGATGTCCTCCGACCAAGGAGCAAAATTTTGAACGCAACGCTGAGTTTACCCTATGTTTGCTAGGATTCATAATTATTCTTTGCACACCTGAGTGGGAATTTCGCCGCACAGACTCTGACAATGCGGATCCAAATCGGTCCTTTCCCCCTGGCAGTAGCGGTCACTGATCAACACCTCTCCTTCTTACTACTGCCATGATCCATGTTGTTTGACCCTGAACATTCAACACATAGCAGCGCTGGTAATATCTCTCAAGATATTGGAATCCAGGCCTAGAGAACGATTTTTTGATCATCAGATAAAGGACTGGGCAATAAGTGTTCAATCCTAACCATCATTCACGGATCTTCAAACCAAGCTACATCCTTAGTAGGACAGTTTACTCACGCAAGTGATTTGATCCTTGGCTACGTTCAGCGACATGCACGACCGCGACGTCTGAGTTGGTCGAATGTCAACGTGGAGATTTGCACAATATCCGAATGAGAGATGATAATGGTAGTCGTTAGATACAACGCCAGCCTCATCTTCGGACTGGTTCCAAAGTGATACGGCCATCTTATGTCCAAATGGCTATGATAAAGTATTGATGAGAACCGAGATCGGCTGTTGAACTCGAGCTACCAAATACACGTTATACACATCTAGATGTAATACTTGAGTCAAGACCCACACCTCGCGGCACTGCATCGGCACGAACACCCCTTCATCCCCTTTTTCGAGACCAGGGATGGGGCGGAAGAGGCTCGTCCAGCTTTTCTCTGCGAATTCGGAGAAAATTTGTATTCAGGATACTTTTCTTTGTGCTCTCTCCTCTTCTCTTCTGCCAGTGCGTTATAGTAAGATTTCACCCTCTCCGGGGCATTGTGCCACATGAAGGCGATGTCTTTGGACAATTCCGATTGTGTCCGTGGTCGCTCTAGGCCACATTCGCTCGTAGTACGAGTTTCAACGGCGCCTGATGCTAAAGCCTCTCGACGGTAGAGAATGAAGGCGTTCTCTGGTCGAGGTATTTTGGTCTTTGGTACCATAGAGCACCTACTGGCTTGGCGCTTTGACCTCCTATCAGATTGAGCGGTCAACTGAGTCGGTGCTTGCTGCGGAAGAGCAAGATTCACGTCCACGGAGCAGGCGTGACAATTGGGGTTCGGACCTATCTGGGTGTTGCAGGGGTGTACGCCAACATGAGAGTTCGTACTGGTCGAGGTTTCATTGGACCCTTCGCGCTTCATCTCAGCCGCTAGCCCGCGGTAAAGTATCTTCACCCCCTCAGGAGCGGAATTCCACATCTTCCCAACCTCTCTCGATATTTCCATCTGTGTCTTGTACTTTGATTCACCATTTGAGTCCACGAGGGTTTTTGAGACAGCTCCTGAGGTGACAGCATCTCGGCGGTAGAGTAAAAACGGATTCCCTGAGCGCCGCACAACAGAAGCAGTGGATCGGGGATCGGAGGACGGCATGAATCGACTAGTTGGGAGCTCCGGTGTGTACGTAGATCGTATGTAGGGTTGTTACCACTACAATTGGTGCTATCTTCGACCTTTAAAACTATTTTCAGCCTCCAGGTCACGTCACGTTGATATGAGGGATCAAATTCGGGCGACTATCTCTTCGAGCGCGGCATATTCGTCCATTATGTATTACCATGTCCCCGACCACTACCTTGAAAAGGGACTCTTGTCTTCTTATTCGTATAGGGCGGCTCAGCATACGACCCGATGAGAGACAAACCCCTTGTGCCGCGTCAAGATCATGATCTGGATGAGAAAGAAGAGCAGAATGGTATCGTACGTTCAGTAGATATAGTAGGATACTGCTCGCCTACGTAGGGTAGACTGGTCGGTGCGGTAAAAGAGAGTGAGAGACCACTTGTGAAGAGGTACGGGACTAAGGATGAGAATGAGAAGCAGCGACAGGCCTTGAGCTTGATGTGGAGGTGGAAGTTTGAATCCGAACTTCGAAGATTTATGTGAGGCGGCGCTGAGAACTAGGGAAAGCGGCATCCCACCGATATTAAAATTTCTCCACAGAGATTACACACATCCACCGACTTCAAACATTTCAGCTGGCGGAAGAGAGATGCAATATGCCTCTTTGTATTTTTTGAGCCCGTCTGCATACCAGGGATCTCACCGGAGTTTCTCAAAAATCTACTGTTTGATACCGCCCAGTTCAAGCGCCAGCTTCTCAGCATGCCATGTTCACGTTCAGCGCCGATTTATATGATGGCCTCTGGTTTTACAGTCCAAAAATTGTCACGTATCTGGTATCTGACGTACACAAGATAGTAGATATATATACAACCCGAGTAAGTAGAAGCAAATATGGTAAGTAGTATCATTGTGCTGAGTGGGGATCCGTACCGCCGGGATAGAAAGTGATCCACGTACATGAGAGGCTGGGAAGATACTGTGGACCAGCATCGGTAATGCCTCACTGAAACAGCCAATCATATCTCATACTAACTACATTCAGATGTCCGCAAAGGTGGAAAGATCAGTGTAAGGAAGAGAGGTGGGGAGTTTCAACAGGCCCGATCGCGATGTAATCTAACGATAGGCAGCTGCAGATCATGCCGTGATTACACTGGTGGCACCGATCAGATTTACGTAGCTGCATGTCTTGATGAGGCTGGCGTGGTCTTACGAGTAGTGGATTCGCGAAGGTGATATTCAATCACTCTAGTGGGGGACGGAGGAGCAGGCGGGACTCTGTAGGAAATCTTGTGAGTGAGAGTCGTTGAAGTGGGCGCCGGAGTTCCATTGGGGGCACATCGTTTGGATGAAGACCGAGGCTGCACCTCAACGGCGTAAACTCGATAGTGCTCGAGGGAAGGAGCCTGAGCTTGTTCAAAGCCTTCCCAATCCATATACCTGGCCAGGGCCCCAATGATGCCTATACAATTAGAGAGTACCCATCGGTTACAACACAATACCAACCTCCAGTTAGGAAACAAAGGACCCACAAAACGATACAGTGAGCCATGAAAGGAACAGCACAAAGTTTGCGAGCTTGCAAGACTTGATGATTCCGCTGAAATCAGCACAAAGTCCACCGCCGTTCGTCCTCACGGAGAATGCAACCGCGTTACCTAGAGGGAGAAGCGGTAAGGAATATTATAGTGATCTAAATCCTGACGAAGAAGACTGAATCACCCAGACTGAACAGCCCACAGCAAAGAAACGCCAAGAGCTCGGCAACCCATGCCTTCGCGTATTGTCTTTCTAACAAGAGGTTGAAATTGCGCAGCTGCATGTAGGCGGCCGTATACAAGGCGAGAGTTATGAGAGCGAGCCAATTCACAGCCATAACAATGGTTTCGAGAACTTGAAACAATTATTAACATTGAGACAAAAAGGATGAGCTCTAAGATAGACTCGGATGTGACTCACGGGCGCCGGTACCAGTTGCGAGAGAAGCACATAAGAGACCGATCTGCACAAAATGTGCGATATAGAGAAATGCTGGTAGGCCAAAAGCCGGGCTGGACTCTCAAATCGGTATGGAAAGTGGAATCATGAAAACCTACCGAACATAAAGATTCGGGTTATCATAGGTGTGCGCATGACTGCTGGACGCCGTGGCTATGTAGGCCTATCTGGGGAACAGGAAGACGGCAGAAGACAAGCTGGCCAGTCGTAGTACCACATGGTGATTGGTGATTAAATATCGCAACAAGATTGAACTGGCAAGAACAAAAGATGCTTGTCCTATGCCACCTTAAGAGTTCACCAGTCCCGATATGGGGTCAAATTCAGATACAGGAATGACTGTAACTCATGTACGCTTGAGGGAAACCGAACGAGGAGGTTCGATCAGGGGAAGGGACAAGACGGGAGTAACGACTTGCGACGACCAACGACGGAAACCATCTGATTGACTCTTAGATTCCAACCTCCGCGGATCGATACCATTCAAGGTGAACTTGCAGTTGTTTTGGAAGGGCTCCCGCGAAGTTTATATGATTAGCAACCCTTTTGCGTGATAGGTTGGTCTTTGCCTACGCTCGAATATTTGGTTATATGGTACTGACTGACCAAACGATGTGTTTTCTCGTCGGCGGTTAATGCCATCCGACTTCGTTGCATCTGATGTAGGGTGCGGACCAGTCAACAATTGCAATGCCCAAGGTGAAAAAAAACTCACACGAGCCAATCTCATGACCAATTCGGCGATACTTCAAATGATGGCTAGAGAAACTCAAGACGAGCTTATGAACCGCGGGAGCTCAGGGATACTCGTCGTTTGTAGGGCGCTCGCCGCTGCAAATGGCGATTGGTAATATGGCTGCCCGAAGTATGAGAGGGATACGGGCGAGGAACTTCAGAACTTCGAGCCCATCTGGGTACGGCGTGAGGGGGCAAACAGATGGGATTGTATTAACAACGAGAGGTATGTGTGATATGCGCTGTCCTAATGGAATCGTATATTCGTTTCCGGGCCTCGGAAGGTTGACGCGCCGAGCGAAGGCCAAGGTGAATAAGCACGTCGGTAAAGAGCAGAAAAACCACGAGGGGCACTCACACTGCAGTATACTGACATCATCCTTTCAGTGCAACCTCGAACGTAACACTCGGTCCGGGTTTCTGAAGCGTAACGAGAACCGACTGCTCTTTCCCCCCATTTCTCTTCAGAGCCAGCCTCGAGCCCCAGTTTTGTTGCTTCGTTGACTGGTGCGGCAAGTAAACGACGTCAAGGCTTAATGTATGCGCGAGGTGTCAAGTTGATACATTGCTGGGCTTGGGTTTCGTGCCAGATCACCTAACGGGTCGATCGTGGTCAGTTGCATATAGATGAGAGAATTGATGGTGGTGGAACGCTGAAAAGCCAGCAAATGGTATGCCCCATGAAAGACGGGATAAAGAGAATACACGGGAAGTAAACGTACCACAGCCCGCAGGTTCTGAAATCCCCCAGACCAACGACATAGGATTTCCCTCCTCGGGTCAAACGGAGACCAAGCGGGTGACGTTTGAAAAGGCAACCTAGAGCTTGGAGGTGCGTTACAGCTGATGAAGATGACGGACGATCGTGGAATAGAGACGCGCGAAACAGTCACCTGACTCGTCATGTATACGTATACTATTACCAATGTGTTCTGCAAGAGCCATCTTTGCAAGCAAATCGTTCTACCCGGCACACAATAGCTCAAGGCAGATACCTTATCCTTCGTTCAAACATTCTAGCTGTTTAGATGCCATCTTTTCACCCTTGAGGTCGACTCCATGCCCTACAAGGAACGGTAGCTTCAACGACTAGGTGGGAGGATTTCGGCCTGTTGAAGAATTGTAGCCAATACCGGACGCTGGATCCGGAGAAGCGGCATTAACGAACGGTATAGAGGAACGCCACGGCGCGTATGAAAGAGGGCAAATCGGAGAAACATACCAAGTCCATATATGTCCTTCCCCTCTGCGTAATGATTATGCCTGCCAGTATCCTCCATCCTCGGTATGGGTGGTGTGTTCGCTGTGACTGGTCACCTTGCTTGACAAGGTCCCTCGTTTGTGATGATAATTCACCCGTGAGATCCTAGATCGTACATAAAGCCAAACAAATGATCCGACGGATCTTTGTATCTTATCTCCCTATCTTTAAATAATTGCCGCTCAGCATTCCTTCCTCTCCTTCGACGCCTTCGGCTTGCCGTTTCATTCTCATGTTCCCCGCAAGCACAGAACAAGCCTAATCATCGTATCTCGAGGTGTTCAATATATATCTCGAACGGCCTTTTGAGGAAGACAGACAACATACAGTGCAAGATCTCTCGCAACGAGCCTACCTGGTCCGACAAGTGAAACACAAAAAAGTGGACTCGATCCGATATTGAAATCTACTCTCATGACTGCGAGGTTGTAGCGAGGCGCTTGTGTGAAGCCTGGATCTTTTTGGTCGGACTCTGAGACTCTGAGACTCAGAGTCGCTTGGCAGACAAAGCTCGCGCCAACTTGTTCCCCTTCATAAATTTCTAAGTATAGATTTACAAGCAAGGTGAGGCGCCGGTGAAAGCGGCACTTCCCGAGTTGTATAAGCACCCCTGCAAATTCGGTAATGAGTCCCAGGAAAAAGTCTGTCTGACCCTGTCGAACGTCATCGCGTCTCATCGGACTTTCCCCTTACTCGATGAGACCGACTGACACTCAACCACACGAGAATATTTGCACTAACGCAATACAACATTCAGACGATATCTGGTGTCATCGAAGGAAGCCAAAACTAATCTCATCTCATCGGGTAGGATCCCCTGATATTCCCAAATCCTGTTCATTCAATTAGGTTTTCATTCACTTCGTTCCAGCTCGATGGGATTCGATATCACGATACATTTTCATTCATGCGAGACTATGAATACAGGAGAGGTACCAATTACAATACCACAAGTACACAATACCAGAGGCATCCGGCGCTCGCTGAGTCCATACTGCAGAGGTGTTCACCTTATAGGCTTGGTACCGATGGGAATACTAGTCACGAAGGAAAATAAGTACAAAAGCGAGCAGACAGATTGTGAATGAGAGGAAAATACATACAGAGAGTCGTCAATAAACATATTTCGGAGTCCCTCGCTCATTTGAGATTTGTTGTCGCGAGTGTGCTGCAACGGAGGAAACTCAGCCTCAACACATGTGTACGGTATAGAAAAAGCTTGATGTACCTTTTCATGAGCGGAAATCGAATAGTTGTACGCGCTGAAATGAGATGACAATGGTTTACAACAGAATCAGAAATGATAATGAGTGCATGGACTTGAGGTACGCACAGGAAATGATACAACAACCTCTCTCTCAACTGCCTCCGGTACTCTGTCCGTCTGTGCGCAAGCGGTTGAGGCAAAATTGAGCTTGTTGAGGTGCTGCTCGCAGCCAACGAACCTGGAGGGTATGTTAGTCACACATAAGCGACAAGTAGAGCAAGAGGGATGAAAGAAATGCATCGTCAACGCAGCAAATGGTGGCCAGCCGTTTGCTGAGTCGACGATACGGTGAGCTGGATGTCGTGGCAGGAGGGAAACCTAGTTATAGGGGCGCTGAGTCAGTCCGCGGGCCAAACTCGTACCCCAAAGTCTCGGTCCCCAAAGTCTTGAATCCAATAATTCTGTAATCGATGTCGTGCCTACAAACTCAACGCCTTGTTTGCCCTGCGAGTAAAAAGGTATAGGTAAGAGCCAGACTAGTCTCTAGAGAAACTCACCGTTGTAATACACCCTGTGGTCAACTTTTAACTCGAGCGGCAATTTATTGAGGTATGGCCTAGCGGAGAGAAGGAATTACACTGAGTTGAGCAACAGCTCGAGCGATTGAGTCAATCGAAATTGTACTTATGAATTCGAGAAATGAGAGCAGCCGCAAATATTGTATCGTCTTGTTGTGTGTAGTCGCGTCACGTCGAGTTCGGAATATCATTGATGGGAGAAAAGATTATCGAAGTCGAAACAAATCATTCAGAAGAAAGACAGATCTATTGGAACTGTTCGAATGACGACTTTGTATGAGACCAGACCAGATCTCACATAGTCGCCTCGATGAGACCCGATGACATCCGACAGGCCGAGACGGACTTTTTCCTGGGAATGAGTTTTGATCAGGCTTCAAACGCTGGGTTCTCGGATAGGTGTCGAAACAAGTGGATGGGTAGCACTCATGCAAAGTGGGATCTAGATGAGTACAAGGGCTAGAGCATGATTTATAGGGCATTTGTACGATGGTCACAGTGCAAAGGTGTGCATAGCACCGATCCAGTCGATGGGTGCCAAGACTGGATCTAGATCGGTGACGTTATTCTGGCTTTTCGGACCGGTGCTAGCAAATTGATGCCAGCATGGACTTGGTCTTGAGTTTTTACCACAAGCCCGCCCTTAATTACTCGTAACTCGACCATCAAGTCGCGCCAAAAAACCTCCCGAAGACCGAAGACTACCAGAAAGCATTTTAAGTCAAGACCTGGCGGTACGGTAAGAGAATTGGGCGAGTTGTTGCATGTCCTATGGGCGGAGACGGCGATGAGCTGACACTTTTTCCTACCTTGGCTAGCCATCAGAGTCGAAGGCGTTCAGTTAAGTACTCATGGTACCTGGGCCAAATTGACTAGGAACGCCAACGTCAGTTCCCTCCTTCTCTCCTTTCCTTCTTTCTTGGCTCGCTAACGCTCGCCCACCGTAGAAAATGGCCTCGAATTTGACAATGCTGCCGTTCGGGCGATGACCATACCGCCGATGTTGAACCTGGCGTTTTCAATCATGACGAACTGAGTGACAATGCTCCATGACCGTTGACGCTGCCAGTGTTGGGCTTGGTGGAGCTATTTACGCTGAACAAGTCACGGCTAGTGCTGGCGGGCTTCAATTCATGTCTCCTTCCGGTTTTTCTGGGACGAGCGCTCTACGTACGGGTATCCCTGGTAAATACCTGGGCTTTTGTGTTTCATCTGGTGGATGCACATAAACTCGTCCCGAGTTTTCATATCCACTATCATCTGGGAGGTTTTGCCAGTCATTACCGATCATCCAAGTGACAGGCCTCATCGAAAATACTCGCTCGACAGTAAACATGGAGATTGAAGATTCGGCCGTTGGTGCACAGATAAGAAGCCTGACACGGACACGAAATACGTAGTACGTTCTAGATCTGGATCCTTCTGCTGCCAGTATGGCCCGCGAATTTTCGACCAGGCCCAGGCTTCTCACCATTATTTTGATCACTTTGTCCTGTGCACTTCCCGAGCGTTGATCAACAAGAACCTTCCGTCTACATATGTATATCCATTTTCGGTCGCCTATGTTATCGCATCACTTCTTTCACCCATGCGTGTGCTACCTCCTGGTTTGTATACCTGGCACATCTGACCATATATGTTTACTTATCGGGAATCATGAATATGTGGCCACGGGTATTGAGTATTGACCTTTCTCGTATGTAGCTGACCCTCGTGGGAGCGAGCGAACGATAGATTTCTGGAACTACCATTCGTGCGATGTCGAGTTTGCAGGCTTTTCGTTGTCATTCGTCTTTCAGGGCAGCCTTGTGAGCGGAGTCTCAATGGGAACCCGAATGCTATATGCACTTGATCGTACATGACGTTTGTGCGGTTAAAAATCACAATGTGATCTCTGTCGACTGCAGTGGAGGGCTTCTTTCTTTCACTAGAAGTGCAGCTATAAGACAGTGTTTCAGTTGCGATACTCTCCATCACATACACCTCAAATGTCCTTAACATCTCAGTCTCACTACCTTGGGGCTGAACCGCATGGAGATATTGAGGTGAAGGGCATTCCCTTGTCCTTCTCCTGACAAAATACTGACGAAGTCTATAGGCTCTTATCGTTGAGATTGTCAGCAAGGTCGAGATCGACTGGTCGACTCCTTGGGAGTCTCTTCACGTTCAAGAAAGAGCGGTTGTATGCAGAGTGGTCGGTATCAAGGTTCCCTAGTTCACATAGAGGAGCACCAAAACTCATCGAGGTCTACCACAGGCTCAAACTCACTTGCGAAAGCTATATCCACATATCCACCGCTTTCATGAGCGGATGCTCGAGCAAATGATTGGAGAAGAATCTGAGGATATTCGTAGTGCCTATCTTGCATCGACCGTGAGTGCAAATGCTCTTCTTTTGGGAGGCTGTTTACCAACTCAGACTACCATGACCAGATTGAGCTGAGCAATATAACCACTTGTAAGCTGTGCCACGAGATTATGGAGTGGCCATCGCTGTAAGTCGGTGCATGATTCTCATGATTTGATATCTACTACAACTTCCCGGCAGGTTGGCGGACTGTGGACACGCAGTGTGTAGCGGTTGTCTCGCATCCCATTTCCAAGAACAAGACTCCGAGGGAGAGCCCTTCACTTGCCCAATCTGTGACGAATTCGTCGTCTCGAATCCGGCATGTAATCGTAGCTTACAGGCGATTGTTGAAATACAATCGCCGCCAGCTGAGGACGCCATTACCCATCGACAACTCTTGTTGGATTTTCCGGGCATCGAATTTCACCCAGATTGTGAAAGGAAATTGAATGGTTGAATCCCATTAGACATATGGTACATTAGATATGCGTATGAATATCCTCCTTCCATTGAAATATCCCGGGTAGCTCCCCTTCATTCGTATAGGACCAAGGTCTCACGTCGTTCCTGGTGTTCAAGGTCATGTAGGCATGCTGCTCGGCAAGTCCCATGAACGCCAACTACCCGACCTCGGTGCATAGGTGAACGATTGAGGATTCGTAAGTCTTGGATAAGCTGAAGAAGACTTGTGAGGCTCGGCCACTGACAACGACTCAGACCACTTAGATGTAAGATCCAGACAGCACCCGTTCAAACCCATAACATGTGTCGCGGTCAATGTAAGCGACCGTAGCTGATGTCATTTGATGATTTTGACCGCGGGACTCTGGTCAGGCACGAGTTAGGCATATACATAAGTAGTACTTGGGTCCGGCTGAGGTACGGCGACACCAGTCTCGGGCAGATTTCAAGCAAAGAACTTAGACATCATGGCCAGTGGGTGCTTTGAATCCATTTCCATGACTAAATTCATACAGTCTACCTCCGCAGATTCTCGTGTAAGCTCTACGCATGCCAGTAGAACGACCGTTGTGGGGTTCGAAGTATATATATGGATCGGCGGCAATCTTCTTTGCCCTGATCTATCCAAGAAGCTAATTAGAGTGCTGTGACGATTTTTTCATACTTCTCAATTAACGATTTATGTAGTAGCATCGGTTCTGGATGTCAATAAGATGAATTATCACACGGATATCTCTTCCAGTTTTGAAGCGACGCTTCAGCTCGGCCATAACTGCCTGATATCAAAATCCGAGAGAATGCCTTTTTCCTGCTCGACCTCCTCTCTATCCCTCCTATACTCCTCCTAACATGCTGAGCTGACTGTTCCCATTACTTTCATCAAACTATAACAGGCCCATTTCTCGATTTCCACGGCCGCCGATCTAGAAAACCGACCGTTTTTGCGAGAGGGATCTGCTTTCTCTGTTGATCGCGCCAGTCAGAGTCGTAACGAGTAAGGAGGAGTGTCTGGTACGTACATTTTTTGCGTGTACTGAATAAGACACTAATCACTACTTCAGATGTCCCAACATTTCAAGCCGTGCTCAACACAAAGCTACTAATTATCGAGACTGATTAAACCCACTCGCCCGCTGATGCTTGACACTTGCAAGCTTAATGAAACCTCTGAGAAGTGTTCCTCCCCGTCACTACTAAAACACGACCGCTTGCCCTATTTGCAACTTGCTACTGCCGTACGAGTGGCCCTCGTATTTGTTCGAACGATAGCTGGCCTGCAGGCTCTGCAGACTCGTTTACCGGAGACCGCTCATCTTATTTGGACGACTCATGCTCGCATCAGCTGGATTTCACAATTATCGAGTACACTTTCCCCCTTCCCTAGGCGGCGTTCTCATGTTCAAATGCCCGTAACAAAGGTCATATTTTGCACCAACTTTCTTCCGAGGTTCTTTTTGCTAGCTCTGCGTACACGGATAGTGTAGTCAGCCTCCGAGCTAGGACATGGATGTCCGACCGAGTAGGCTCGATCGCGGACTGGCGATCGCGAGTGTCTTCCTTGCAATGGGGATAATGTATCCACGAGCGGATAGCTAGCACCCATATCTCCAATGGAACAATGGAGCTAACAACTTACAAGTGTATAGACTAATTCTCCTTTTGGTTATATATAGGTGTTCATATGGCTACATATAGTGATTGTCTCTCAATATAGTAAGTTTTAACTTGCCCGTCCGCCACCAAAATACAGTAGTCTATCGCGCACAATTAGGGTAAACTACAGGTTCGGTCCCGCTTCTGGAGCTCCGAAACTTACAGTAATACATGGATATAATAGCACTCACGATTATATTCTCCTCGACTGTCCGGGAGTTCAGACCGATGAAAGATAGATGGGAGTTAGGTCCAAAACAACTCGTGGAACGTCACTAGACGCCACACCGCATGATAATGTGATAAGGTAGGCGAAGTAATATAATACAGGCCTCGTTGTAAACACGAAGTGATTATAACGAGGTTGTATTCTAAGAGGCCTCGCGGGAAAGTCGGGAGTACAGCTCCGTTGTTGGCGTTTTAATGAGCGTATGAGACTTCCGGGACATCACCAAAATGTCGAGCTATAGGCATGATCAACGCTCTGATAGGAATGCGCAGTACAGCCATCCTAGTAACCCCCCTCCGTATAACCATCCTAACAACCCCCCTCCCTACCCCCCTTTCCCGATGCCCGATATGCGCGAGTTGGCGGTGTTAGAAGCGCAACTAGAACAGGGTGGGTGTATTGCGTTGCCTTTCGTGAAGCACTAACGATAAAAATGTTCGGATGATCGTAGCACTAGGTTATTATCATTACCAGATGCAGATGATTCATCAATCAGCGCCACGGTTTGATGCTTGGCCCTCGCCGGCCTGGTACAGCGGTCCGCAGTCATGGGGCGGGCCACCACCGCCTCTCAGTTATCGTTTTGGTACCAATCCATGGCACCATGGCTACAGTCATCCGGTACCACCACCGGATTTCCCCCCGTATATGAGCGGAGCCCGACCAAATCATTTCAACCCGGCATATGCGTCGTATCAGCCACAACCTCAACACACTACCAATGTTCCCAACGTCCCGAACGTCCCCAATGTCCCCAACAACCCCAACGTCCCCGATAACCCCAACGCCCAATTGAATCAGCCTCGACAGGTTGATCCTATCTCACAGCCGGCACAAACCGACCCCAATATCCTACCGGTACCAAATCAGTCTCAAACGTCGACGAGTCCCGATGATGACGCTTTGGCTGAGGCATTGTTCGGATCAGGATCAATTCACGGTAGCTCAGACTCGGTAAGCACGCAATAACGTAGTATTGTGCACTTTGGTCGCTCATGCTGGATTCGAAATCATACCAGAGCCAGACAAATGAACTTTTCCTGCCCTCCCTAAATTCAGCCGCGCAAGTGCCCGCTCCACAAGGCGATCGACTTTTTGGGGTCGACGGGGGAGCAGAGTCCTACATGTGGGGGCTAGGCACGTCGACGAACTCATTACCCTCGCAGGTATGTATAAGTTGCATCGTGGATCAACCGCAAGAATATATAATTGATTGAATTTCAGGTACCATTCAATTCTGAGCAGGTCTGGAGCAATTTTCCTCACTTCCCCAGCATTCGCTCGGACATGCCCTTCTCAGGACCTCCTACATCCTGAGTTCTCGAATGCGGCCGCACTGAGAGCTCAAAATCTGTCTAACTATCTATGCAGAGAACAGATGCGAGGCTCGTGCCCAAGCAACTTGCCATGTACTATACGTGTGTATGTTAGTATATCATGCCAGCCATATAACCAATCCCTTCATGCTCATAGTCAAAGTGGCCTTGCGCTCCCAAGTATATGACAGTGACAGCCTTGTTGAGATTATCCTGGGGACCGCGGGGCACATATATCGTATATGCATGACTATCAACAAGGTTGAACCTTATAGATAGTTGGCGCTTCCACTGACGAAGCAGGAATGACCTGAGCTGGCATGTTGAGCGATGATACGAATAGAGCCAGACTGGGATGAACATTTCAGCGCCGTCGAGCGGTGAGTCGGACATTGCCACCTTATATTCGTATATAAAGTTCAACACGCCGCTGATCGATCCTTCCATTAAGTCTAGTAGTCTATCAGCTAGGCTATCAACTCGGATCTTCCATGATGGCGATATGCGGTGACTATTCGAATTCCCGTGCACGAGTGTATAGCCACCCCACAAACCCTTTGCCCAGGTCCTCCGACACTATCCTCTCCGAGTTCTTCGCTCCCCTTACTTCCGGATCCTTCTTTCCATACCACCACCATCTCGACCTTCCTCCATCCAGCAGCGAGTAGTAGGGCCGTGAAATGGCGCGGCCAGGTTCAACGAAGGAGAGACAATGTCGTCGAGAAGCCTTATCAGTAGCACGAGACCAACAGGTACGTTTCATGGTCCAGTTTTTCGCGTATAATCGATTGATTTGTATCGATAATTTGTGAATAGTACTGACAATAACCTCCATGCGAAGACACAAGTCTCAGAACAAGTAAAATTGTTGAACTTGTGAGCCATCCGGGTCAGCATTTCATGTCGAATTGCGATCGGTCAGTCGATTCTTGCTGAATACTCTTCCTGGTTCTACAGTATCTTGGTGACGGCAAAGTGTCCTCCATTGCCGGATGAGTCTCCGAGTCTGACCGCTTTACTCACTGCTCGGCCTTAGATTTAAGACGGCCTGGCTCTGCATTTCGGTATGACATTCGTCTTATCTCCATCTTTTGATATCTTCCAATCCTTTGCATTCAGGCGCTGCATACAGGCTTGTGTTGGAGAAGCGAGCAGACTCAGAAGACTTGGGCAGAGGGAGGGGCCATGAGGGATGTGGATTAGAGCGGGAGCGAGAATGGGATTATAGGACGTGTATACAGTCGCAATGGTGCACACAAGTGGGTAGCTAAATATACTAAATTTACTGGGGATTTATCTGGCCCATTCTAACAACATATTTGACGAGGAAGCTAGGAAGTTCCAGCTACCTGTACAACCACTAGCACTTTTAGTCCGTCAGAGCACATCGGATAGCAACGATAAAATGGAAAATTGTCATTATCATCCGATGTGTTTTGACGGACCTTCGGCAGGGGGACTGACCATCGGTTTTCGCCAGTTCAAGTCGGATAACGTTGATTCAATCCTCAGGCCTCAGGCCTCGTGGCTCGGAAGTCACTTTGAATCAACCTGCATACGACTCCCAGTCACCATCAACTCGTGGTAACTGGCTATACTCCGCAATACTTCTTCTCGATCAAGCAGGCGGAGTCACGGACAAGTAACTTGAAGGTTTTTGAAGACATAGGTTCTCGATTTCATCCATAGGCTATTGCTGTTATTTGTTCGTTTTGCAGGAAGACAGAGGCCATCCTTCCACTGGCGATGCTGCCATTTGCCGTCGCCTGTGATCGATTCCAAGCTTCTGAAGTGAGTCTTGGTCGACCCATCAATGCATCAAGTACTGCATTTGTTTGCAATAATATGATTCTATCACTATCCACCTATTCTGAAAATATCGCGCCCAAACCATCCACGGCGCCGTATATATAGATAAGTACGTGTGCAGACTCCCTATTTTCCACAAAATTTCACTACCCAGTTTTGAGTCGACCGCCATGATCCACCCGGCCAGTTTAGTCGACCAATCCTTCCACTCAACTTCTCTTACCCAACTTCTATCTCTCCCAGTCAACAAGACGCTGTCACGTACGCTGAATTTGAGACTCAATCTTGCCTATCAAACTCATTCCTGTTCTTCCAGAATACGTTATTGAGTCTACAGCGTGTGTGGTTGAATATGGCACTCTTTCCTCAGTCCCTCTCGAGTCCCAGGCTATAAGGGACATTCGGAAAGCGGAGTTCGCTACTTTGGTCGAACATATCCTGTCATGCCCAGATATTACCACGCCCATCGTGCTTACCACCCTAGTATATATCGGACGAGCGAAACCAAACCTCAGAATTGCCACGAGAGAATGGGCGCTCGAGCGTGTGTTTCTTGGATCCATAGTTCTCGCGTTCAAGGTCCGTTCTCGAAATCTTGCAGCTGCGCCAGTGACTCACCCAGATCATATCACAGTATCTCAATGACAGTTGTATTGGAAACTCTGAATGGGCTCGCTGCACTGGCACTTTTACAAACCAAGTTATCTGCCGCATCGAACGAGAGCTCCTCCAGGTGTTGGACTGGGACCTTCGGATAACGGAGCATGATATTCTCAATTCATTTTCCGGTCCAGGGAACCAAAAACAGGTTGCGGGGTCACAGGCTAGTGAGCAACTCGGAGCTACACAAAAGACCCGCTCGTCCTTCGCAAGCCCAGAGAAAAAGCCTCGCAAGAGTAAACCGAAGCGGAAAAGCAACAAGGGGCCGGTTCAGTGTCGGCGAGTTACCCGCATTCGCGCAGAATTCCAAGCCAAAGCCGCTTAGCTATGGTGAAGAGAGCAGAGAATGATTCGCCGAATGTGCCCTAGTACATCTGCTCAGGACGCGCATTTGTGGTACTTCGTATCACCCTAATATTGACAGGCTATCGTAATTTACTTGGCATGTACCACGCTATAGTTATAATGAAGTTGATGTTGAAGAGCTGAAGTCAATTCCACCACTACTAGGGTCGTTATCCCGGTTTCTGTCTTTGTAGATACTTTGCCAGGGCCAGATCCTGGCCCTCTCTATCAATGATAGGTGGGAGCATGTATCGGGTTTCGATCAGGTACTTAATGAATTAATGAAGCTTGAGCTTGATCAGCCCCCAATCACCAGCAATCTCGAATGTTCTGACGTTGTTCAGAAGCGAACACAGTCAATATTGCACACTCGCACAGTCGAATAGTAGTATGTCGGACCTTGGTATATATATATATAAGTATATATGAATAAATATATATAGCGTAGTGTAATAATGGTCACAAACCAAGACGAATCGAAGTATATGCTATTTAAAGACGATCTCGGAGAGATTCCAAATCAATCGTCTTCGAGTACATTGTAACCCGCGTCTCGAGTTTTGCTTAAGTGAAGAGCCAGCTCTTCCTCCCACGTTTTGCTCACGATGTTCATTGACATTCTCCGCCGCTACAAGCTTCGGTCCCTTTTGCGAAGCCCTCTTCGACGTATACTTCGCTGGGGACGGCCCCGGTACTCTGCGAAAAGCCTTACCCCCCCCTCAATCCTCCCACCTACTTGTCCTCCTCGTCATCGGAGACGCCGCGTCAGAACAAGTGCACCAAGGATTTTGATCAGGGCTCCGAACCCTAGTCCCCTGATTCCTGTGATTCCCGTCACGAGCGACCGGGACCCTTGGCAAGCTGCTGAACGGCTTCCAGTAGCGAAAACGTTGTCGCTGTCAATCACCGATCTCTATCGAGCTGTTTCCCAAACCTTCGCCCACCCGCAATTCGATAGCTCCGACGCAGACCGGGCTATCTTGAGGAAAATTCGGTCCGCATCCATCAAACACGAGTTGATTGCAGGAGTTAAGCGCGTGGAGGCACGAATCGAGACTACGGCGGAAGAGAACGAAGCAATTGAGGGGTCTATCAGGGATCCGAGGAAAGGTGTCGAATTGGATCAGAACGTCGCGGGAGGAAAGATGCAGGTGCGACAGTCCAAAAGACTTCGGGCGAAACTCGTGAAGGCCGCCTTACACGGCCGGAGAATTAGATTGAATGCCCCAGCAAATCATATTGCACGATGGAATTGGTACGAGGCTGCCTGGGCTGCGATCGAAGCAGGCCACCTTGGGCGTTCGATCCGGTGTTCAATTTCCTTCAATGATCTCCCTTGGCCTACCCTGAATGTGAATCGGCTGGAATTGGAGGATTATGAAGCATTTGTGCTCTCACCGGCTCGTCCTCGATTTGAGACGATGTACTGGTTCGAGCGAGTGAAGAACGAGCATGCACATTGGAATCTCGACAATGTGAAGCAGAAGGTCATCCCGCTTGTTAGCGAAGAGATAAGTGAACGGGTAATGGGATGTGCTGTTATTCTCTTAGGATATCTCGACTCGCTGGTGGATAAGTATACTTCTTGTGACGAGTAATACCAAGATGTCAGTAGGCAGGCTGATTTCGGACACTCTAAGACCTAGAGTATGTATACTTACTACCACCAAGTAGAGGAGAATTTCGAGCGGATTGGTTTATGAGCTAGCCTGTATTGTCCTCGTCAATAATTCAGATCTGGTTTCATACGAGTGTCGAAGACCTTTAAAGCCGCTTACAATTATGGAAGTCGAACACGAAACAAGTTACTGGAAGCTCGTACCGACACCTTGAACGCAGCCGACTGCGGCTCAGGATCCAGATACAAGCTAACGAGCTAGGGTGAACGAAGGTGAGCGATGTCAAAGGGGGCTGGTTCTATACCGTGTAAGTGTCACATAGTTTCATAAGGCGTATCTGAGGGGGTCAACCGATCGTGTTGAGCGAGGGAAGGTTGATAAGTTGGGTAGATATATCATTCGAAGTCGAAGAGGAACGAGTCCATTCTGAGCAGAAGCCAGACGAAAACCTTAAACGAGGCTCCAGGTAGACCCTAATCCAAGGGGCGACCACCGGAACTTTCCGTGAGATCAACCTGGAATTACCATTTTGGGACGAGACACCGCCGTGACCCCACCGTTACATTTCCGTTACATATCACGATATTCACTGGGCAGTGGCAGTTGGTATCAGTCTCAAGTCAGTCCCATCTCGCTTTGCTTCAGGTCAAGCCCTCTATCGACGCTTGAATCACTTCGATAGCAATGACACCCAGTGCATTGAACAGGTGGGCCTTCCTCTTTACTTTCTCGCGGGTCCGAATCAAGAAGAAACTGGCCCCGAAATTGCCCACTGAGGATTCCCGTTCACAAAACAATGTAGATGACTGGTGTAAATCATCAGTAAGACGTTCTTCGAGAGAACGAGAGTACATACTTACATACTTGAGAGTAAGCCGCTCAGCGTAGATAGCGTGACATCCCAAAATGGTAATCTTTTGACCAGCATCATCGCAGGTTGATCTCACGGAAGGAAGGAAGGATTTATTACACGGCATGGTCCACGAACTGAGCGCCGGTTCCGGGATCTACGGAAAGTTCCGGTGGTCGCCCCTTGCCCTAACCATAGCATTCAAGGATGACGCAAGACCGTTGCCTCACTTGCTCTCAAATCTCTTGCTACCTTCGCTCGACAATACCTCCTAGGTCGCGGTAAGTCATTGAGAAACCTTGACTAGTAAATATATCTCTGATTTTCATACACAAAGGAAGCAGATTCATTTGGTACTTTACTCACCTCAATGTTTTTAATACCTTCATCGTTACGGTTCGTCGTTCGACGCTCTCGATAAAAATGCTGCCTCTGGTTGTTGGCTTGTCAGTCACTATCAAATGATTCCTTTCATTTAAGAACTTGCAACTACAACAATGGCGACGATTCTCGGGACCCACAGTCAACCTGAAAGACTTTGCAAGGGGCCAGTGGCGGTAATCGGATTTCTTTGGACCACTGCGACCCTTTGTTGAGGACAACAAGCTCAGGTTTGACCATCGCAGGGTGTATATGAGCCTTGTATCTTGAATTATCACTCACATATTGTTATTCTCGTTTCTACCTCGACAGTAACCATCTGATCATTGCCGTATGTTCATTGAAGCAACGAATGAAAGTCAGACCTTTTAGGTGGACCTAATTAGCTTGACTACGTACGTCGTCGTTGCCAATGTGCTCGGTATATCCCAGTTAGTAAGCCTGCGTCGTTATCTTTTCCTATCCTTCATCTCGATCTATGCTATCCAAGGTCATAAACGTATGTTTTTCGGCGAGGATTTAATGCTTCATATTGGCTTACCACCGGACGAGATCTTCAATTTTGTATGTAGAACGTAGGGATCCTCCGACAGAGAGTCCTTTTCCATCTCACATGGGGATGGGTCATCTATGTATATGAAAATGTCCCCCCACTTATGGTCTATGACAGCATACAAATTCCCTCAGGCTACAAGGTATATAAGCCTATTGCTTTTTGTCACAGCCTGCATTGCCGCCTTTACTCTCAGCCCTTCTTCGACACCTCCGACTCATAATGACGGGACAACCGCTAGAAGACTTTGTCTTTGACTCCTTATCCCGCTGGGAGGCTCTCCAGCGAGAGATACGAGCAAGACCCGAGTCGACGAAGATATTCTCAGTCGATTGGATGGCAGGACTGTCTAGTAAAGCGGGTGAAGAACCCGAACGCGACCTGGAGGCCCTCAATCGACTTGCACAAACACATGGTATTCGTGACCCTGCCCAACTCGGATCCCTTTGGACCTGGCAACGCTTGCCCTTTACTATTCGACAGGCCGGCCTCAAGTCACTTCGCAGACAACGTCCATACGATGGAGGCGTCGGTACCGGGTTTCAACACGCCGAACTAATTGAGAATATCGATCTCTGGTGTGTGGATATTGCTCGCTTCTTACACAGTAACTTATTCCCTTCTAGGATTCCGAAGAACGAATCCTATCTCCGGTTCCTTTCCAGAAAGTTGAATATGGAACAAACTCGGGATTCCAAACCTTGGACATTTGGATTGGTTCATCTCGCTCGAATTGCCGATGTCCTGTCTCAGCCGCACAATTTGTCGACCACGCGATTAGAGATCTTCCGCCCCGTATCTCTAGCCGGATTTTGCGTTCTTGGCGGTAAACGTGGAGAGAAAATCCATGTACAGCCGTCCCAAGAGGCATTTGTCTCCTCCTGGTCAAGAATGACTGGTGGCGTCTTGAATGGTCTCAACTGGTCGAATGTATTCGTGGCGGGAGGGTCCGTGCTTGGAACCCTGATCACACCCGAAACCGACGAGGGGCATACGGATCATAACGACAAAGGGTGGCTAGCGTCAGATATTGACCTCTATATATGGGGACTATCTGTTCATGAGGCCAACGCAAAGATTAAGCATGTCGCCCAGGTATACAAAAGCAATCTCCCCGAAGGTGCTCCTTTCGTTGCTGCCAGAAATTCTCAAACAATCACGCTGTACTCGTCCTGGCCGACGAGGCGTGTGCAAATTGTGCTGAAGCTCGTGGCTAATCCTCGAGAAGTTCTGCTAAATTTCGATCTGGACCCTTGCACCGTGGGCTACGATGGCACGAGTGTTTGGATGCTTCCGCGCTTTGTTCGGGCCTTAGAGAGTAAGCCTCTACCATTCCATTCATCACTGCGGAAAGTGACTTTGTCCCAAATCAGCTGGCTACACTATGTTCACTATGGACTTGCTGCGCGGGCACTATCTTGAGGACAGAAAGGCAACGAGAGATGTGCGGTAAGTAACTAATTAACATACACACAATGTCAAAGGACTGACTCGGGTATTTTAGGGTATTCAAATACGCAGAAAAAGGATTTGGGATCTGGATATCGGCTTCGTACCTTTCCGCTTGTGGTGGCTTCGAGGTAGAAGACTTGCTGGAATCTACTTCCAATAACTCTCGACTGTGGACGTCCCGCTTTGTCAAATTTCAGAAATATTGCAAGTTTTTCATGACTCAAGAGACTATACATGATGAAGAATCCGCACTCCCCGAGCATTCCTACTCCCAGCTCTATATGAAAGCCGCTATTCCGCAAGGGGGCTCTCTATCTAGCTTTCCTTTGTTCATGAGACATGTCGCTCTATGGGAACAGGCGTTAATCGGCAAGATAAGGTATGGTTTGAAGTCAGTGTCGATGTATGTGACTGCGAAACTCACCTCTCACTACCAGAATTGTTGACGGTTTACAACTCAAGATGAAAGAAGAGGACGGGGATGTGTATTATGACACCGACCCCCCGTAAGCCATGATCTCTTCAGCTCCCCAATCGTGACCCAGTTAATCAGTTTTTTGCAAGGTATCAATGGAATTCCGACTTCAGTATTCCGAAGTTTCGGAATTACATCGACGACTATAATACACGATTAACGACTAGTATGGAAGAAACTGCGGAATATCTCTTATCTCGGGGGCGGTACTCCTGGGATTCTTTCGAAGTCAGAAGGTTGACCTATAGTGCTTCCGGCTCAGGAGTACTGTCCGAGGAGAATGACCTCGAGTTGCCTTTAATATTGCCTAAAGGAGTGGTCTTATTCTCGAATAGTCTTCTACTTGAAACCCTACAGAAGTATGGGGTCGAAGACTCGGAGCCCCCGCTCCAGGTTTTGTGGGAGGACGACACCCCAATGACGAAGGGGCTGTGCTTGGTGATCTGGAAGATAAACAACGTTTTGAATTGGCAGGGCCTAGACCGGAAAGCCGATGAGTACGGAATTTCTTCCTTTCTATCGGCTCGATCTTCTAATGATGATGCGCCAGGGTTCGGGAGATCTTGTGGGTGTACTACAAGCGCATGGCGAACCGTTGCGTGGGAGATAGGAACCTGCTTCATTATCAGAGAAGAAGGACGAGGGCCTCCGGCGATATCCAAGAATTTGTGGAATGGCTATCTGGAAAGGTTTGACAATACTTAGACAGCGTTAACCAAGCAAGAGCTTGCTTCCTACCGTGACAATACAATTAGCCTTCTCGTGTAACTATTGTGTCCTCGTCTATCACTTCACTCTCGTACATCGGGTGATTGTTCTTGGCCTATGGCTTCACGAGCACAGATACCTTACCATTCAGATTCCGGGGTGCTTCGAGGATCGATTGCAGACTCGTACCGGGCCAGGAAATCTCGCCTCATGGCACCTCAACCTCAACTTATTATACGTTGCTCCCTCCACGTGACCTACTTGCTCGAACCCATGCTCTGGTGCGTTTTCGTCATAACTCGGTTTGTTTGGTACCTGTGACTGACCGCGATTTCGTTTCGTAAGTAGCAACCATCGCGGCGAGTTCCTGAATTAAAGTGGTGTGAGTGAACTGGTGGGCCATGTCGCAATCATTCTGCCTCATGGTCACATTGTGGTATGTCCTTTCTTCGAGCTACATCTGCGCTCTCTTGCTACTGTTCCTGATAACTGGCGTAGCTGACATGTCACGTCGGTATAGGTGGTAATCTTTGACTCCACTTGAGTAAATGTACGCAAACAGGGTGCACAAGCGAACAGTATGCGCTGCGCATGTGAGAACATCAGGAATGTCAGATAGACCTAAGCGATATGTGCCATCAGTCTCTGACCCTCGTTTTCGACGGACTTCCTGACACCTGTTCGTGTCTTAGTCTAGTAGTAGTTGTGTTCCAAAAGTTCCCTTTCGTGCATGCACGAGGGAACTCCTATTGCCCCGTCACCAACTACAAAATCTTTTCCTTTAGTCGGGTACGAGAACAGAGGGAGTTCAATCCTGGAGGCTCTACCATTGCGCTGACCTTCGCCGTTAATTACATATCACAGGGAACGAGGGAAGTATATAGGAGGCTTCTTGGGCGCTTGGAACAAGTGCAGCGCCGCCTATCAGACATGAAACAAGCGTTATTGCTTCATAACTACCCAAACCGTTGCACCCCGTCACCTCCCGTCACGCTGGCGCTCTCATTTTGTGGGAATAAGATGCATGATAAGTCCTCACCGATGACCGTGGGCATTCTAATCTCTTATAGCTGATTTATCCCCGCTGCCGCCCCTCGCCCGCTCGCTCGTGCTCCGGAAGCCATAAATGCTAAGACTTGGGCTCGATGTCAATGTATGGTCAGAAGGAGAGGCCAGTGAGTTTATGTTCATGCTGATCAGTCGTCGTTGTCTTGACGCCCACTCTATGTGCCCCTTTATAGCGCATCATACATGAGCATCACAATCTCAGCTAGTGATACTCCATTTGAAGCGTGAATTAGGTTCCGCTGGCGCCTCACTGCGAATCAGGAGCATTGGAACTCTGGGTGACCCGCAGGGTAGGTGTGTCCCCAATGGCGGTTCGATGTACCCACTGGCACCATATACGTTTATCTGAGATGGACCGGTGCGGTGAGTCGGTTATGCCCTCGTATTGTATGGCTTCTCGAGTATGAACCCTGGATATATGATAGATATTAAACAGACGATGAATTCTGCCACCTCGGATGCCTCCAGGTTTGTCGGAGTATTTCAAACTCGCGCTGACTCAGGCAGAGGCTTGTGAAAGATCTCTATCTGCAAGATGAGTCTCATGGTAAGGCCCATAAATCGTGTTCCAGAGTCGAAGTACTCGTGCTCAGTTAATAGTTATAATCCCAGAAATGCCCCCTCCGTCAACGGACATGAAACCTGTCCCCGACTCTCTTGAGAGGAGGCATTTCAAGTTGAGGTGATGCACCTCTTTATCTTATAAACGTGACTGCCTGCTAAATGCTTCTCATCACGTGACAAATGCGAGCCGCGTCGCGTTACACTTATGATCACATGTGAGTGTTATCGGTCGTGCTGGAGAACTTCCTGCGAGGATGAGTCTCCTTTGACTTCGATAAAATCACTATCTAATATGTAAGGAAGGGACTACTTCTGTTTTTTGATTGGTTGAGATATGTTAATTAGTACAGTACACATGGTCAAATAGTCGTCACGTAAACGTTTCTGCCTGCGTCGGATCGCCAACTTTTGATCTCCCTGATATTTGATTTCTGATCACCACCACCACTTGTCGCGACGTCTTCAGCTGTGAGGGTTTGCATCGGTATGGTCTCCTCATGGGCATCGGTAGTCCCATCCCTGAATTGAGGTAGTGCTACGTCAAATATACCTGACTCAAGTGCCTCCAAATCTTCTGGTAAACTGGCCTACTCAGAAGTCCTCGCGCTTCCGCTTCGCTTTCTCGGACGTCCCTTTTAGGGTCCGCTGTATGAAATGGTGGACTGGCCAGCAGTCTACGTAATTGTTCAAGAACGGGAACTCTTTCATCATCTGTAATTGGTGAGTAACAATTAATCGATTGGTATCCGGAGGCTGCGAAGCATACCTCCTCGCGCATCCGGCTTTCGGATTCTTCTTTGTTTCTCTGCCGTATCCAAGACACCCGGGGATTGAAATAAGTCGGGACGAGCTTTTTGCATTGCTTCTGTCGATATCTCTCAGCGAGGGATGCTTCGAATGAATCGCGTAGACGACTTACTTGAACCCGTGAGTATGTATCATTATCCCACCCGTAGTCATCCTTCAAGCTTTTTAACGGGAACTGACCGCTTTTATACCTCTGTAAGTTTGGTTTGGGTATCGCTACGTTTGGGTGCGACAGCCTGAGTGTTATTGTGGGAGACTCGTGAGGAGGGTCTAAGGGTTCTTGCGATCCATAGGTGTCCGCCATATCATCCGCTTCTTCGTCTATAGGTTGGAGGATACCGACGATATATTCCTCATGCACGACTTCATCATCAGTAGTCCCCTCCAACGTGACTTCGTTTTCTTTCGTAGCTTCTGATCGTCTTGTTTGGGCATACAAAAGCGATCTGGGGGATCTCGGAGAGGGAACGCCAGAACTAGTTTCGTTTTTTGAGGGATTGATTGTGGTTGTGGGTGCGTTTTCACAACCCCCTTCTGCATACTCGCGATGTTGCTGTGCCGACCGTTGGAAGAACTCCATTCCCGTTAGCGCCCTCTCATCGCCTCTCCAGGTGGCTTGGATATACGAGTCTTTAGTGAAATGTTGACGAGCAGCTATAATCTGTGTTGGTAGAGCGGCCTCCGAAGACTGCCAAAACTCGTGTCGCTGGGTGATTGATCGTCGCGGGTGAAGCAGTCGATAAGCCATGGAAAGGTGGTGACCTTTCTGTCTGTGAAGAGTATATCTCTATATATTGTTAGCAGCCATCGGTTCACCCCTTTCCCTTTGCTATATACCACAGGATCATATCGGTATGCGCCCAACTCTACTCGAAACGTGGGCTGTAGTATTGCTTCAATGTTCATCGAGAACATTCGTCTTCAGTATCATATATATTCACGGGCAGAAACAAGAACCAAGCTGACTGTCCCAGCGCTCAAATGCCTTCGTTTCTTTTGCCTCAGGATCATACTCCCCGCGTAAGCCTGTTTTCGAACGACTATACTTTTGCAAAAGAGCTCATGACAGGCATTTCAATAGGACAAGACCTTAGTCTTGCGAGGCTTGCACTTCTCCACTGCCAGGAGACGGCCGTATTCAACTGGAATCAAGACTGAAGTCCATCCCTCTGGAGCCCGCTGTCCTCGACTGGACCTGATCTTGGGCCAACATCGCCTACAGCCTTTCATTCATGACGCCCTCGTCACGATTAAATGCCAATACATGCGCGAGGTTGAATTTTTGTTATTTGTCAAGCGTGGAACGCGCTTGTGTCCCAATCCACACCTCAGTCAACTGGCAGGCAGGACGTGGAGAGGAGATATGTTGATAATGAAGATTGGAGCGAGACACAGAACTGAGGGTGGGTTGAAGGTAGTCTCGCTTACATCTCAACGAGACCGATTACTCGCAAACTATGCAGCTTCCTGGTAAGTTCTTTGTGATGTTTGATTAATTCGTGACATCACCAGTGATGGTTTGATACCTCCTCAGCTTTGTTCGGCGTATTAACCAAGATAAACCTTACACCTTCCCTCGAGCCGGCTTCAAATTCAATCGCTAATGATTGTTTCTTCAACGTGAACTCCGACAAAGTATGGGCGAGTGATATCGAATGTTGGACCGGAGTCTGGTGGGTACAACTTTCATTACGGCGAGTAATCGATGGCTGAGCCCTGAGCTGAGTATTATAGGAGTCCAACTTCGTATAAGCCTACTATCTTTATGTGTACATGATCATGATATATCATTCATAGGAATGTTCTCTGCGGCAGGCCCTGGACACGGGTGAGACTTGAATAAGACCCAGAGCCTCTGGTCGGTCAGATAATCAGCTTCGGAGTCGATAGTGGTCAATTTCGTAAGAGGCTAGAGTGGGTGATTATTTCGGTGCTTATACGGTCACCGACTCTCGCACAAGGAAAGTGTAAGGCTTGTCCCAGAGGTCTGCTTTATTGATGGGGATGGGTTGGAGGTATATTGATCATGGCAGGGCGCCTTCCCAGTGCAATTAGCACTAACAAACAGCTTAACAAAAAAAATTTGAGTACCGAGCTATGCGCGACCTCTGAGTCTATTGCAGTTGTCGGTCATGAGCGCACGTGTCATGATCATACGTTCGACCACGAAAGTACCCACACCTAGTCACCTCCTTAGCCTGAGTATTGAACGTCAACGCTTGCAAACAAAGCTGAGTGAGCTCATGAGCATACACGGATAAATATGTGGGGCTATTCGCCAGCCCGCGGCATAGATGACCAATATATGATATGCCTATCATATATCTGTATAGACATATCGAGTCTATCTTGTATACAGAATGACTATCTTAATCATAGTATGCGTCTACATGGGCCATATGTCAACGTATCGAGACAGACAATCTGGATATGTGTACACAAACATACATATACGTGTACTTTGGACCACCATACATCTAAGGATCTGAAACATCCCGTTCGACCTGATCGGCGAGTCTGCGACTGCATCCAACCTACATACGCCGTTTTGTTAGTCGCTCGTATCCTCCTATCAGTATTTAAGAAGTCCCAGTTCAGGGACAGAGTAGAACCCTTTCTCTACTCCTTCTCAGAGTCGAGGCTACCGTGATGGAGATCGTCAATGAATCCGAATACGCTGCAGATCGACTTCACTACCCAGTGCAATCGACCCAGTCGACGGGGTGCACAGTCCGTGCCTGTCAGCATGTAAGTTCAACCAAAATGTTCGATGCCGGTCTATTCGCGAAGACACTTACCACTCTTCTCAAGGACCAAACACTTCAAGGAGACCAACGTAGTGGCATAGGACCGCGACATATGGCCGGTGGGGTTACTAATGACGACAATATGGAGATTGATGGTGTTCAAGAAGAGGTTGATCGAGTTTCCGCCTCGTGCATTTATTTCCGACCCCTAACCGGTGTTATTCATAGCACGCAAGGTCCAGGAATTCCATCCTTGACGACAGGCCAACGTCCAATTCTGGACCCCTACCAGGTGAATGGTCAATAGCTTTATCGTTTGAATCAGCGAACTGAGCACCAGATGGGTGTGAAGAGTGCAACCACTCCGAGATAACTTCGAATCCTCCCTTCGGAACGGTAAGCCATTCCCTGATATCTGTACCACCGAAATACAGTGACACAACTTCTCAACAGACCGGGGCCGCTTCCTTCGACCGTTTCCGACAAGTAGTGGCCGATGCAGAAATCATCCGAACCCTTCGTCAACTCTCGCGCCAAATGAGAGAATTGGGGGGAAATCAGATCAACATATGCCACGCGACCGAGAGAGTGGGTAACAAACTGGACCGGTTGGAGTTGCAGTTGGGCTTCTATCACTTGATACTGGCAGTAATCCTGGCGTTGGTTGGAGTCCTCTACTTACTCGCGATGCTCTTTTTGGTCATTGTGGTCCTCGGTTTTTTCCCATCTCATTTCCCATTCATCGCTTCCCTTCGCGCGTAATCAACTCAATACCAAATTGATATGTCGTAAATATCTGCTTACTTTGAAGGCCAAAGTGTCTCAGAAGAAGGGGCAGAGCGTCTCAACGCGTGACGGGATGGAGAAAGAAAGTTAAGTACAAGTGGACGTTTTCTGACGTGGTGCTAGCTGACGGACGGGTCGACGTCAGCTGAGATTCTGCTCTTTGTACATTTCTCTACGAGAAGTTCGTTGCTACCCGATCGACCCAATGCTCTTCAGATCGGACTCTCACCTCATGGTAACCAGACTGTAACCAGTTAGCAGGAACTTACTATTACATAAGTACCTTGCAATTCACTGCCGGTCTGGTCTGTGCACGACTGTACAGCCACTCTCGAGCCCTTTGCCCAAGTCACAGTCCCTCCTTTGTTCTCCTCCAATTCCCCCCCAATCTTCCCTCTCGTTCCTACCATTGCCATGTCAAATTTCTTCTCCAGTTTCCTCTACGCGGCAATGTGTACCACGTGAAAGATGCGTCCGTTGGATAACCGGGTTTAACAGGTGCGCTTTGTAGTGCAATGTTTCGATTTTTCAAGTCGTCTTATCGCGGAGAACAGAAAGACAACACTTATTGCCTTTCTTTAAGACAATCGGGCAATAACGGCACACCAATCACAGAACATACTACATCTTTCGCCAACTCTTCGTGGAAGTCGAACCACGTTCTGGTCGCCATCGGTGAGCTGGCTCGTATACCTGATAACTCGGAGTCCCCACCCTTACTTGTAGCATTTCGGCCACCGGGGAAATGCCAATAACGTGCTCTTTCTCTTGAGGCAAAGATCTTTGAAGCTGTTCTGAACAGGTAGTCACTCACCTGTATCATTCACCTTATACGATCTGACCGATTCGTTCTACCCAGAAATTCCTCAATGGCGTTCTCACTGACTGGCGTCAAACTTTGAAGCGCTGACTAGGAAACACTCGTTCATGTCACCCACATCAGAATTCTTGGCGGGAGGACTGGCCATCAGCCTCATCAGTCAATGTTGGATAAGGCCGATGCATTCTTCGTTACAAACGCGTGTTCGGTCATTCTTCGACTACTCGCTCGAGTTCACATCCAACAGTGTCTGCATGCATAATCATATACCCTTCGTGGTACGTCGTTCATCTGCATTGTCATTGTCGCGGCTAACAGCAACAATCTAGGAGCTGCCTTCATCTTCACTGGCCAGGACTTCGTACCTGATCGGCTTCGAAGTCTCAATTGGCCTTTCGTGGTACGTTCCATGACCCGTCACGAATACGCCTGTGTCTTTGCTTTTCTCCCTACCCAAAGTCGTTTATGTTGTTGATATACCTTTCTGCTGGCTATGTCTACTCGTACACTCTCAATGACATTCATCGTTACTGCCTCAGGCTTCGAGTTCACGAATCCATATCGTTATCAAATTGGGAATTACCATCCGGGTACTAGATACTGGAGTGTTGGCAATTTGGGAGATGTACGCCTCGTGCAGTTTCCATCCAAGGCCAGGCTTTGTGCGTCGCGTGTCCCCGGATATCTCCCCTCGACTGGTATTGGTGCTTATGTGTACGTGGATGAATGTAATCCACTGGTCGCCAGACTGGCGGCGGATAGATGCTTGCCGGTTCACTGACAGCTCGAAATGGGTTCCTATCCCTGTTATCTTAGCCTTTCTCGCAATCGGCGTGTTACTTCACGGCAAGTGCTTCATGGTTCGCAGTTCCAATCCAATCCTTATGACACGTATATCACATGCCTTTCAGGTCCAGCTATATAGATTACAGTAATTCCTGTAAATAATGAGACTCGCGAAAAAAATTTCGAAGAAAAAAAGAGCCGGAAGTCATATTCCAAACGGGTAATCAACAGGGGCTCACTGCTTCCTCCACACCGATTGGTGACGCCATCGCCAGTACCTACCGCTCCATCCCTGTCCTTCCTCCTCCTCCCTTCATCTGGATCTTCTCCTCCTTGTTTTGCTCGATATATGGCTATCGTGCCAACAATATGCCATTGTAATGAATGTACACGGTCTACAATGTACGTGAGGCTTTGGGGCTCACGGTAGTGCTAGCAGCGACGCGAGATCCGGGAGGCCGCCTCCGACATCGGGACAGGGGTCGAGGTTGGTTCTCCTTTTTGGGACTTCGTCTTTTGCGGTTTTTTTTTTGAAACTTTTTTTTGGGAGTCTCATTATATACAGGAATAACTGTAACAGAAGTCATACGCGCGGAGTCTAGCCAGAGGCCTTGAATGGATACAGTATACCATATAGCCTCATTACGTCATTGTAGATCACAGTGGCTGGAGGACGCCTGCTACATGTACAGCTATATATTTGACGACAGCACTCCCGGAACTCACCTCACCATAATCCGAGGATGAACAACATTCCAACGGAAATACTAGACGACATACTTCGGCTGTGTCCCCCCGCAGCACATCGTTCCACGATTTCTGTGTCGAAGAGACTCTATGCATGCTCCTTCCCGAAGGTGTTCCAAGCGTTATGTCTCGAGGATGAGGACGCCTGGCAATCAGCGGCTATATTCTGGTCAGCAATCATTGAGTCTCTGCGTCCAGGAAAATCGCCTTTGGAATGCTACTGCTGGAAAATAAATGCAGTGGGCGGTAAGCGGATGTTGGCTACTCCGATATCCGTGACACTGGGTAAACCACAGACGACAACGTCCTGCTCTGGGATGATATCCGAATCCCCCCATGGCAACGATCCTGTCAAGCATATCGTCCCTATTTTCCAGGTGATGGCGCACTTTCCGAACCTCACACGTTTGGGCATCGCGATGATTCCATTTCCGTTCAGCGATATCCTCCTCCTCCTCCGCCACATCCCTCTTTTACAGGAATTGTCGTTGTATTCTCTTGAGAGGACGAACTCTAGCCACATGTCGCGTGGTGGTGTCATCAACCAAGCGCTATTCCCTCCATCTTTATCCTCATTGTCGGTCAGGGGCGTACGACGCAGCTCCCTTCGACGCGAAGGATGGGAGCTATTGGTCTTGCTCGCAAATTCACCCACCCTCCGATGCTTCGAACTCGACGTCATGACTTGGAAACCATTCTATAAAGTTTGGGAGTCACTTGTCAAAGCGTCCGGGCGATCATCAACATCGGTTCTACAGCCACAATGCTACTATACCAGCAACGGTGGGCCTGTGGTCTTCGAGATGTCTACCTCCCTCGAGTGTTTTGTGCTCCTCCCAAACGAAGATCGCGACAGTACCTACCGTTTAAACTCAGTACAAAGGTATATACATACCAGTGCAAGGAACGTGAAGTCCCTTTCCATTGCGTCCAGACAGAGCCCTATACCAGAAATTGATCCACTCCGTTCACCGAGCCTTCTTCATTTGCTCGAGTTCGAAGGAACGCCAGACGACTTTCTCCGATTCGATAACTCAGCTATTTCCACACGATGGAAAAAAATCATTTTCGTGGGGATAGGGGGCTTTCCAATCCTCGAGTCTCGGAACTATTCATCTTTGACCGAACTACACATTACCATTCCCCACGACCGAGACCTACCTTTCTTGCTGTGTGGCCACCCGTATCTCATAGCACTTCGGGTCACTTTACTAGAGGGGGAATTAGTGAGTCCTGCCGCACCGGGATACTTGTGTCTATCTTTCTGAAGTCGTTTGTTAGGTCAACCTTCTCAACCCAAGCTCCCTGACTTGCGTGCGACTTGGATTTTCGTCATTGGTTCATATACATGTGGTATTTTGGAAGTCGGTCTCGTTAGCGGTGGCAGATTCTGTCTTTTGGAGATGGACATCCATCATGTCCTCTTCATTGCGAACTGTCAGATTCAACCAAGTTGATGACGCCTTCGACCACAGCTGGGCTCGAGACTCTGTTCTGCGTCCTTGGAAACGAACATCCCTCCCCGCGTACAATGCATCGAAATGAGATGGGAGAACCTGTATGTAAATTTGTCAATTATATAATTACGCCGGTAGTAATCCATAGACATTTACTCGAGAAGAATCTGGGGACGCAGGGCTTAGGACGATTTACGCATGAGCGCAAAAACTTGAGCATGATATGTAAGTAACGAATGAGTTGGATCTGAGTATGACGAACCGAGACTTGTTGATCTACGTCAAACTAGCTCTACTTCCCAACCAACGAAACATATAGTAGCACGACTGGATCCCAAATTTGCAGGGCCTCGTTCGACGCGTCCCAGGCCCGGTCCTGAGACTCGTACCGTGCTTCTTTGATAGGCATAGTCTTTCATGTAGTTACTAGCAAGCGCTGAGCGCTGAGTTGTGTCGACTCTTCAACTGGTGCTGGGAGACTCTTAGTAATAATGTATGCGAGAGTTGGAACGGATGGACAGGCCACGATACTCTCGGGAGATGGTCGTATCAGAGACGAAGCCGTTTCGAACTCTCTCTTGGATCTCCTGATGTAGGCATGGGAAGGCTGTTGGGCACCGACAGCACCAAACCAGTGGAAATACAAGAACTATTTGATCAGCCATGACCAAGTTATAATTCAAGAAGGGAATTACGGGGAAAACCCGCGTATCGAGATTGAGGCAAGCCTGTGATAAAAGGCGACTGGCCAAACTATAGGTAGCGTTATTTCAGCTTAACGATATCTCTCGAACGGGAGACAGAACGGGAGACATCGCGAACGCCGAACGTTCAGGGGTTTGTTTCGTACCTTACGTATACACCCCAACTCAATCCCACTCGATCGAGCTTCTCAAGCCGCTTTCAGGCTCGAGCTTGGCCCCCCTCTCGGTTACAATTTACCGCCGTGGATCGCATCGTCCCTCAGTCATACAGGGCAACTGAGAATGCGCGGCCAAGGGGAGTCTGATTTTTGGCGACCACGTCCCAAGCACTCACATCCTTCCTACGACGTTGAGGATCCCCTAACTTGCACTATACAAGCCGTTAGAGGGGCAAAAGCGAGGTATAAATGACCTTTTTGAGTGTGTAAAATGTGGTGGGAAGGTGAGTAATTCAATTCTACGAGTGCTACACTCAATTTCAGGAAGTACCACTGGCCACGCAAAAACCCATGGTCACCAATTGTGATCGCGTCAAGTTTTCTGGACAGTTCGTCATACTCTGTCATACTCGTGGGATTCCGCCATTCGAGCAAATTAAATAACCTCATTCTGTATAATCAACTCTTATAGCACAAACAGCCAATTGTTATACTATGTTATTCGGCCGCTGTCGCATATGGCTATCGTAGAGCATGCATTATGGGTGAGCACTCTGCTTTTGGACTGTCAAATCATATCATATACAATATAGCATTTACTTGCAGATCTCAGGCTATAGCGACGACATGGATACTCAAGAGGTCTAAACTCGGTAGAACAGCGCACTATATAAGAGCATCATG
Source organism: Marasmius tenuissimus (assembly GCA_029532415.1). NCBI lineage: Eukaryota > Fungi > Basidiomycota > Agaricomycetes > Agaricales > Marasmiaceae > Marasmius > Marasmius tenuissimus. The sequence continues at coordinate 461,285 of JAQOTA010000067.1, forward strand.
AATAAGCACTGTTTTTACTCCAGATCAAGCCACGATTTAGCAGCGTGGTCACTCGTCAGGCATGTCATTTTTCTCATATTTCAATCTGTTGCTCATTTACACCATTAGAGCACTCCATGGAAGGACGAGAGCCCAGTCTTGGCAATATATGCACATGCTCAGAGCACAGGTGCAACGAAGGCCGATTAGAAGATGGGACACCCGGTAAAGTCATCAAAAATCCAGCCACATTTAGGAGGCACCGCAGGGATGAGGAAGACCGTCTTCGTGTCCAAGCGACCCGGACCATGTTCCACGAAGCCATAACTCGCCAGGAGGAAATTCTTCGACGTGACGAAGGGTCCTTGCTGCAACGTCTTCAGACCTTATCCGTACACGACCAGGTTCCCGCTTCTCAGAGCGACAATCCTGACCCCCGTTCTCGTTCGCAGGATCTAGTCAACACTATCGGGCATGTGAAAGATGAGCTGGGGACTTTGCTTGAGAGAATTCCCCAGCGTAGTTCTTTCTCCGGGGTCTCTGCCAACTACTCCGTGGACCAGTCACGGCTTGAACTTCGCAGGTGCCGAGCCGAGGTAGTGGGACTCCATAAACGTTTCCTAAACATCTTGAGCTCGAGTCGTCTTCGATCGTCCTCAGCCATCATCATGCGAGATGAGGTCCTGCTAGACTTCAAGGGAGCATTTTGCACACTAAAGGAAGAGAGAGAATACTGGCTGAAGGTCAAGGAGAACCCACAAACGGAGCCATTAGCGACGTTTAATCAACAACAAGCTGAGTTACCCCCAAATCGCATCGTCACTACCGGCGAGTTTATCCATTCTCCTTGGGCTGAAGCTGCTTACTGACGATTGGGGTAGATGAGCATTACGAGGAACTTCTTCCTCAATACGGCTTTATTGCTGCGACGATATTTTTGGTCGCCGTTTGTCGGATCGTCTTCGGGTTCTCTCGACGTGGTTGCACCTGGATCTTCGATATGGTATCCGTCATTGTGCACTCGACCCTCAAGCAAGCTCTTGGAGCGCCGCTCAATCCCATGTGGCAGAAGCTCGTGGGCCATCTGCCAAAAGATGATCGTAGCGCCACTCACCAACTTCGCTTGGGAGGTCGTTACACCATTTACGCCACTTGTCCAGAATGCCATCAACTTCATAGCAGAGACGAGGGACGTTGGGGAGTCAACGGGTACCCCTCGACTTGCGGGACACTACTAGGCATGCGTAAAGCCAGACGATGTAACGCACTTCTTCTCCGCTCCAAAACCATACGAGAAGCCGCCCTCAAGGTCCCAATCCGACCTTTTATTCTCTTCGACCTCAAGGAGTGGACAGGAGAACTCGTCTCTCGGCCAGGATACGAAAAGGCAATGGTGGTTGGCAATAGGAATACCCCAGATGCTGGAGAAATTAGAGACATCTTCCAGGGATCATTCCTCCGCAATTTCCGCGGGAGAGATGGGAAGCTCTTTGTTGATCCTCGCCGCCAGACCTCCAAAGAACAGGTGGAAGGCCGTTATATCTTCTCCCTTGGCCTTGATTTCTTTAATCCTTTGACCAACAAGCAAGCAGGCAAAAAACGTTCGGTTGGGCTACTGGCTATGACATGCTTGAGCCTGCCGCTAGACCTTCGTTACCGCACCGAGAATTTGTTCCTTGCAGGTATAATCCCCAGTCCAGAGCCTCCTGTGACGCACATAAACGGCTACCTACGACCATTGGTTGACGTCCTCCTTCTGTTCTGGGAAGGAATATGGTTCTCACGAACGGCAGACTATGCACTAGGAAGACTCGTCCTAATTGCGCTCGTACTAGTAATTTGTGACTTACCGGGCGCCAGGAAGCTCATGAGTTTGGGCGCTCATAATCACAGGTGCTACTGTTCCCGGTGTTGGTGCAGACTAGATGATCGGCTTGACCCAGGGAGCGAGCGCCCCGTCCGGTATAATAGATCGGACTACGACCATTGGAGCCCTCGCAGGCCGGAGGAGGTTCGCCAGATTGCGACAAGCTATCGGGATGCCTCCAATGACAAACTACGGGCGGAAATATTCCAACGCTATGGGGTACGGTGGTCAGAACTTCTTCGGCTACCCTACTTCGACCCGGTCTCTATGCTCGTCATCGATCCGATGCATAACTTGTTCCTCGGGCTGTTACAAGAGCACTGTCGTTCGATTCTCAGCTACCAACCTGGCATCGATAAGCCTAAGAACAAGACTTCGAGAGTGCAAGTAGACGAGAAGGTTCTTCCTGTCATCGTACCACCAATCGAGACTACGGCTGCCGAAGGACCAGTTTCCGACAAGGAGCAACAAAACAAAAATTTGAACAAGATCATCAAAGACCTAGAAGGAGAGGTCAGCCCTGGTGACCGCACACGTCTCGTCAAAAGTTGGAAAAAACCGAAAATGCTCCTGCCCCTTCAACACCTTGTCAGGACCCTGGTAGGACCGCACGCTAAGCCAAAAGTCTCATCCCGAGACCGGCTGAGTAGTGCGACATGTGCCATGCTGGCTGAATGGGTCATGAATTTGGTGAGTGCAACAAGGGTGTTTCCATCGAGCTGCTATTGATTGCTGCTGGCAGCTCCACGAGAACGAGGATGAACCTGAATGGAACAAGATGACCATCAACAACCCCGGGGAGGAGGATAAATGGGCATTGGATTTGCGTCGGGCGGTAAATTATTTCAGGAAATTGGGCTGGGAACGTCTTAAAGATCCGAACTCTCGACCGGAGTTTGTCGAGTATTTGAGCAAAAGGCGAAAGAATGTGTTGGTGTTTCTCCACCAGACACTGGCGAAAAGTGCTAGGATATATGACCCCGAGATGACTACTCTGGACTCCCACCTCGAGGAAACAAGAGAGGGGAGAGATACAAAAAAACGCCGGAGACGTGAGGCGGAGGAGATGGCAGAGATTCTATTCGATTGGGTGAGTCGACCTGACGTTGGGTACAAGATTCTGGGTATTGAATTTACATTGAACAGCGAGTGCAACAAAGACCCACATTCCCCGATACCCATAACGCCGACGACCTGGAGAGTTTTGGGCGTCTCACGAAAGAAGAGATCACGGAAATACAGAGAGATATAGCAAGGACGATCAAACCCTCATGGGTTACACCCGTTCCCACCTCGAGCCACGGCCACGGCAAATTGAAGGCGGACCAGTGGAGAATTTTTGGAACCCTCCATCTTGTCGTGAGCTTAATTCGGTTATGGTCGCGGAACTCCAGCGACCCCGCATCCGTACGTCGAAAGGATGTTCTGGACGTGACTTTCAAGCTCATCTCAGCTGTCATCGTCGCCACCTCACGTGTAACCTCCCAGAAACACGCAGAGACGTACCACACCCTCATCACAGACTACCTCAGTGGATTGATGCGTTTGCTACCTGATTATAATCTTCATCCAAACCATCATTGTGCAATGCACCTCCACGAATTCTTGCTTATGTTTGGGCCAGTTCATTCGTGGTGGGCATTTGCAATGGAGAGAATGATCGGAGGGCTGCAACGGATACCGACGAATTACAAACCCGGTAGGTGCTCAGAGCCTTTAATTGAATCAGCCTTTGAATGATGTATAGGGGAATATGAGGAGACCATCGCTAGAGGTTTCTCGGAAAGGGCAAGGCTAAGGGCCTTCTTCCTCCGCACAAACGTTCCTGATACTCTCAGGTCCATCTTAGCCCCTTTCAATCGAGTCCTCAGTCCGAATCCAAGGGATACCCTCACAAAGGATATTCTAGAACTTTCGGAATCCACGTTTGGTGAAGACGTAGACACCGAAGAATCGACGGAAAATCCCGAAATCGGTGATACCTTCAAACCAGATTGGCGACCGCTTCCCGTCGATCTAGCATATTTGTTTGAAGCTCAAGGACTGCAGAGACCCTCCAAGATCCAACTACTCAATCGCACCAGTCAGGGGGGTGTCAACTATTCGGTCAGGAGTTTTCACCAGGGAAACAGTCAAGTGATGGTTGAAGACGTGCCGGCTGTAATCGAGAAGATCGTGAGAGACGGCCACGGCCAGACGTATGCTCTCGTACGGACGCACTGCCGTGCTCAAGTCTCCTTCGACCCCTATCGACAATATCCAATCTTGCAGGCAGGCTTGTGGAGCACGCAGTACGCAGGCGAAATTCGAATCCTCAAGTCCTCCGAGTTACGAGTACACTTCGCGAGGTGCGATATCCATTGGGAAGGTCAAACACTCGCAGTCGTGGTGTCACTAGCCAGAGTACGTCCTTTCATATAGATCTTACACTACGACTGACACTCCACAAGACATGGACAGATGCCCTAGTTGATGATTCACTCGACGACGAATAAAGAAAGTGTAGAAACTGGTTGGTCCCCCAAATCCCCATTCGCATACGGAATTATGATATGTAACGTCGAAATTAAATCGAAAGCCCCTAGGTCTAAATGTGGACTCAATTAGCAGAAATCTCGTGTGCCCTCACTCGCAATCCTCTCGGCCTGATTGTAAGTTGCACACCTTCATCTCTTCAAAAATGAGTTGAGTCATAGTAAGGACGGGTCACGGGTTGCAAATCAGAATTGAGAGATGAAAAGATAGATGAGAATACATGAAACGAGTCATGAGGGTCACGATCAGTCAATGGTTCATGGCTCCGTCCAATTGAATTAGTACGCGATTTAGGTACCATTGTGACTTGCGTGCCTTCACCGCGACCACCATGTCAACGACGAGACTCAGAGCCTTTTCCTGTTACTCAGCTTCCTCCAGGCGGATCTCAGACTCATTCTCGTCTCTCGCCGATTCAGCTTTTTGCAGTCAGTTTGTTGTTGTTAAGATGCAAGGACCTAAATGGGCAGAGTATTGGACCGGAGGCTTGGATGCAACCGATTCGTCTCATTTCATTGATATTGTCAATTTGGTAAGTTTTTCCTCCACTTGAGCGATGAAAACTTGATCTGACTGGGTGCAATATGTATATAGTCTGTTCCGAAGCGGATGGGCGGTCTCAAAACGGACACATCAGGTTATATCGTATGCAATATCGATTTGCATGGATGTAACTTGTATATGTCTCTCTTGGTCTGGGATACATAAGATATAGATTAGGAATGATCCTGTTGTTCCTTCAATTTCAAATTGGGACCAATCGGGACGGCTAGGCGACGCATGTAACGACGGCGGTTATCGTCGGTCTTGAATGGAATACCTACTCCTCGACACTGTACACTGAGGGTTTCAACAACCTCTGTAAGGTTCGTGATGTTACCGTGTCCAATCACCATGAGTGTAATCTGAAGAGTCTTCATTAGTCTTCGTTAGTCAATGTCCACAGTTTGCGCAGTCCGCACTTTAGAACCGGAAGCTAAATGATAGCTCCTGATCGCATGCCAGACGGCGTTCACTATACTGGAGGCCTTGTCATCGAGCTTTCTGAAGTCGATGGTGAGCTCTTCTGTCGAGGAATTCAGGGTCTTGATGGTTTCGTAGAGTTTGGTTGACTGTTTTCGCTCACCACGCCGATTTTTAGCAGGCTGATAATGAAGGGTCGTTTTTATGATCTTCCCTTGACTCCTCCCGTCTCTACTGAGGGCGGCCCATATATCAACGAACACGGTCATTCGACCTGGGATCGCCTAGATAGGTCCCAGGAAGGTTCTTAGCCTATGTACAGCCCCATGATGGGTTGGATCGAGTCTCATACATCAATCAACTGTCGGATTTGCCGATGTGCTTGGGCCTCGGTGTGCTTGCCATTCTGATTTCGACCTGAGGAGAGAAACTCTGGCTAGGACGGAGCGATCAATTGTGCGCCATCACATACCTATGTCACCAAACCTGGAGCCCTTGGCGTATTCGTTGCGCCGGGAAGTCATGTTGCTTCTATGGTGAAACTGGGTAACTTTCGCTGCTCAATTTAAACGACTCGTTCTCGCCATTAGACGACCAATGATCAAGATGTATAATGGGTCGAAACGGACACGGGGGTGAATGCATATTGATGCATAACAATGCATAACGAATTGACAGAGTTCGCCACCGCCTCAGATTTATCAGATGTTTTCGAGGCATTCGCTCATCTTAGCACACGGCACGTACTTAGCAGATGTCTGACCGCATTCATGTTCACCCATTAATCCTCAGTGAATGACCACCCCACAGCAAAACGTTGTCCATAACTACCCACCACGCTCTACACTCGCGACCGAACGGTTTCCTTTTAACAACAAGGCAAGCTGTGAACGGCATGTTTGGTCTCGCAGGTTTGGACACAAGGACTATCTTTATAACAGGTTACCCAAGTCGGAATACGAGTAGGTGTGAAAGCGCCTTACATGCAGCGAGCCACCCTTACTTCTTTCTCGAAACACTCCTCAACATGGTGGAGATTGTGGACCCTACTACAAACCCAACCTCATGCCAGTTGTCAGAAAACTTCGGCCGGCCATATAAGGGTACCGCCCATATTTGGGCTTTTATTCCCCATTTATGGGGGGTTCCCCGACTAATTTGGGGCTTTTATGCCCCATATATGGAGCCTTATAAGCGAATTTCGGCATATATACCCTTTTTTTGGGAAGAGTTATCCAGAAAAGGCCTTATTAGGTCATCGGGCAGTTTTGCGACACTGTCATTCAGGTAGATTGCCTTCAGAGGCCATAAGCTCCTGGGACCGAACGCTCAAGTCAGTCTGCGGAGAACGTCCTGGAGATTTCCACGTCGACCACGCCGGATATTTCCGGGCTAGAGGCCAGAGGGGGCCGAATTGTTGTGAACGAACAGGAGGTCGGGGGAATGCCATAAAACACGTCTTTGATGATCTATCTCATCACGCAATATCCACGTAATAGCCCAATATGGTCCCACATAGTGCCTCATATTGTATATGTAGTACCCCTTCAATTGGTATAGAGGCGGGGAACGAATTATCCTCCTATAACGGTATACGTAGGTTCTCTCCCCTATTGGACCCACTCAATCGCGGTACTCGAGTACTCAAGCAAAGATCCGGTTATATCCACGCGTATACTTTATATACATGTATCATATGTATTCGTGCAAGTCTTTCAGTGGTACTTAACTGCATGCAATTCATTCTAACATATCATTCATTTCTAGCTTCGGACGTTCATTCTCTACACTTCTCTAATATATTTCATTATTTTGTGATCCAAGCCGTACCAATTTAAGAGCGCTGCTTGACCAAGCAGACTCATTCACAACAACCATGTCTCTGCGTCTCGCACTTGCCCGATCTCGCAAGTCTTATATGCATACGCTTGAGCAAGATGCACGGTCAGGGAAATGGTCCGAAGAAGAGGATCGCAAATTACTGAGTGGAATTCGGCAATATGGAGACGAGTCAGTCACTTTCATATCTGGTATAGACAGTGAATTTGTTCTCAAACAGTGCCGTAGCTGGTTTTCGATCGCAGCAAAAGTAGTCCAAACTAGAACGGCATCTCGTGAGGGTGGTTTCTTTCCCATCGCGGTTCTTTGCCAATTTTTTTTCCATCTCGGACAGAGTGCAATCGCCGCTCGGCGCACGTTTGGTCTCCCGAGGAGGATTTAGGGCTGGATCGAGGTTTTGCTGACCACGGAGCAAAGTAGGTGATATTGAAGATTCGCGAGAGTGCTAGACATCTGACTAATTGTTCCTCACTTCAGGTGGTACCTTATTTCAAGGCTTTATGTTCCCTCGAAGACTTCAGAGGGTAAGCATCAAGCGCTCAGGTTGTGGACCCGAGCTCTCACTGTGGATTATCATATCAGAGTGTCGCAAGCGTTGGAATTCACGAAAAACCAAGGTATGTGTTTCATCACACTTCGACACGTTCCTTATGACTGGACGAGGTTTCCTTCAACGTTGCACGAACCAGACGCCCGCTCGTGGTCGAGCCGAACACAGTGCCGCTTGCAGTGTGGCCTCGACATCTCAGAGTCCGAATGAAGCCCAAATGGAGTCTCACACCCGAGAGCATCTCTCACAGTCGTCTGTCAGTAGCCCTGATGGCGACACAAGGCCCTTCAAAACCCCTTTCAGCAATAGAGCGGGCACTTATTGGACGATGGATATTGATACTGGTATTTTGGGGAGTCTCGGTATGACTTGTAATCGTCTTCTTCCCGCGCACCCCAGCTCATCTTCACTCGATGGCCTACCAAGGACTCGCCCCGCCACCACCAACGGAGACCCTAAACGATTTTCGACAACGCGAAGCGGAGAACCTTGTCAAGATTGCACGTCTACTGAGTGAGCTCAACAACAACTGTGCATCGGAAAAACAGTCACTCGGCGAGCAGGCTCAGGGACACGGTCACCGAGTTGAGGAGGGCTTTACGCAGTTCAAAGGGATTAAGTCACCACTCGACCCAGCGTCAGGCCAACCACCTCCAGCCGCTACCCACGAAAAATTAGAATATCTTTCTTTGACGGTTCGCTCTTCCCTCGACCGTATTCGTGCGCTGGAAGCATCATATTCCCGTCTCCAGAAAGGCGGAAATCCCAGGTCTTATGAATCGTCACCCCAAACCTATGATAACAGACGTTCCCAATTGCCGAAAACTATGCCAATCCCACCCGCAAACCGTACGGAGCAGCATTCCTCTTATTCGCAATCTTACACGCCAAAGGTGAACTTACCAACGGGATCCGGTCTTGCGCCTTGTCAGAAATCCCACTCGTCGATACCGCAAAATTATCAGGCACCTCGGGGATCAGGAAGCCACGCTTCTCCTCGATGTGTACGTCTTTCCTACTCCGTGACGTCCGCATCTGAAAGCCATTCACCCTACCCTCCTATTCAGTCGGGCTTCGAAGGCCCAAGCGCCGACTCATTTTGCCGCCATCGGCTCTATTCTAGCCCCGTTGGTTAGGCTGAGGCTTTCACCATTTCGCACATGATGAATCGCCACTATGTCTGCCAGTGGGGATATGCTCAAGACTCTTCTTTGTAGCATGTACAGGCCTGTATGCAGATGATAGTTTCCAAAATGTTCAACGGATGCTCCATTTTAATTACGGAACTACGACAACGGGCCTTTGGGCTCTGATCAGCTTAGCTACCTCTCGCAAGTTTCAGCGACGTTACGACATCACCACGTGGTTTTTGCATACGTAGTGCCTGGAGGTGTTAATCGTTGTCTCCTCCTTATTCCTTCGTGATACTCTCATCTTCTCATCTGCAAATATTCCCTGAAGCTCCTTTCCTCTCATTGATATCAGCACGTCCCACCTATTACGCACATTGAAGAAAATTCAGGGTCCTTAAAATTCACTTCGGTAGCGTCTTTGACCTGACCGACAACCTTTAGCGACGACTGGGTAGTATCCGAGCGGATGATATCTGTGTTCTGGGCAACTACGCAGACATGTAGCACTTGAGAAGACACTTTTCAGATGCTACGTGGCAATTTTCTCACTACTCCCATTTACTGATCACGACTTTGTGAACACAGATCATCATCGCCAACGACGACCAACATTAATGGGTATAGCTCGTACCACTATCCTCTCGTATCATTTATCTCGAGTTAGACGATGCAATTAACTGATCGGCCGCAGTGCTTCTCCTACAGCCTTTGTTTCCCCACCTTTCACCTCGTCAATGTCTCAGGAACACCCTGACTCGGCTCATGCATCGAAGGCGGCACTTCATGTGTTCTGTGACCGTTCTGTGACCTGTGCCCGTGTCTCCTGGATGCTAACTACACTTTGTGGTCACACCATACTACACAATGCAACGCTACACGACTGGTCCTCGCAACGCTTCGAAGCGTTCTTGTACCAACAGGCCGTGTGGATGATTTGACTTACATAACACACCAGCGCACGTACTGTCTGGGTGCTACTCTTGTATACCAACTGCTCAAATTGCTGCCGTCAATATGCGCTCCATTGCCTCACGGAACGGATGATCATTGTCGACCGGTGCTATTTTCGCCTCCGAATGACCAGTGCTCGGCCCGAGTTACTCGTTGTGGACCCAGAAGCATCGACCCGTATAGAGGCCGTCTCGTGCAGGACAAATCTGTGGTCAATATGGACGCAGACTCTCCTTCGCCTTCTTCAAAAGTTCAAAGCACTCAAAACCTTTCCATAATCGTCAATTCAGTGTTGGGTGCGATCGGTCTTTCGTGGTACTTTCTGCCGAGAAATCTCGACATGGGCTTAAGTCTGAATGGGCGGCTGTCAGTTAGGAGGGTGCTTATTCAATATTGATCTTGCGAGCGTGAGGTTCGAGAACGGTGCGTTCGAGTTCAATATAACTTTGGGTTTTGGGCTTTAGTCGGTGGATTCTTACCTCACATTTCCGTTCCTCCATCTCGTTCAATCTCAATACAGGGCAGTAGCGAGTACTACCTCTCAATCTCCGCCTTTCATTGGTTCTTGGGGCCCGGACGGGCGCAAAGACGTCTCAGAGGCCGCAGTAACTGATCTACCCAGCGTATCAATAACGTCGATTTATAAAGGTTGATATGTCATTCGTGCGTTATCTTTTACCAATTGAATCTCCCTTCAGGTGCTACATAAAACATTTCTCATATGTGTTGCCTCTTCGGGAGGCCACATGCACTGATGCCACCCATTTAGGAACTACATATAGTATGATGCACGTTCTGATATGTGTCCCCCGTTTTGGAAGCTACATATCTCAACTCGCCACTCGTATGTGTTACCTTTTCGGTATACAGTCGTGACCCACGGTGAAGATACTGTCAGACAAACGCCCGATCCGCCCCCACTCCTACCATGTTTTCCTCGTTTGGAGCTGTATACTTGTTGGATCCGCCTGGTTCTCGGTGCCTAAGATCGGAGTTCGTTCTACATATGTATTCGCACATATGTACCTAGTAAGTTTTCGACGACGACCGGCTTTATATATATGCACTTTTGCACGTAGCATCTCAATATATACATTCCGGTCTCCACACCAGTGATCGAAGCTACAAGGATATAAGGATGGTGTCTTTGTCCAAGGTAGACTCACTGACAATGCCCACTTCTCGACAACTTACAATCACTACTCGATCCCGCCAGGCAGGGCAGTTACCTGGGAGCCGCTTGCGCTCGGGGATTAAATGGTCCGAGGAAGAGGACCACAGGTTACTTACGGGTATCAAGCAATATGGAGACGAGTACGTGACACTAACTTCCTCCTTTCTCCGTCATGATTCTTGTACTTAAACAGTGTCTTAGCTGGTCCTCCATAGCGAAAGTCGTTCAGACGAGAGCCGCACATCGTGAGCAACGGTTTCTCCTCTCCTGATTGATTCTCTTCCGAACCTCCATTGATCTCGAATAGAGTGCAAGAGTCGTTGGATGCGCATTTGGTCTCCAGAGGAGGATACTGGACTAGATCGGGGTTATGATGACCATGGAGCAAAGTAGGTGGTAATGATCTGTGAGCCCACGAAATTGTGAACTAATCCCTCGGTCCTTTGTACAGGTGGGCGCTGATATCAAAGCTCTATGTTCGCTCGAGGACTCCAGATGGTAAGCCTTGTATATACTTGGCCTTCTTGAAAAGTTGTTGAACGCGACACTAGAGTGCCGCAAGCGTTGGGAATCGCGAGAAACCAAAGTATGTGCCACACTCTGATACGTCGTTCATGAATTGACGCCGTTCAATCCCGTCAGCGGTGCACCCGGCGGACGTCCGTTTGCACCAAAGATAATCACGGAGCTCCCGATGGTGCCACTTCTTTAGCGCCTCAGCCTCCGAACAAAAAACCTAAATGAATCCCCACATTCTAGACAACGCCACACAGGCGTCGGTTCTATCTGAACAGAGCCCTTTCAACGACGCAACTCGCCTCGAAGTCCCTTCTGTCATCAATGCAGGCACTTGCTGGACGACAGAAATAGATACTGACGCCCTAAGCACATGTGGTATGATTTTCATCTCCATTTTTTGTAGACACGCACTCATTTCAATTGATGGCCTGTTCAGATCTCGCCGCACCCCCACCAATAGAGACCCTGAACGATTTCCGAAAACGCGAAGCTGAAAACCTCGTTAAGATTGCCCGCCGACTTATCAAACTCAATGATAGCTGGGAGTCAGAGCGGGAATCATTGGTCGAGCAGGCTGAGCGACACGGCTGCTTGATTGAGGAAGGATTCACGCAAGTGAAGGAAATGCAGAAGCAGCTCGATTCATTGTCACGCCAACCGGTTCCAGCGCTTCCGCACGAAAAGTTGAATTACCTATTTTCGGCAGCTCAGTCTTCCCTCACCCGCATTAGTGCTCTAGAACAATCAATCTCCCGCCTACAGAAGGAGAAGATTTCCGGATCGCATACACCATCACCCCATTCATATTACACGCATCCTCAAACACCGAGTTCCAAGCCAACGACCATACCGAACCATCCCAAGCCTCCTTCCTATTCGCAATCATACCCGCTAAGGGCAAATCCATCAGCAGGCCATTCGCCTGCGGATTCTCAGAGCTCCTACTCAGCAGCTTCGCAAGGTTACCAGGTACCTCGGGGTTCAGCAACATGCGCTCCCTCTTGTGACCTTCCTTCTTACACATGGCCGTTTACTCCTCAGGGCCATTCCCCCAGACCTCCTCACCCATCGACCTTTGGCTCCACTTCTGCTCGACCCTATGGATCCTATTCAAGTCCCGAGGGAAGGTGGTCGTGTGGAGACTCTTCACCTCGTACACGGTGAATCGATGAAGCCGACTCTAGAAGTATTTCGGAACCGAACTTTTTGAACGTAGACTCTACTCGCATTGCAGTACTCACCGGTGCTGCAGGGGCGCTTATGACTTTGGTAAATGTATATAAAGTCCTATGTACAGAACACCCCGAATTTGATTGTAGATTAAGCACTTGTTGGTGACTTCTCCAGATGAAAAAGAAAGACGCCGGGCCACTTGAGCATTCGAAAGCGGGTTGATTGCAATACCCAAACGGTGTGTATCGGTGGAACGCTGATGGCTTGTCCTAAAAGACGCATTTAATGATACTTACAGGGGCAAACGCGCTTTTGTCTCAATACCACAGAACACTTCATCAACATCGACTGTGTGCGAGAGTCGCGATCGCTACCTTAACAGCTTGGTATTACATGAGATCCGCGAAGGTCAAGGTTGAATATCTGAATGCCAAGCACAAATTCGTGAGTCTGGTCGAAGTTACAGCCTTCGTTATCGAGAGACTCGTAGTGACCCGAGTGTCCTGAGGATCCGAAGGCGTTCATTTACGAGTCAATCACCATAGGCTTGGACGTCTACGATCCTTACATAGTCTTCTCCCAAAAACATGTTTCCAGGCTATTCCGATTGATCGTCTGTAGACCTTAAGGTTGGAATGGATTCCCACGCCCTTGGTGGCCACTGGCCAACCTCGAGTCCGATGATGGCGAAACGTACCTAGCTACCTGCTACTCATGGTTAGACTGTCTCGTACGCACTCCGGAGAGGATATGTAGCAGTGAGCTCGCTATTCCTCTGGTTGGGGCTGTCGTGACGGCCCGAGACCGACCACAGACCGTTAAATATCTACCCGCCGTGCTACAAGGAATATGTTCACTTTACTGATTGGTCAATTTTTGATCACGATATTTCAACTACAGACTGGGTGCAACTTTTCCCAGCCACAATACCCTGTAATTTGATTACAACAATGTGAAAGGTCTCATCTCGTCAGAATACTTTGCACTCGGGGCTTGGGCGAATCGCTTGAATACTTTGACTATTCCCGTCTTCTAAGTTGTCTATTTCAATTGCTATCCGGGGGCCAGCATATGCAGAATGTTCTAGGTTCGGAACATGTTAAGATACAGAACCTCTGACAAACAGGTGCCTGAGATATTCATAAAATTTTGCTGCCTCCGTGGAAGAGGTCAAACATTACGTCGTTGATCATTCTCTATGGACATTCAGCGCATTCCCGAGCTATTTTGGTTTCGATACCAGACATTCTGGGTAGTTTTATTGCCCACTGTTTGGTCAATTCGCCGAGACCAAATGTGTTCACAATCAGTAACTTTTTTCCATTGGAAGTAGGACTCGCGAAAAACTGTTGTTAAATAGGCTGCAAGTTCGTTAATAACTTATCAATCGTTTTCCCTGGTTCGCTATTCCCCGACCGAAATAGCCTTCCTTTCGACCATTCATGTATCAGTATTTGCTCCCGGGTAGTTTTCCTGTCGGGCTTCGAAAAAAATCGGCCGAATATTCAACCATTTTCATTACTATTCAACAATAAAATTAATTATCTATCCCACGGACTAATTGCGCTTATCAGGGAGGCGTCCTATTTTTTACACTCTTTAGCTGATGAAATAGTGTTCCCCCCCAGCTGTGTATATAAACCCGACATGATAAACTGGTTGACGGTCCCTCCTTTCCCTCCTTCCACCACCACCACTTCTCTCCTCTTCAGCTTCTCCGCGCTGCTCATTCGATCCCTCTCTCCTCCCTCTCTTCTTCTTATTGTGAGTCGGGCCCTTCGTTGTCGTTACTCTCGATACTGACCCTGCTTAGGACCATGACACATTACCTTACCGTGAACCTGCTAGGTAAGTTCTCACTATCGCTGTTATTAATATGTAGTTGACCCAGTCCTTTCAGCAGCGTGCATTCATCACCCATACCCATAAGTCCACCGTCACCTCCCTTGTTCGTTATGCAGTGAACACGCTTGCCAATTATTGGGGCGCATATATGCACCATAAAGTACAGTGTGTGTGCACCTTCACTCATAACATTGGGATGCAAACTCACATCATAATTCTCAGGGATTCCTGACGTAGATGAAGCCCAGAGGCGGATGGGTCAGCCATGTTGCAGTCGAGAACCTCCACTAACCGACACCTTGTGCGAGGTCATAGCTCCGGTACGTTTTTCAGTGCTCACCTAGCTTGCCGAGGGTACAAATACTGACGCTGTCAACACACAGGACCTTGTTGTCGTTGTTTTGTTGAAGATGATATATGTATCGCCTCTCTGCACCCGTCATATCACGTAGCTCTGTGGCTTTCCTAGCCGCGTTCATGATGTCGTACATACAATTCCAATATGATATTGTCTCTTTTCCTAATATGTGAAATTATGAGAAGCCCTGTACTGGGCGTGCTAGCGCTACCTCTTCATCCCTACGACCCTTTTGACCCAATAAAACATCTACTATGTTTCACAATCCCTATATCCTGTCACCTTTCCCGTGATCCGTTGGTCTCTCCACTACTCGCTGCTATATGCTACACCCCCTGCTACTCGCCACTGTCCTCGTTATCCGGTAATCACCCCCAAAACTGGTTAAAACCCTCCAAAACCCGGTACAATCTTTGCAAGCCGTGACAACCTTCGGTCTCCGGTATCATCCTCAAAACTCGTTAAAAGGTACTCAAATTCGTTGTTTTCTACTGGTATCATGCTCACGAATTCTCGCTCTTTCTTTGGATTTCAGAAAAGTTTTAATACGGTTATATAGTCCGTTCCTGTTCGTAACCAGGTACAGCGGGTTTTGTCCTACCTAACGGATATCGGGGATACTAATTACATTCTATCGATCCAGGTATTTTGCTGATGGCCCAACGTGAGGGTAAACTGGTATCTGCGCGAGCAAACTCGGGACACTCGTTGTTCTAACCAAAGCTTTGAGTCCGTCAAGTCAATTTTTTGACACCGATCAATCTTAGCATCCAAATTTTCGACTCCCAAACTCCTGGTCGTGATTTCTGGTCCCAGTGAGGATTCAATGGAGGCTATGAGACTGTACCAGATACGCTGAATGTTGAAAAGTGGCAATCCGGGCCGTGCATAGTGAGCCTACGAACGTAGTCCCACTGTGCTTTCAGAAGCATGAACGTGAGCAATCGAGATACTTGGTGATGACGCGAGGCAAGGTAACTTACAACTGACATAAATCCACTCTCCGACGACCCGTGTTTGGTGTTTTCAACAATGGCAATTGTGTAGTCGAGACAGACGACATTATCCACTGAGAGGATCCACGTTGCGTGGGTTCTGAGAGATATAATTAGATTGCAACAGCCGGTAAAAACTCAACTCCCGTGTGTGGAGCTGACAGGTGAAACCACATCGATCTGGTCAAAGTTACGGATTTATTCGTTATATGTGCTCTGGCGAAATGTTCGTGCAGCGATGGAGGGTATCGGATACTCGAACGAGATGATTTCGCACGGATGTAGAACCACCCTTGGTTTTTTTCAGCGAAGTTTTGATTGTCTCGGCGAAATGTGATTACTGGAAAGAAAACAGTCATTACCAGCATCTGAGCATCAAAATGCACCACAGTGTTTCAGGGAGCCGCTGCTCAACGAGCCCACTCTGAGGTAAGGTGTGTTCTTTCGGCAAGATACAATTGTATATGTGTTATATCTCGGGAAACTGTTGAACCACTTCCCCAGACCTATAATATATCAAAAATCAGTATCATACTCGAGTTCCAAGTTTCCAACTCGAAGAGAGAGAACGAAACCCCTTCAAGCCCAGATCAGCTTGGCCTTGACTAGCGGTCTCGTTCGCCCGGATAGTTCAGTATTGATTCATTGTACGGGACGTAAACGAGTACTCATCTTCATATAGCCTATCTCTCACCGTGGAGGGAACGATTCATATCAGCCTAGAGCCCAAAACGAAAGGCTTCAAGACAAGAAAGTCCATTCAGAGGTCGCCAGCCATTTTGGCTATTGCGAAGTAGCCGGTGTTGAGAAGAATTCGTCGGGTTCTAATCAGTGGGAAGGGCTAAGACCAACTGACACCCGTGACATATCCATGGTCCATAGGGGGTGCAGCGAGAGGAAACGGGGAAATGTCAGTGACTCCTCTTGATCCATGGGTAGCGCATCGATCGGTGGCGTTCTCAAAAGATGCATTGTTGAGACTATGGTTATGCCAGCCCCCCACGACTCGGGTAGAGCAATGTGAGAGGCCGTTCCGATGGTCTGCATTGATGCCCTGCATATTTTTTTGATTGGTCTAGCATTCATTCTATAACTATGAAAAGGGATGGTAAAACCACGGACAAAAATACGGTGAGATTAAATACACTCACCTCAGAACCGAGCTATTCGCTATTTTTGTTCATCTTCATCCTTGGAACCCTGAAATACAAAGAATATGTTGTACTTCCGCCATTCCTTCCCGAACGGCGGGTTGTTTGTGCCATCAAAGGTTTAGGGAAGACTGAGCAATCAGGCGAGGCGCGATTCATTCGAAGAGTCAATGTACCATGAGCCCACACATCCTTTGGATCAGCGTGTATCCTCCAGGGAGGACAACTCCATTTCAACCAGGGCTAGACCTCATGTCTACATAATTGCACTCGGATATACTACACCAGCCTCATATGTATCCAAATTTCAACGATCCTAAAGCGAACGACAACCAACTTTCTGTGTTTCGTTGATGACTGAGCGACGACTCCGAAGACGAATAAAAACTGATGACGGGATGGTTAGGGAATGGAAATCACGATGGTGGTTGTATGAAAGCAGGTTCAGGCGTAGTCCGATTTGGGTTGTGTGGGCCCTTTGTTTCAGTTTGCTTTTTACCCTCTTCGGCTCTCCTCGGGCAATTGCTAGCTGGCTATCCTGACCAAACTCTAGCTCGGCATGATCAGAGCCGGAACAAAATATCTCGAGGCTTGTTGCTTATTGCCGCAGGATATGGCCTCACCACCGTTCAGTACGATCACCTTCATCTCCTGGCTTGGATGCTCTCTTTGACCACAACTACCTCAAGCCCCCTCTCCAGCGTCGATCAACACTCGCTTCTTCTGATGGATCGGGAAGATATCAAGCTTCGAACCTGAAACATCGACGAACGTATTGTAATATGCGAGCACCGGAGATTGATCTACATTTTCTGCTAGTTGCAGCAACCAGAACAACCATTTGCGCGACGGTATCATAGGCCGAAGTACTCCAGCTGTGGTGAACAGCATCGCAATTTCAGCAAAAACAATCATCCATCAAGTCCGGAAATATGATTGGGTGAGTTTATCGTCTTGTTTGTAGGGACAATCTTCGAAGATTGTGAAGGTTACCATTCCCCAAGTTGTCAATAAACGTGAGCTAACCATAATGTAGCCTCGCCAATCTGATATCTTAATATTGAATATCATATGCTTTAGAGAGCTCTGCGACACCTCCAAATTGTCGACGGGTCGCTCTAACTCAGCCCGATAAGGAGCTAGAATTGGACCATTTCAGCTCAACGAGTCGTTCCGTGGCTCTCCTTATCCGTACCAGGCTGTCAGTGGAGTGTATCTGTGGTATAGTCCGTATTCAAGCCGACGTTCTGGTAGACCCGCTCAAAATGTCTCGATGCGGAGGTAGCATGATGATCTCGACCTTCATTTACTGCCTTCATTTACTGTGGTGCTGACTCATCACACAACAGATTTAGGATCAGATGAAGTCGTTAGGCTGCCAATCTTCAAACCCTTCTATGTCCAACTCGAAGTAAGGATGGATAACATCAATGATCATGCGGGTAGTAAGAGTGGAAGGTAAATGTAATCCGAACCGGATGTTGAGGTACCTTGTATCTTGATTACGTTGCAAAACTTCTCAAGGCACCCGGCGCGGGTGGTTCTCGTTGAGATCCGCTGGTGGAGTGTCCCAAATCAATTTACTACCCTGACTTGATACCCGCCGCACGCTGTTATCCCGAGCTGAAGGCCACTGTACTTGAGAATTGTTTCTTTCAACGTAGAGTCATTCAAGAACGATATGTGCTGGGAATAAAACCCCTTGCTAGACGAGCGAGCAACGAGTCGACAAATCATCATCAAATGATTTACCCCATTGCCGTCATCCTCGAGTCTGGTCTATATCTCGTTCACAGCACACAATCTTCTATCTTCCAGTTGCAGCGCTTCGGCTCTTACGTTGGGTATCATGCGGCCTTTGTGTGCGTTTGTTATTCACTTGATTTCACTTCAATTCTAATCAGTCCGAAGATTTGGATCAATGTAGCAGCGCTCATATCAGCCGGCACAACAGCAAGAAGATCTGTCATTGAGAATGATTTTTGAGTGTCATGTGAGACCAACGGGTTCGTCGGATTGGTGGGCATAATGAGGTCTAATACAGCATTCGGAACACGAGGCTTGATACCCAGCCTCACATATACAGTTCGTGCACGAGCGACAAAACGACGTTCTTCCCTTCCCTCGCCATCACAACCAACAATCGTCTCGATCTCCTTTTAATTCTTCGTGGATGACAATGAATAATGTCTTGACCGACGCCAGAGATGTCCAAATTGGCCATAATGCAAATATACAAAGCGTGAACGGCAATTTGACGACGACGACGACAAACACATACTATAATGATCGAGGGGATACAGTTGAATTGGTGTGTGGAGACCATATACCGATCACCAGTGTTCTGACTTGAGCATAGTATGGAAATACATTCAGAAGAATACTCACGGGTGACATCATCGTGCGGAAGGATGTATCGTCGCAGGTTATAGAAGTCATTGTTCATCCCCCACAGCGAGAATCAGGATGTGGGGGTTTACAAAAACAGTCTAAAGTGATGAGAGTTAGGAAAACCACGCAACATGTTGAGGTCATGGGACTTGCAGGAAATTTCACAAGCATAACAGTTGAGGCATTGGATGGGCCTCAAGAGAGTCTTGAAACCGTAAGCACAATTAATAAGAGTCTGACTTGGTATATCTTATAAGCTGTCGCAGATATCAGAGCGTGTATGTCAAGAGCTGGCATCTCGGCGGTATGTCCAGATACCTGCTCGCAGAGTGATGTTCTAACCTAGTTCTAGGTTGGCACTATTCCCCCAGCTGGTTGGAATAGGCCAGTCCAAGCAGCCGACGTGGATTGTGCATGGCGGTAAGATTTTCTGGTTGGTGGTGTCATCTACAGACACTGACAATCGCGCTGAAGAATTGGCAAACGGGGAAGAATTCAGCAACAAGATATTGGTTGAAGGGAGTACAGTTGCGTGGAACTACCTTTGGTATACACAGGTATATCCAGCTTTTTGATATCCAACGTTGGCTGAGAGTGTCTTTAGAGCACCTCGTATGATGATTTGCGGGCGGATAAGACTCTGACAATACCCGTGAGTGGTTTATTTATAGAAGTCGGCCCTCTGATACATGAATAACAGGTTTTGAGCAAGTGGAGTTTTTGGACATTCAACCTCAAAACCCACGCGTGGCAATATGACGTTCCATCCATCTCCCTCTCACCACCAAACACCTCTATCTCCCTCTCACCACCAAACGCCAACATCTCTCTCGCCCCGTTCCACTATCCACCAACCCCACTTCGCCAAGAAACACCTCCCCGACTCAACCACACCGAGATCGTCGACTACTTTGAAAACCAACTCGGCGACTTTTTGCATGTGATTGCGTCATCGGGCAACACGAAGCACGTCGAAGATCTTTCAATTTTCGCACGGCATGGTCTTCTGACCTTTGGGTCCGTTGTCGACCGAAACAATCCCGAAATTCTCGCTCACCTCACCTCTACCCCTTCTCCTCAATGGTGTTTTGACAACCTCACCTCCGGTGTTGAAGCCACCTACTCCACTTCGGGTATGTCTATCCACCCAATCTGACTTAATATGCTGACTTGTGCAGTACCATGGCGTGTTGATTTCTGTCCTGACCAGCCGGCAGTGAATGTGAACCTTCATTTCTCCTGGTGCTTTCCGAATCCACTGCAACAATGTACTACCTACCTCGCCCAGTCTATTCCATTTGCGGGTGGTTGTCTTGATTCATTGAATGATCTTGGCGAGTGCCCCCCCATTCCTCACCAATTCCCCACTGATCTCTATTTCCCTCAGTATTCATCACTGACGTTCGATTTTCTC
The DNA here is from genome assembly GCA_029532415.1 of Marasmius tenuissimus. Classification (NCBI taxonomy): domain Eukaryota; kingdom Fungi; phylum Basidiomycota; class Agaricomycetes; order Agaricales; family Marasmiaceae; genus Marasmius; species Marasmius tenuissimus. Next base: position 482,122 of record JAQOTA010000067.1, read on the forward strand.
TTGTCGGCACAATCCCCACTAACCCCACATCCACAACCCCCATTTATCTCTTTGTCCCCCCGACTCCTATAGAGCATAGCAACGGCATATACTCCATAGGCTATCCCCTCGTCAACCCACTTTTCTACTGGTCCCTTGACCCGAACGGAAAACATGCAATATCCGAGGAGGATTGGGAGGCAAACGGAATTCCCAGCCTTAAGGTTCTGTCTTGGATTGGCACATCGTGGGGCAGTCAGGATTACTGGGTAGGGGAAGAGCATTTACAAACACGGAACTACGATTTGGATGGTAGACGATATGCATGGGAACGGGGGTATCCCGCGTTGATACCAGGTGAATTGCAGCTCTGGTTTTTGTTTCGTAACTCTCTCCGGCACAAACTTACTCCTGGAGTTCTAGGCGATCCTTTCAAAATGGGGGTTTATAAGTGGGACGAATCGGAAACAGATGAGGACTGGAGTGATGCCAGCTCGGAAGATTGGTATCTCATAACATCGGAGACTCTGGCAACTCATGCCGCCCTATAGACTCAAGATAGTGATCAACCCCCCTCCGAAATTTCTCGAGCCACAGTCACGCGAAACGGGAAGGCTCAAATGCTGAAATACACTCAGAAGATATTCAGGGTATTTAGGCGAATTGCCCGAAGATCTAAAGCAAGCCCTGCACCATTGGCTGATGTACCTTTGAAACAGAGAACCCGGAAGGACAGGAGAATGTAGTTTTTGATTTGTATCTAATACAACCTCAGTCATAGTATTCGATAACGTTGCTCCCGATCACAATTTTTCATGTTACGATCAAACCGAGTGCCATTGTCCGCGGTCCAGCTTGGGTGGAACCACCTTCAAACGTTACCATGAAGTCATCATTCGCGGAAACAATTGTCCACCCGAATGATTTTGTCCACAGCGAGATCCCCGGTAGTACTCAAGGATATCCCATTCGACCGAGGACAGTAAGTTAGTCTCGATTTCGCTTTGGGACCTCTTAGTCTAGACGTACACGCCTGCAAACATGGGCATATCCCCACTTCAGCTGAGTCTAATCCCCAGCTCTTAACTCTTCTACACTTCGAAAGTTTCGCCCGGAAATGAGCTGGCGAGTCTATAGAGTCAGGATATGTTCAAACCGGGAACCCACATGAGAGGAGATGCTTTGAATAAACTTTTCAAGACCCCACTTCCCGGAATAAATATATCGTGCAAGTTCTACCCTGGGGGCGCCTTTGCTGTTCGGCTAGGTATGCTAGTCGGGCCTACAGAAACACCATGACCGCCAGTTCTTACAGACACAAATGATTGGTTTAGAACTTACCTTTGGTCGGAGTTAGCCACCGAAACATCCTGACTGTTACCACTGGTAAAGTTCGTCGAACGCGAGGATTACCACCCATTGAACGGGGGAAATTTAATCTCGCCTCAAAAGATCTGGACGATCGATCTCACTCTCCACAAGTTGGACTTTTGCAGTGACCGTTTTATCTGACGTGGTTGTTAGACATACCCATACGAGCGAAAGCACGGGATATCCGTTGTTCTAACTCAGAACCTTGAGTTTCCGGCCAATATTGTCACTGATCAACCATGTTGCACCTGATCTCGGCCTTACAAGGGCCCTTTTGACACCGAATCCTACCAGACAGCACATCATAGCACGAGAGACAATCAAGGGATATGAGAACTTACCACGAGCAATGAGTCACAGGACTCCCGACCATGCTTGCTCTCCAAATCGTGAACGTGAGCTGTTGAAATCTTGGGCGGTGACAAAGAGAAAGGGACGATGTAACCCAGGACCGACTTACACCTTTAGAGGATTCTCGTTGTTGTTGACAGTGGCACTTTTGTAGTATATCAACGCCGTTATCCACCGGGATGAGCCGTGCTGTGCGGGTTCTGGGATATAAAACCGGATTGCAGCGGCCGGTAAAAACTTCTGTATAAAAGATTCTCGTCTGGGAGCACACGTCAGTTTTGTTAAGAGTGATAAATTCGTTAAGATAAATGCTCGTGTAAATAGGACAGAATAGAAACCCTTGATAATTTAGCCCAAGGGCGTCGAGGTTCTCGAGCGAGACGGTTTGAAAAGGCCGTATGGAAATGTACTAGATTCGCTGCAATGCTGCATCGATTGCCTTGGTGGAGTATGCTTACTGAGAAGGCAAAGAGTTCCCACTAGTCAATAGTAGAGAACCCCGAGCACCAAAACGCAAAACAGGGTTTCTTCTAGCCACAGCAACTCAGCGGCAACGAGCCTTTAGGCTTTACCTTCCAACTGGATGAACGAGCGATTCTTCACCGATTTATGTACTAGCTCCGATTTAGTATGCGTGGCTAGTGTAAGTGTTGCGAGTGTTGTACTCCTTTTTTGGCCGCTTGCAAATCTATCCCTGTCGTTATTGGGAAGACTCCTAAAGTTAATCAGTACTAAGTAGCCAGTTATAAGTCAGTTTCCTCAGATTTAGGAGAGATGTTTTGCACGTACCTTGAGCACCAAACTAACCTCTCCACTCCTTCTGACTAGCTGATCTATATCTTGTTTCCTTTCACGGAAAGTGAATGCAGGTGATCGTTCGTACACAATTCACGGCCAAGTTCTGGCATCCCCACAGGTATGTTGTTTCGAGAGGAGGTATGAATATTTCCGGGTAGGGTTGTGATGCGTCAACTTACTTGAATCGCTCGGCGAGGATACAAGGAAGGTAAATGCCCACCCATAATTCCGCACTCGTGAGACCCGGAAACGACCTCCACGATTATTTTTAACCCAGTCTGTAAACATTAACCAGGCGTCAAACAAGCCAACGACGGTTGTGGTGAACTTGGTATGCCATCAGCGAGATATTAAGACAGCTAGCGTCGAGAGGGACTGGTATCCGCATGAAACATCCCGTAGCCGCGACAAAGGGGGGACCGAAACGGTAGAGATAGAATGATTGCTGTATTCGGAAGGTATTGGCGATCACTGTCGGAGTTTCTTATGATGCCATTCTCCAACAATCCAACTCTGTCTCCTACTCAGTTGAGTCGAACAAGGCAGTAAGTGTATGCAACGACTGAGAGCTATAGAAAGAAATATACTTACGTGCCCTGCCTTTGCGGATTGTTGTCTTGTGTGACCATGGACCACGAGCATAGGTGGAGAGAGAAAGAAACCCAAATTGGTCGCAGGAAGGGCTGACAACGACAGTAAGCCCTAAGTATACAAGTACCGTGAATGGGAGACGGTATAACCCACTGACCACAAAAGTGAATCCACAAGCAATGTGTATACAGCATAACTAAAGCGTAGGACTGAAGAGCTTGAAAACGTACCATAGATAGGTTCTGCCCACAACCATCGTTGGTTTGTCGTCTTCCCCCGTCGTCACAATTCTTTCGCAACGTACATCAAAGGCCATCAGTACCTTTGGCCGGCTTTCTTTTGAATAGCTGACAATGGCGAGAACGTAATCAAAGAACTCTGTGATAATATCGCACGATACCCTCTCCTTTCGAGGACCTCAGTACTACAGTACTACCCTAAGCGACTCAAATGAAGCTCTATCTTGATCAATCAAGAACGGAGTACTGCGTGTCGGGAAGGAGAGAAGCGCGTGCAAGCGCCTTTTTATCCCATCGTACACAGAAGGCGAAAGAGCAAGCCATTCGAGACAATCTACTGTGGCGAAAGTTTGTTAACAGTCGGAGACGTTCTAACTTCTAGGCCTAGATAAATCAGGATTTAAGTAGCCCACGAGACATGAACAAATATCGTATCTAGTGTTACCGGTGAGCCTTATACTTTCTCTAGTCGGATTGTGGGAGGCTCCGATCCCGCCACACCCTTGTTCTCCTTAAACCAAGCCCTCATACGAGATAGCAACCCCGACGCCGAGGAAACAAACAAACTGTCGGCAATCCGGTCTACGGCCATTTACCTTTCTTGTGAGAGCCCTAGCCCCCAATATCCAAACCTCATCCCGGTGTGATTCTAGCATTTACATTAGTAGCTCGTCGAATTGACTCCCTTCTTCGTCAACCGCACAGGCATTTATTCAGCAGAGCAAGCCACCGGGAGCAAATTATGTCAGATACCACTATTTCGAAGCGGACTAGCTCACAGGGAGTACAAAATGCGCCATATATGTTGTCGAAAAAGAGAAACAATGAAGACCCCATGAGAGCCATTGTTGTAATAAGTACTTCTATCCAGGTGGTACCGAGCAATGCTGGTTAGCGGGAATAACCACCACCGTGGTAGCTGCCATTTTGATACGACCGATTGTGGACTATGAGTCGTGGAGCTTCGTGTATAATGGTGTTAAAGCGTCGAGCAGAGAGAAAACACCACGTTAGGTTGTAAAATCTCCTAGAGCGGCTCCAATTGGTATCAACGGTCATGTTCTCGCAGGGTCTCGTTCTAATACCAATGCCTCATGTGTTTTCTGCCCGTATGGGTGGCTTATACTAATCTCTTGAGAGAAACAGATATGACAAGTATCTCTGCTCCCACTTCGAGATATTAGCAAAGCAAGGGTGAATCAAAGGGCAGCGGTAATCAAGAATGGCCTGTCCCTTCTTTGACAGGCGGGTTCATACTATTTGTCTCCGACAAATTGCTGACTGACATCTCCTTATTAACTTGCAAACAACATTCGCGAGAGAACCCGTTGTCGTATTGTTTTTAGCACTGATAGATGGATTGATACCCGTCTCATCTACTGCACAGGATGGCTAGTCACTGATGATGAATGGATAGGCATGAACATGCATCTATCAACCTCTGTCGCCCTGGTATGCAAACATATATTTCCTCAGCCGAGTTCTACTCAGGAGGTCGGGGCTGCCTTGATTATTGGAATTTTCCCAGCCTTGTGATTTAGCTGACACGAGAGATCATTGAGCGACGCGAGGATAATTCTGGCTTAATTATGGTTCTCAAATTTCTTTTGCTCTTACCAACCGTTCACTCTCCTTAATCAATAGTTAGATAGAAAAAGGTCCCTTCTCGCCCCAACTGCTTCAGCAAAGTTAAAAACTGGGTAGCCAGTTGTCGAAGAAATCTAACACTGCAATAGAAACAACTGTGGGTAGTGGTCTCTCAAGCTAGAAACAATGATCAACTCGCGGCAATTATTTGAGAAGGCAGGTCCCTTCAACATGAACCAAGAACTTCCGCCAGAACCTCGAATGAACGTGGATCAGGATATTGAACTTTCTCCGTCTTCGTTCGTGAGTCTTCAACATTGTTCTGGTGTTGGTTGTCATCAAATTTCAATACATTGTCCACTCGAGGTCAAGACTCTCTGAGGTACTCTTCGGTCGGCTGCTGGCTACGTAGCCTACCAGTAATCTAGTCCCACGAGACTAAGAGGGCCCGAGGCCCTTTGGCTTAGGAAACACGCCGGCCATGATTGATCGCCTCTGGCCTCGAGGTGCCACACTCATTGTTCTCTGATCGTGATTCAATTCCTCGTGTCTGCTAGTTGCTAATTGTTACAAAGCTTTTTCTCCCTGCCTCACGGCGTTCACCGGTTTTTGATTCATGCTCGGCATTTAAGCAACGGGTATCAAGCTACTTTCTCTCAGGTATCGGCAGACATCCTCAATTTTTGTACTTTTTCCAACCGGGGCTCCTGAATCGATCCGGTACGTGTGGGCCAAACATACAAACTCGAATGACGACCTTAATTCTCATCACGATAGCCCGGGAATGCGTCAAGTACGATTGCCTTCATGGTCCGTGAGGATATCCTCGCATTTTTTCAAACTTATATTCAATACCATTGATACGACACAGAACAGTTCAGCCCTTAAGGTTCTCCGATACATTGAAGTTATTAGGTTGCCCCATCGCCACAATCCCCAACCAATAACGAAGAAAGGATCGACAAGCCATGCCACGAGATGAGTGAGACCTCTTGTGGACTTCTTTGACTGAAGTTGTATATAGAGCAATTGGCGGAATCGCATCTCGTACGGTCGAATACCCAGCCCACCTTCCCGTCGATACCTGTCAAAAGCTCTGCAAAAACCGGTAGGTTGCATTCCCTCGGGTTTTGCCCAGCTTTTTGCGGCTTCTTGATTAAACAGCAGATTGAGGACCGAATAGAACCGTTGGATTGTTATCACACTGAAGTGAGAAGGCCAGGAAAAGGATGGGTATCATCATGCACGTATTGACCCACACTGCTGAGCCAGATAGTGAGGCGAGTTCGTCTCTACCCTGTACTTGTCTCAATCACAACTCAGATTTCCATGGAGCGCTCAGAACGGGTGAGTCCCGTCGCAGTGACAGGTGAATTGATATAAGTCACTACAAGTTACTCGGAGTATCAGTTCATTTTCTGACTAATAACTATCATGACTGGACACCCGCCGCGCCCCGTTACCCCGACCTGCCTTTCTCACTGATTCCCACTAGACCCGATAACCGCTTGATTCAAATATTGAAGGGTGATTCAGGAACGATCGTCGTTGGACATAAAACCCCTTGCTGGGCGAGCAGGTAGCTCAGCAATTCATCATCGAGAAAATTTGGGCCCTACTCACTTCATTGCCGCCACTCTCGAGCCTTGTTCATATCTCTCCGAAAACTCACGACTTTCCGTCTCCCGGTTGCAAAGCTTCAGCTGTTACATTGGGTATTTTGTGGCTTTCATTTATGCTCGCTATTTGCTGGTTCTAATCTATCCGAATATTTGGGTTGATATGGCAGTGCAACAACGTCCAATACAGAATTCAGAACACGAGGCTTGGTACCCAGCCTCACATATACAACTGGTGCACGAGTAAAAGACATTCTTCCCTTCCCCCCGCCATCACAATCAACAATCGTCTCAGTTTCCCTTTCATTCTTTGTGGATGACAACAAATAATGTCTTCACTGACGCCAGAGACGTTCACATCGGCCATCATGCAAATATTCAAAGTGTGAGCGGCAATTTGACGACAACGACGACAACGAACACATATTACAATGATCGAGGGGATACAGTCGAATTGGTGCGTGAAGGCCCTATACTGATTACTGGCATTCTGACTGGAGCATAGTATGGAAATACATTCAGAAGGATACTCATGGGCGACATCATTGTGCGGAGGGATGTCTCCTTGAAGGTTCTAGAAGTGATTGTGGAAGCTAAACATCGAGAATCATATCATGGGGAATCACAACAGCGGTCCAAAGTAATGAGAGTCAGGAAAACTACACAACATGTCGAGGTAATGGGACTCCCCGGAAATTTCACAAGCGTAATAATTGAGAGATTGGACGGGCCTCAAGAGGGTCTTGAGATTGTAAGCACCCCTCATAGATGTTTGGCTTAATATCTTATGAGCCGTTGCAGATTTCAGAGCGAGTATGTCGAGAGCTGGCATCTCGACGGTATGTTCAGACACCAGATGCATGCACATGGAGTGGTCTTTTGACCTAATTGCAGGTCGCCGCTATTCCCTCAGCTGGTTGGAATAGGCCAGTCCAAATCACCAATGTGGATTGTACATGATGGTAAGAGGTTTTGGTCTCTAGTTCTTCTGCAGACACTAACCATCACATTGAAGAATTGGCAAACGGATTGGAATTCAGCAATAAGGTGTGGACTGAAGGGAGTCGAGTTGTGTGGCACTACCTTGCTTATACACAGGTATGTCCAGCTTTTTGACATGCAACGTCGGCTGAGAGTGTCTTTAGACCGCCTCATTCTATGCTTTGCGCGCAGACAAGACTCTGACATTGCCTGTGGGTGGTATATTTATAGAACTTGCCTCCCTAACTGTAGAATAACAGGTGTCGGGCGGGTGGAATTTTTGGACGTTCAATATCAAAACCCACTCGTGGCAGTATGATATTCCTTCCATCTTCCTCTCCCCACCAAACATCGACCTCTTTCCTAAAGCACTCAGCTATTCACCAACCCCACTTTACCACGAAACACCTCCCCGACTCAACCCCACTGAGATCGTCGCCTACTTTGAAAACCAACTCGGCGACTTTTTGCACGCGATTGCGTCATCGGGAGCAATAAGGCACGTCGAAGACCTTTCGGATTTCGCACGCCATGGACTTCTGACGTTCGGATCTCTCATCGACCGAAACAAATCTGAAATCCTCGCCCACCTCCCCTCCCCTCCCTCGCCTCAATGGCATTTTAACAACTTCAGCACCGGTATTGAAGCCACCTACTCCACTTTCGGTGCGCCCACCTGCCCAGCCCATCTTTTGTGTGCTGACTTGCGTAGTACCATCTCGAATCAATTTCTGCTCTGACCTGTTGGTGTAGGACCCGGGCGACTCCCCTATGGGTCCGACCCGATTTTGCATTTTTGAGGGTCCCAAAACCGCGATTTCTCCGTCCCAATTTTGCATTTTTGAGGCCATTTGAGGAAAATTTCCAGCCCAAATTGCATTTTTTGGGACCAAATCGATCAGCATGAACTGCCCTACTACCCATGCCGGGGTAGGCTGGCAGGCCGTCCTGACTCAAATTGCATCTGATCCACTTCTGCAGCAATTTGTCAAGCCTTATCAGGGTTTTATCACCTTTTGCGGCGATTTCACGCGTACTAGTAAGGTCGAGCCTAGTGACAGACGTGACTAAACGTGACAACCCCCGGCCCATATTGCATATCCTCCTTCCTAATTAGGCAAGTCAAATTGCATATTTGAGGCCGGTTTTGGGCTTCCAGAGGGCCGGACCCATAGGGGAGTAGCCCGGGTCCTGTTGGTGTTGAACGTGAATCTTCACTTCTCCTTACGTCTTTCAGACCCACTTCAACAACATACTGCCTACCTCGCCCAATCTGTTCCATTTGCTTATAGGTATCACAATCCGGAGAATGACCTGGGTAAGTGCACCTCAGCTTTTCGCCATATTTGCACTGACAACTTCTTCTCCCCAGTGCTCATTACTGACATTCAATTTTCCCTTGTTGGCGTGATCCATAATAATCCCACATCCTCAACCCCCATCTATCTCTTTGTCCCCCCTATTCCCATAGAGCGTAATTACGGGATGTGTTCCGTGCGCTATCCCCTTTCCAGTCTTCTGTTCTACTGGTCCTCCGACCCGCACGGAAATCATCCAATATCCGAGGAGGATTGGGAGACAAATGGGATACCCAGGCTGAAGGTTCAATTCTGGATTGGTTCATCATGGCACTCTGCGGCATACTACGCGGTAAATGCGCACTTACAAACAAAAAAGTATGACTGGGACGGTAGACAATATGCATGGGAACGTGGATATCCCCCATTGGTACCAGGTGAGTTGTGATTCTTGTTCATGTACCGAAGGCTCCGACTTGATGGCTCATTTCTGGCTCTTCAGGTGATCCTTTCAAAGCTGCAGCCCACAACTCAAACGAGTCGAGTACAGACAAAAACTCGAACCACGTGTTCTCAACAGGTAAGCCGTAGCTAGTATCAGAGAATCAAGAATTCATCACCCCTGTCCTCTTCAAAGATGTTGACACTCGCCCTCGGATACGACCCAAAACAAATCTCCGAATCATCAGGTACATGCAGATCATCAAGACCACTGGAAAGTCATCTCGGGGGCTCATGCGGTCGACTGGGAGGTCCAGACCGAATTCTTCAGCTTTGGCTAACCCAGTCCGAGTGAGCGGAGCCAAAAGAATAAGAAGATCGTGATATACGCACATGTAGCCCCCATGTCATATTCGTTCAGTCCGTGACTTCTCAATTCCAGTAACCCGCAGTCTAGTATATAAATTCAATGGGACCAAACCTGGATAAGAACACTCTTGAAGAATAACCTTAAAGATAGCTCTGGGAATATCAAGACTTCCGATCAAACAGGAAGGAAGTTTGCCTCTCGAGTCTGTGTCTGAAGGACGAGGCTTATAACAAACAGTCTGCATCATGAACAGACGACCATATGTCACCATACAGTCACTGTGAATAGGCAGTTGAATCTGGCACGGAGTCTACAGAATAATCACGTATGATTCGGTACGTGGAGTGATCTGGGAAGGTTTCCTGTCGACTTCATGTCCGTGGGCTGTAGGTAACAGTAGTGGTCTCACGTGAGTGTAGTGTAAGAACAGAGGTCTCGAATACGTATTGTTTGGATCGGCCTACTCATGACTTGTTTTGTTGGCATTGTTGTTCATATATCGTTGATCAGCTTTATCGTTTGATACTTGACAGGGCTCGAACACACCTGAAAGATCCCGGGGCAAAGCAAGACAGATGATACCTTCAATATTCAATAATTCTGTTCTATCCTAAAAAGCTGAATGAGTTTGAGCGCATCGAGACCTTCGGGCACATGCTTACTACAGATCGAGTAGAGGTTAGACCGTAAAGGAGGTGACCTTGTTGCCGATCTAATGTACTTGAACAGTTGAACAGCAAACGATTAGCGCCTTTTCAGTCAATCGTATACGGGAAGTGGGGGAGCGAGCCGCCGTAAAATGATCTAGTATGGCCAAAATTTGAGTTTGTTGACCGCCGGAGTTCTAGAACCAAATGAATCAGGATCTAAGCCGCCCGGGAGACATGAACGGATAGCGTATCTGGCGCCATTGCTGTTTCATATACGTTCTTTAGACCTGACCTCAACGCGATAGCAACGCCAATCCCAACAAAACAATGAGCAAGGCCGTCGGTAACCCCCCAAAAATCCGACGTTCACTCTATTTGGAACTCCAACCCGGGTGGTTTCCCCCTTGAAGATTAATTCATTCAAGCTAGCAGCAGCCCGAAGCGATTGTGATAGTGAGTGGTCAAGGAATGTAAAGAAAGTGGATGGCCCGTCGACTGTCACGGTCAGGGGAATGAAGGGAAAACAGGCTGATCAGAGCGCGGTCATACCGTTGGCATGAGTTGGTACAATGAGTATCGTCTTCCGTCCATCTGGCTTTGGCCGCTGATTTGACTCGACCCAGAAAGCAGACATAATTGCTCTATATTACCTTTAGCCTCTTGTTGAGAAGACTCTTGTACTCCACTTTGTTACGAGGTGCGTGATTATGGCGTCAAACGATTGTCAGGTGTCAAAGAGATGAACTAATTAGGTCTCGTTGAAATCCGCCAGGAGTAAGCAGCCAGCAAGTGAAAGTGAATAAAAGTCGAGTTGGGAAAGGGGAAAATGGAAGGCAAGTGATCTGAGGAGTTGAAATCAGTCTTCTGGGTGTGATTAAAGTCGCACAAGTTCTGGAGCTGCTCTGAGAGAATTGGAAAGTATATGATTTGTTGACAATCGGTACCGGGAACTAGACAAATTCATCCTTATTATAATGGAGCCACGCATACCTAGACCATTCGATAGTGTTCGTGCCGCTGGGACCAGTGAATTGTCACTCGAGGAGGCAAGTACAGTATTTTCTTTCACTCTTCTCTGTTCAGATGACGTATTTACAGGCTTCCTCGGCGTCCGTCTAAGCGTACTCTCAGAAACGCTCATTGATTATGTGCACAATGCCAAGTGGATGAGGCTCGTCGGCTCTCTCAACCTCCTTATCGCTATGGATGGTATTATACGTGTGTTTGAGGCATTTCAGTATCTATATTCAATAGTCCAGACTTCAATGAACACTCGTTTACAAAAATCTTCGCTCGAGACCATCGTCTTTGAATACCTTCAGAAACGCTCTGCACTGTCGGTACCTCTCAAATTTATTTCGTTTTGGCGATGCCAAACCTCGGCGCTACTAGTCTTGATTATTACATGGCCTCGGTGTAGATAACACCATAGGGGCGTTTTGGGTCATTTTTCTATTGCCGTCCGGGCTTACAACTCGCTCAATGCGCAGAAATCTCGCACTCATCGGAATCAGCCTCGGCTCTATAGTTGTAGAGAAATACGTAGTAGGAAACGTTGCCAAGTATTCGTGGCTGGCGATTGGAAGATAAGTAGGAGTGTTGATTATCCGAGTGGCACGTAGTCCAGTAACCCATAATTGAAGATCTCCGCTATACTGTGAATAGATTAGACAGGGAGAATTGCAACGGCGACAGACACATACGAAAGGACTTGTATCGCGAAGATGTGAAGAGTGATACTGTTCATGTGTTCAGAACTGACGGCGTATCGGGTGCCCAAATCATATGACTCACCTGCACACAGCAATATAAGATTTGTTGATATGACGTAAAATGTTAGTGCATGGCGAAAGTTGCGGTGCCACAAGTGCCTAATCCCGACAATGAGAAGAGTGGTGTTGCATCCTGAGCGAGAGAAAGTATAAGCCAATATTATCCCCACACATTCAGTGAACACCAGCGAACCTATGTGGATCCGATCAGCGTCTGACGGCGATGATCTGGATACAGCAGTATGGTATCCTTAGATCAGACACTGTACATACACACTCAGTCTCATAGTTGATAATCAGCCAATGAGAACGTACTATTAGGATGAAGTACCGCGGTCAGCTTGTGGTCAGGTCAAGGGAGAATGGCAAAGTCTGGATAGATGATGATCAGACGCTGGCCAACGCTCGTCAGGTTGAACATACCTTATCAGTTGATAACCAGAGAATGGCCAGATCCTGTCGGAATATAGAGCTTCATCAGGCAAAGGCAGAATGGCCTTGTCCTGTCGGACGTGCACCAGGAGCTCTCAGGCTGACAATGATACAATCAATGAGTGATCAGTGAGAGTCATAATGAGATTGGTCTACCAATTAGTGTTGCCAACAGTCGGCTCGGGAGCCGCAGTTCCGGTTCCGGTACGGTTCCTTGAGCCGTTGACAGGGAGCGGTTCGGCTATATAAGCCGCTCGGAACAGTTAAACCACGGCTCGAGCCACTCGAATTTTTTCTTTCAACACTACCTTGCATTCACTTAGTGTATGGTACATACAGGTAGTTAAGATGGCTGCACATACAAAACCTTGATGTTCTGTGTGTCTAGAACCTGCACCCACACTCACCAGCAGCTCCTGCACGTGACGACCCACTGGTGGGTGGACTCTCCCACACCAAGACCCGGGTGTCCTCTCCCCAAAAACCTTGTACACTGATTTTCATCAACTTTTATGCTGTAAAAACACTACAGTAGACTCTATGGCTGCAAATGTGCAGTACAGAGGGTCAGGAAAGACTGACCAGCCAATAAAATATAGAATATTATTGGCAGTGGCTAGGACCGGTTCAACCGGTTCCGGAACCGTTACGAGCCGCTCCTCTAAATCGGTTCCCCGGGGAACCAATTGGCCGAGCGGTTCTGCCCCGGTCCGGTTCCGAATCGCTCAAGCCGCGGTTCGAGCCGAACTGTTGGCAACGCTACTACCAATCTCATACTCAGACGAGGTTGGACTATTCACACCCTATCAAACTATGAGATGGTTATAACAGACTGATATTCACTGCATAAACGGTAGCAAAAGTATACTAATTGTACTCGTCGCCGCTGTCCTCACTGTGAGACTCAGCCTCATAATCGACAACGTCCTTGTCGTCAGCTCCATCATCAACAATGCCCTCGCCGTCGTTGTCGTCCATATATGTAAACTTCCAGCCCGTCATCATTTTGTCAAGGGTTTCCTCCTCCACCAAGTCTTCCTCATCTGACTCCTCATCCAACTCTGAGGCAACCTCCGAATTCCCCATGCTCTCGTTGTCGTCATCGCCATGGGCTTTGAGATCCCCATTCTCGTCGTAAGAGGGAATTGGGATGTTGTTTTCCCTCGCCTGCCGTTCAAGTTCACGAAGGTGCTCGTGAAACTCAAGATGGCCTATACCTCCGCCACGGTAGCGCATGAACATGTCTGTGTCGGGAAAGCTATAGAGTAATTTATAAGTGATACAAATCAAACCCAAGCAGATAGTACTCACATATTGATAAAGTAGTATAGGAAATCCTCTTCATCCTTCACGTACTGTCCCTCGTGAAACTCCTCGTATTTACGTGCCGATGAGTTTGAGGGAAGCAGCTCGGTCGTGTCATTCCATTCAAAGGCAGGGATTACATGTGAACACCAGATTACGCATGCTGGGTCCACAAAACCAAATGCTTCAGGATCCTTCACATCGAGAAAGCGGACTTTTGGTAAGTGCTTCATCTTCCATCCCCAAGTATAGCCCTCCTCAAACTCGAACCACCAAACAAACAGAAACTCCATGCGACGCATTCTACGTTTCGTAGGGTTGGTACCGCCGACATAGAGGACATTGGCGTGATAGATTCCAATGACCCGAGCCTACAGGAGGATGGGAGTCGTCACTATCGCCCAACATCATGATGTGTGGCCGCCACCTGAAACCAATGGTCCCTTGCTTTCGGCGGCAGTCATATGAGGTGTAGTGGACTCGGAAACAAGAATGTTTGTAAAAACAATCGCCATCAACGTGTAGACGATACAACTTGTTATCCAGAATGGAGGCTGGATCAACGTCCAGAATGCACAATATCAAGTGTCGGTAGAGCTTCGCCTGAAAGCCCTGGTCGTATATAGTCAGCACCCCGCAAACAAGATACTTACAGTAATGCACGTACCTGCAGAGTGATGTCGGCCTTGGACATCTTTACTACGTTGTCCAACTCCACAGGGAGGTTTTGAGGGAATTGGTGATGTGACGAGATATCTGCTTCTAGTAGCTGCTTGTGGTTACCCGGACAGTGTGGTTGGCTACGTTCTGCCCTACGGCCAACCCTATGCTGAACCATGACAAGGGACGCTATCTGTCCTTCGGGCTTGTTCTTGTTGGTTATTTGGTACTTATTTTTGACGCGCCTGTGCTCCTGTTCACCCTGTAGTACATCTATTCATATGTTTTTGGATTGGAGTGTAGGAGAAACTTACAGCTTGGATGCTCATTCCATTGACGGTTCCATATGTGATAATTGAATCGGCTGCGTGCCCGAGCATGTGTGTCTTGTAATTCGTCATGTAAAAGTTCTTTGACCGGGGCTCTTTGTCTCCTCCAGGATCCCTCTTGAGATGTGACCGAACTTCGTTGTCAGTCTCCTTGGTTTTGATGGAGGCGACTGGCTTCAGGTACCAACAAAGGTAATCTCCTAGTTCTGAAGTTGCAGTCCTCAAAGACTGAATTGTCGAGTCTGTATGCTGCCTCAGGTTGTGGTAGCTGTCGTAAGTGGCGAAGACAAATAGAAAGTCTTGGATCAGGTCATTGAGTTCCGGTGGGAACAGGCCCTGGAAACAGGGAAGAGCGCACTGTGAAAGGATGAGTAGATGTTACAGTTTGATTGGGGCCCGTTGCGTACCTGTAAAGCGTCCTGGTAGTCGCAACCAGCAAACTTCGTGAACTGGGAAACTTTGCTCTTGAACCGACGAATTGTGCCGTTCCCAAAGGTCAGTACCTGGCGGTATTGTTGGTCTAGGTATTTGATTTGTTTCTTCCTCTTCAAGGCGCTCAGGATATGGACATTATGTTTTAAGAAGTCCGAGATCCTCCCTGTGAGGTTGTGAAAGCTGTCCGGAACGTACAGCTCATAGTGGTTCAATCCAAATGGTTGAAAGACTTTTGAGAATGTGCTCTGAGGAAGATATAAGTAAGAATGGGTGCAGCAAACGGTCTTGAGGTTCAGCTTACCTGCATAGGAAGTCCTGAAATCTTCTTTAGACGTTTCTGGACATGATCTTGATTCTCAACTGAGTATCCTTTCTTGAAGATCTTCTTGCGGGCCAACTTGATGCTTGCTACAACATCATTGCTGTCGCTGCAAGCAAGAGTAGTGCGCCAATGGGAATCCGACCGCGTTCCCAGGAAATGTACATCCTTCATCTGCGTCAAGCACAAGGCACAGGGATGCATCGAAAGGTACTTGATACAAGCCAACATAACCCTAGAAAAGAAAGGTATTGAGATTGACGTAATGGTGGACTATAAGACAAAGGCTCACTTTTCGACATAGTTGGCGCTGTAGCAGAAGAACTGATAGAATATAAGCCGGATTATCCCATCGGCGCACTCTTCCTTGTAGCCGTTCTTGTAGGCATCGACAAAGCGTGGATCTGACAGAAGGAGGTGCCAGACAGTGTGTAAAAGTCCGACTTTACAGAAGCAGAGCTCAGCATCTGTCGCCATCCTGTTGAAGTGGCTTTGGTAATGTTTTTGAGTCGTTTTAGGGAGCTGGTAATATCATCAGATCATGCCGTTGAGAGAGAAAGTGAAAACTTACTGAAGGAAAATATATTACATGATTCATAGCCAACAATGATGGCTTGAGGTGCAAATACTTTGACCAGTTTGCGAAGGTCAGATAAGCAGGCCCTAAGCTTGCTTCTCCAAAGTTGGCCAGCTGCGTGGAGTCCGAGTAGAGCATTATGCCCACTATCCCAATCTCGGGGCTTCCTTCTGGATGCAGGTGGAGTTGGGCCATGATCTCCTCCTGGAAAGAAAGCATCCTATCCAAGGTGTAACCTTCACCATACACACGCTCGATAGGGCAATTCGGATCTGTTGGGTGCTTCCAGAAAAGTTTGTAGGGATTGAGACAAAACTCCGCAGAATACGGCTCGCTCATTTCCGTCCTGATGACATCGAAAGGTAGTCAATGCCACGCTTCTCTGATGCACACCGTTGGCACATCTTCTTTGGCCACCTCAAATTAGTGTTGCCCACGGCTGGCTTGGCTTGGCTTTGGCTTGGCTCGGAACAGCTTGGCTCGGGTGTGGCTCACAAGCCACCCGCAGCACGCGGCTTTGGCTTGAAAGCCACTCAAGCCAGCTCAGCCACGGCTTGAGCTACCAAAATTTCCCGTTTCATTTAATGTAATTTCATCAGACTCAATCCACTGTAAAATGTATATTTTGGGTGTTTTCTACCTAGAGATGCCAAATAACAAGTTGAGGAGTCTAATTACACGTGCAAGAGCAGGTCCTGGGTGGACATCAGGGTTTAGACCATGGCTGTACAGGAGCCCGGGTCTGACATGTGTCAGACCTCGTGGCGTGTCAAAGCGGATATACATGACATGCTGGTCTGGGGAGTTTTTGCGTGCAGTGGAGAAGTGTTGTATAATAATGAATATGACAATCTATAGAAATTTTCACTGTATTTCTACTTTGGGGAATCGACTGGCTCAAGCCGGCTGAGCTGGCTTTTGAGCTGGCTCCAAGCCAAGCTGGACAAATGGCTCCAATGGAGCCATTTTTGGCACTGGCTTGGCTTGGCTTGGCTTTAAGCCGGCTCAGTCGTGGCTCCAGCCAAGCCGTAGGTAACACTACCTCAAATCCTGCCTGAGGCAGACTGACTTCAACCTCACCACTTCTCCATTCATCATGATGTTTGAACGGAAGTCCAGCTGGTTCTGCGGACTCCAGGTGCTTGTAAACACATTGTGCCTCGCATTGCGCACTGAAATCAAGTAAATTGGCCTGGTCAAAGGCGGGTTGGAGGATCACATCGTGGACAAGACAATCCAAGTCTGTTTTTGACTTGGTTTGTCCTGATCCATGATGCCATTTCATGAGGAGGGCCGTCATGACATTGGGATGGGGGTGATACAGATTGCCTTCTCCACCTTCTTTGTCCACTGGCAGTGGTGGCGGTTTGTCCCCTCCTTCGACTCCATTATCCCTGCGTTTGTTGGATGATATACCAAACACCCTATCTGGTTGACGAGGTGCTGCATTGTGCAGCATGTCTGCCGTATCCTGAAGAGTATCGCTCCGGTCAATGTCATTCAGAGGCATGAAGTACTGATGTACTTTGAATAGACCAGCATTGTTGGGACTGGACATAAATACAGGAATGCGCTTGCGCTCCCAATCATGAGACGGTGCACAAGGCTGTACTTGAGGATGTGGAGGGGAATCTGGACGTGGCAGGGACTCTGGACCACCATCATCATGGTTTAGTGCCCTTCAACCAAGGTACATTTTGGTCAGTACAGTATATAATAATCATGTAGAATTATAATACAATGTTCTAGGCTACAATATGAGTGAAATCAAGGGCAGATGGCCTGTTTAAATTCTCTTTCATTCTATGAACATTGAGACCGTTGGCATGCGTGCTGACGGCTCGCTTTTTCTCTTTTACAGGACAGGTGTCACCCGTTCGGACCATACCCCAATTTTGCATACTCCTTGATGGTATGTCTGGTCTTTTCATTCACAAAAAATTAGAACTGATATCATTCCTGCAGTCTAGCTCACCGATCAACGAAAAATTGCAGGGTGGAATTGATGGGGAAGAGGAAGAGATGGAAACTGTAATGCTGTCCCGAGCGGAATCGTACTGACTGTACAAGATGGAAAAGTGACGTGCAGCACAGAAGCAGCGGGCATTGCAGGTGTGTCTATTTTGCTTGCCGTGAACACCAACAACAACTAATGATACCTATAGGATGAAAACGAATATGAAAACAAAGACAAAGACAATGAAGATGATGAGAAGGAAGACAAAGAAAGCGATGAGATTGAGGACGAGGATGAGAACGAGAAAGACGAATGTTGCACACAAATGATTGTGGACGTTATTGCCGCGAGTCTGCGAGCAGACGCTGCTGCTGCTGGCAGCAGCACTCCCAATCTTCCAATGGATCCCAAACCTATGAGAACTGCAGAACCAGACCCTTTACCAACGCCAGCCCAGACCGCTGAAGATCCCAAACCCGTATTTGGACCTGACTTGGGTCCTGAGGAAACTGGAACCAGGCCAATGTACACTGGATGCAATCCTTGGTTAGGCACCAAGGTCTGGGTGATCAGGTCGTTCTCCAAAGCATGCTTGGGAACAGTCCGAGGCATCCATATCAACTGGGGGCTGCTGGGAAAGGTCGTCGACATGACTCCTGAAGCGGACCTCAGCAACGTAAAATCCGGTCTCCTGCTCGACATAGAACTCAATGTCGTGCAAGACGGCCGGGCTCAGCCCATTGAACACATCGACTACTGACACGTTGTCAAGGAGAAAAGTCTTCTCCATCTAAACTGTTGGCGGTCACTTGACCATTACCATGAAGTATGATACCTCTGACCTGACCTCCCCAATCCAGATGTTTGTCTTCAGACGTTTGACAAGCGTAAACCTCAATTCAATACCTTGTTCTCGCAGTGCTACACCACCTCCTCAAATTCATCCTACAATGCGAGATTGCCACGACACCTGGAACCCTCTCTCGGAGCTGGCCCCAACTGAGCAAGACCACTGGATCCTTCATCCAAAATCGGCTGGCTTGCACATCCAGGTCTGAATCGTTGGTGGGCCTCACGACTCTGGAGACAAGAGCATCTACATCAAGCCTGTTTCCCGAACCCACAGTGTTGAAGTCGAATACAAACCAGGGAAAGGGAGATTAGCAGTTGCTCATACCATCCCTCATCACCGCATTGCTTGCTCGCTGGAGGCTATTAAGGCCAGCACGGAAACTTTGCTCATGGTAGTAATGGCCAGCTTGGACTCGAACATAGGGAAGCTCGTTTGTTGTATCCATACACTTTACCTAGGAGAGCAGAAGTCAGAGAATGAGTGGATCATGGGAGGTGTCATTGAGAGAGAGAACAAAGAAGATAGCCTTACCGAAGAGACTCTCAAGCTCCAACTACACCTTCATGTCGTGAGGGTGAAGGAGTCAGCTCAACAAAAAGCTGCGGCAAAGCAATACATGCATGCTGCCAGGGAGGTGGCTAGAATAAAGTACGCTCATAGACCAGAGATTCAACTTTACGCTACTTCTGCATAATTTCTTGTGGTATCTACAATTTTGTCTAGCTACTGTTTATCGGGAATCCAGCTTCGTTACCTATTGCGATCTGTGTGATGTATGTGACGTATGCAACTGACCAACGTGACACACGGCTGGCCTGACGCGATTTAAAACTCCACTGGCTCAGCCTACAAATCCCCCCTCCCAATCCTCCCTTCCCCGTCTCTTGTTTGTTGGAAAACTTCAGCCGGCCATATAAGGGTACCGCCCATATTTGGCCTGGTTCTCCGACTAATGATGCCCCATATATGGAGCCTTATAAGTGAATTTCAGCTTATATACCCTTTTCTGGAAAGAGTTATCAAAAGGCCTTATTAGGTCATCAGGCAGTTTTGCAACATTCCTCTACCACCACCATCCCTGCATATCATCCTCTCTCCTCATGTCTACTGCAGCTCGTCATTGAATGCAGCACCTTTCTCGCCTGCCTTCACCTCGTACTTCTGACCCCACTACTGGCCTCACCGCTGCTAAACGTAAAGGTTTTGAGGATGTGATCAGCTCAGAAACAGAAAAGTCCAAACAGCTTCGAGTCAGGTAGGTGTTTTCTTCTTTGTGGCGGCTACATACTGACATTGTTTACAGGAAGAGTGCGAAGCACCCTTCTGAGGAAAAATCTCAGAAGGAGCAGCTATATACCTCGGCAAAGTACTTCAAGCACATGATCAAGCCATTTGAAACTATCTACACCGTTGTCATGGAAGGAATGAAAGCAGATGGATGTGAAAAATGGGCCGGCTTGATCAGTCATCTACCCAACTCAATCCTGGTTGATGAGGTTCAACCCGATCAAGCTCAACCCAATGGTGCTCAACCCAAAGTCATTCAACCCGAGGCCAGCACATCAGGTACATCTGCTGATGATAACGCTGATGAGGTAGACTCAGATTTGGACCCAGACCGAGAATATGAGGATGCAAAGTGAGTTTTACATTTTCTTTGGCACATATACCTACTGATATCATCTTCTCAGAGCCCGAGCCAACTTCAAAGAACAGTGTACCAAATCGTGGAAGGCATTGATGAAAGCACACCCTGTTGTACTCGAGTTTGTCAACTACTGCGCTGAGAAGGACAACCTTGAAGGCCTTCTCACCATGCTCAACCTGGTATATACAATGTTTCATTGTTGACATTCGCTAACCTACATTGAATAGCTGACGGAAAACCCAATGCTATGCTCTACAATGATAACAAGAAGTTGAAGGACAAGGTCTTTGACCTCATTGAGCCCCCCTTCTATGGCGTTGCCCATGATGATGAAGATGCCAACCAGAAGGTGCTTGGTATCACTCATCCCACCATCCTCAAGCTATTCCTGGACTGGAAGGATATACCGAAGTATAGAGATGGCAACAAGGACCATCAAGCCAAGTGAGTAGTTCTCTTTCTTCGGTTGCATTTGTTGTGACTGATTCTTTCCTCCAGGGTGAATGAGCAGTACCGGTCTGTCACCGAACCCAAGGTGTTCAAAGCTTCAGGCTTCCCGGCCTTTCTATACAACATCCGGCTGGTCAAGTCTATGCACATGAAGTACGATTTCCTGCTCTCCCCGTGCCTTGCCAATGTATGTCGTTCTTTGTTCCATGTTTTGCACAATCCCTGACTTTCTTTCTTACAGTTCGGGAGGTTTGTTCTTCTATCGGAGCATGGGAGCGACGATGACAATAAGAAATCTACCAAGGCAACAAACGCCAACATCATGGAAGTGACGTCTATCACTATTCAGTTCACTGCTTATATTGCCTGCTTGGTATGTGCTGCTATCCTGAACTGACCCTTTTGCTCAACATTGGACACAGATGTGTCATGCACTTTCTCCCGCCAAGCAGTCATCCGAGAAGGACAAACGCTTCGTATACTCTGACTTCTTCTATCTGATCATCGACATATACGACAACATGCTCCCTGAGTTCCAGCATCGAACCAGTTACGACTCTCACTGACACTGTGACTATAGATAAATCTTCGGAAACTCAAAGGGCTGGGTTAAGAAGAGCCATCGCTCAGGAGAGGCCTTCACTGATCCCAAAGCTGTTGCCTTCTTGAAAGAGCTCAAGGCAGACCGTGATGCTGCTGCTAAGGCCCAGGAAGAGTGCGCTGCAGCTGCAGCTGCCAAGGCTCAAGAAGTGCACGACGCTGCTGCTGCCAAGGCTCAAGATGGTGCTGCTGCCAGTGGTGCCAGTGAAGGTCCAGCTGCTTGAGGTGTCAAATCATTCTTTCTCTCTCCCACTTTCTCTTTGCTTTTGTTCTGCTGTTGTGCTTTTGTATTGCATTTCCTATACCCATTGCTATCATGTAGTCTGTCATACCTGTTGCTATCTGTATCAGTACTGTGAATGAAATTGTGCCTGCTTTGTACCACCTATTTTATGATTGAGCAACCATGAGCTGTCTACTGAGGCTTGATAAGGACCTTCCAGGTTGTTGGGTACTAACCTGTTTGTACTAGCCTGTGCCTGTCTATTCATTCCCACCTGTTCTGGCTTCATCTCATTATTACATGTTATTCCGTGTCTATCTGGTTACTGCGTGTCAATCTGACTCTATTTGATCACCGTGCATCACCAACTCTATCTAATCAATGTGCGTCTATCTAAACTCATCGAATCACCGTGTGTCAAACTAACCTCATCTAATCATGGTGCTTCAGTCTAGCCCAATCTAATTGTGTCGCATCAATCTGCTGCCATCTAATCAAAGCTCTCAGTCTGGTCCCATCCAATCACGTCGCTTCAGTCTGTGCTCAACTAGTCACCACGCATCAATTTGTTGTATGTTATTCAGGTATTGATCAGAGGGTACCAATCTGATATGTGCTGATATTTTCTCAACAGTCCTAAGAGACTGACCAGGCCTATCAGGTTGGTAGTCCCTGATTCCAACTGCCGGGGCTGGTCAGTGACTGACCGGATCCACATAGGTTCGCTGGTGAATACACTTGCCGTAGAGTAGAATTCGTGCCTAAAGGTATAGTTTGTCTTTGGCCAGTTTTGTCAAAGGAGGGTCTACTCCTCACTTACTGAAGTAGCGAAGGATGGTAGTGATGATAGCAGCTTCAGATTCTGGGCCATCGTGGAAGTCCGTTCAGAATCTGACTTGGAGAGAATGAGTTATATGGTGCAGTGTGCGCAATCAAGCTCCATAAGAGGCCCCAATCGAGAGTTCATCAGGGGCCAACAAGCTATTCAGAGAGGGAATGATCAGGATATTAGTGTGACTGGGTATTCAGCGGAGATGAATAGCTCCTACACGCCCAACGGCCAACATCAAGAATTTACGGGTCCTGAGTGTCTCAAATGGGGATGCCATCTCAGGTGGAAAGTAACGGAAGCGGTAGGTCAATTGGGTACCTCGACTAGGATATTAGGAGCCATTATGAAGCTTCCAGTCCCAGTTGCCTGTTCAACGATCCATACACAAGATATGCGGTTCCAGAAGGGTTGAGAGCTGAGAAGACACCTCGACTTGTGGGAAATACGGAGCAAAATGATCGATTAGGTATGATTTGGACCACCGTGGCAGTAGATTCTATCATATATTAGATGTGTAGGTCAACTGCTAGCTTGAAATGAATAAGCAGTATCAAGCACGTGTTTGTGAACCTCTCATTATCCTGGTATGTATGAATCATTGCTGGAGTCTGCCAACATGATTGCGGCCACGGGAAGCCAAATGAACAGCACAAATTCACGACACCACGACACGAGATATTCCTCATATTCTATCCGCCTCCATCTCATTTAGGTCCGCTCACCTTTGACAGTTCGAAACATTCGTGTCACCTCTCTTATGGTATTTCAATCTCCACACACGCAAAAATGTAGACTGTCGCGGCGGACCTCGTTGATCACCGTTTTACTCGAACAGGTGGCAAGGTAGTTTCCCAGGTCCTCATCCTCAATACCCCGCTCTTCTGCACCACTCAAGAAGGTAGTCCACAAAATACCATCCAGATAGCATGGAAGACAGCAATGCTGAAAAGGTTAGCTCCTAACTTTTACATTTTGAACCTTGTGCTCACGATCGTGGCTTCAAAGTGCACCTCAAGAACTGTTTGGGCCATGTGCCCATATTTCCACCAAATTGTTGGACAAGAGGCGTCTGTAGTATGGAGAGGTCGAACTTGCGTTGAAAAGGGTTATTTCTCGTCGTAGATAGCACATCAGGTAGGCTTGTATTTTCTCGCCGCATGCTGTTCGCTCTAAACTGCAATAAAGACAGATGTGTGTATTAGACTTTGAAACTAGTAACAACAATAAACTCGTGGTGGTCATTAGATGTCTCTATCCAACACTAGCAATGACAGTTATGAATCTCTGCCAGCGCCTCAAAGAAAACACCGGTGGAATATCATATTTTCCCCGCGTCTTCAAAAGTACTCAGGCGTTGGTTGTCATCAACTCATCGCCCACTCGAGGTTGAAACTTTCAGCAATCACCAGATCTGACCTGGTGACACGTCGCACTAAGCTTTCAGACAAGAGGGAACGAGGCAGAGAAATAGAGAACTCTATACTGGTGAGGAATAAACCAGCTCAAGACTGGGGAATACATGCAGAGTATCTACTTCTTATATACTACTGAGAGGACTACGGCGTGTGTCTATGGTGAGGTATGACATCAAGGTATGACATCATGAAACAGTATCTGAAACAGGACTAACATGTGTCTACAGCATGTGGGTCCCTTCATGTATCTACCAT
Organism: Marasmius tenuissimus; assembly: GCA_029532415.1. Lineage (NCBI taxonomy): Eukaryota > Fungi > Basidiomycota > Agaricomycetes > Agaricales > Marasmiaceae > Marasmius > Marasmius tenuissimus. The sequence continues at coordinate 506,459 of JAQOTA010000067.1, forward strand.
GTGTCTATATGATAAAGATAAGATGGAAAATGATAAGATAAGGAGAAAAGATAAGATAGGAGGGAAATTCATGACAGAAACTCTCTGACGTACTACTCCGTCGGTTGCAAGCCACGGACCTTGCCAGTAGTCCTAATTTGACGAGACCAGAGAGGGCCCGAGGCCCTTTGAATTAGAAAACACACCAGTCACGATTGATCGTCTCTCGCCTCGAAACATCTTACATGTTGCTCTATGATCATGATTTGATCCCTCGCATCTAGCCATTGTTTAGTACGAAGATTTTTTCCCTGCAGCGTTGTCTTTGTAAGTAAAATGGTTCTTGGTTCATACTCGGCTATATGATAGTCTCTCGTAGAGAGATGCTTCAATACTAACAAACACTTTTTGAGGGTGGAGGGCGTGCTGTAGAACGAGTGTCTATTACCTTTTCTTTTTTCCCCCGGGAGACATCTACAACACTCGTATGTTTCTCTTAAACAGGTCTGGTACGTGTGAGCCCAGCATACAAGCGCGAATGACGACCATGATTCTCAATCCCAATCTTGATAGCCCGGGAATGGTCCGTAAGTATATCCTCGCATTCTTTCACATTTACATTCAATCTCATCTAAATGCCACGGTACTTACAGTTTCTCCCATCAGGTTTCCCGATACGTTGAAGCCCCAGGTTCTCCCCATCCCCACAACCCTCGGCCAATCTTTTAAAGAGGATTGGACGGGCCATTGAACCAATTATCGGTGAATCCTTTTGTGGATCTCCTACAAATTGAAGTGGTATGTAAGGTGATGAGCGGAATTGCATTTTGTCCGGCGAAATACCAAACCCACCTTCCTGTCGATGTCTGCCAAAAGCTCTGCAAAACACCGGTAGGTTAGAGTACCTTGATCATTCACCAGCTTTATCGCTTACCTACCGCCCACGACCGTAGAACCGTTGGGTTTTCACCCTTTGACCTCTCCTACATATGACTCAAAGTAAGGGGGCACAGAGAATGAATGAATAGGATCATGCGACTGTTGAAAACTCAAGGGAAGGCGGACGCACGCCGCCAAACCATATAGCGAGGTGAGTCGGTGTTCATCTTGTACCCGTCTCAATGACAACTTAGTTTATATCAGACGTTCAGAGCGGGTATCTCTCTTTGCAGAGACGGGTCATAACAATTTGTTCGCAGTATTAGCGTATTCTGACTATCACGGCTGAGCACTGACCGCGCGCCGTCATCCCGACCTGTCTTTCTCACTAAAGTTCACTCCAATAACTACTCCAATCCAACCTCAAAGAGTGATTTAGGACGACCTTCGTTAGGAATACGCCTCGACAGACAAGCAAGGGAGCTGTCAATTTAATATTGCTGGAATTATGTTCTACACATTTTCTCCCCATCGTAGCCACCTTTGAACATTCTCGGTATCTCGTTCGCAGCACGATGACGCCGGCGTCGACTCATTCACTACCATCTCCCGTATCTAGCGCTTCGGCGGTCATGCTTTTGTGAGCATTTGCTGTTTGCTCACTTTTGTTCTGATTTTCTTCCGTCGGTATGTTTGAGTTGATGTGTCGGCGCGCTCATATCAGCCGGCACAACAGCAAGAAGACCTTGTATGATGAAGTTCTATCTCTGACAGTCATGTGGGGTCAATGAGTCCGTCGTATTGGTGGACATAACAAGGTTTAACACAGCATCACAACACGAGGCTTTGTTCCCACCCTGACATCTATGTCCGGTGTGCGAGCGACAAAACAACATTCTTTATTCCCCCCCCCCCTCCCCCACCATCTCAGGCAACAATTTCCTCGGTTCTTCGATTCCGGAGGATGCCCGTCAATAATGTTCTTACTGACGCCAGAGACCTCCAGATTGGTCATCATGCCACCATACAAAGTGTGAGTGGCAATTTGACGACGCATACATATCATAGCAATCGAGGGGATACAGTCGAATTGGTACGTGGAAGCATGTATTAGACAGCACTATTCTGACTCGAGGCTAGTACGGGAATACATTTAGAAAGATACTCACGGGCGACATCATTGTGCGGAAGGATGTATTGTCACAGGTCCTAGAAGTTATTATTCCGCCTCAACGGCAAGAATCAGGATGTGAGGGATTTCAACAGCAGCCCAAAGTAACAAGAGTTAGGAAGATTATGCAACATGTCGAGGTTATGGGACTTGCTGGAAATTTCACGAGCATAACAGTCGAGGCATTGGATGGGACTCAAGAGGGCCTTGAAATCGTAAGCCCACTTCACAGGAGCTTGTCTTAATATTTTATGACCTGTTGCAGATATCAGAATGTGTATGTCGAGAGCTGGCATCTCGGCGGTATGTCCATATACGTGCCCGCGGAGTAGTCCTCTGACCGAATTACAGGTCGCCGCTATTCCCACAGCTGGTTGGAATAGGCCAGTCCAAGCAGCCAACATGGGTCGTGCATGATGGTAAGAGTCTTTGGTTAGTGGTTTTATCTGTGGAAACCGACAGTTACATCGAAGAGCTGGCAAACGGGTTGGAATTCAGCCGTAAGATGTGGGCTGAAGGGAGTCACGTTGTGTACTCCTACCTTTGGTATACACTGGTATATCCACCTTTCTGACACTCTACGTTGGCTGATGATATTTTTAGAACAATTCATATGACAATTTGTGCCGAGACAAGACTCTGAGATTGCCTGTGGGTGGTTTATTCATATGACTTTCCCCCCTAATAGTAGAACAGCAGCTTTCACCCGAGTGGGGTTTTTGGACCTTCAACCTCAAAACCCATGCCTGGCAATACGACATTCCTTCCATCTCCCTCTCCCCACCAAACATCGACCTATCTCTCGAACCGCTCGTCTATCCACCAACCCCACTTCGCCACGAAACACCACCCCGACTCGACCCCACCGAGATCGTCGCCTACTTTGAAAACCAACTCGGCGACTTTTTGCATGTGATTGCGTCATCAGGGGAGACAAGGCACATCGAAGACCTTTCAGCTTTCGCACGTCATGGTCTTCTGACCTTCGGGGCTGTTGTCGACCGAAACCAACCCGAAATTCTCGCCTACCTCCCCTCCGCCCCTTCCCCTCAATGGTGTTTTAACAACCTTAGTGTTGGCGTTGAAGCCACTTACTCCACTGAGGGTGAGTGAGTCTACCAAGTTCATCTTCATTGTGCTGACGTGTGTAGTACCATCTCGTGTGGATTTCTGCTCTGACCAGCCGGCGGCGCCGGTGAACGCGAATCTTCACTTCTACTGGGGCTCCCCGGATTCATCTCAACAACGTATTGCCTACCTCGCCCAGTCTCTTCCGTTTGCCGATAGCTGTCATGATCCGTTGAATGATCTGGGCAAGTGCCCCTCCACTTCTCGCCAAATCCTCACTGACCTTTATTTCCCTCAGAGCTCATTACTGACATTCATTTTTCCCTTGTCGGTACAATCCCGAACAACGCCACATCTTCGACCCCCATTTATCTCTTTGTCCCTCCAATTCCTATGGAGGATAGTGATGGGGTGTATTCCATACGCTATCCCCTTGTCGCCCCACTTTTTTACTGGTCCCTCGACCCGAACGGAGAACATGCGATATCTGAGAAGGATTGGGAGATGAACGGGATTCCAAGGCTTGAGGTTCTGTCTTGGATTGGCGCGTCGTGGGGCATTGGGCATCACTGGGCAGTAGACGAGTATTTCCAAATTCAGAACCATGACCTGGATGGTAGAAAATATGCAGGGGAATATCCCCTGTTGATACCAGGTCAGTCACAGCTCTGATTTCTGTTTCAGGACTCTCCTTACTCCAAGGATTCTAGGTGATCCTTTCGACACGAGAGTCCGTGACTGGGACGAGTCGGAAAAAGGTGAACATTGGAGTGACGCCAGCTCAGAAGGTTGGTATTCAAAGGCGTCGGAGATCTCGCAACTCATGCCATCCCATAGCCACTCAAGAGAGTGATCAGCTTCCCTCCGAAACTTCTCGGGCTACAGTTCGGCGAAATGGAAAGGCCCGGATGTTCAAATATAGTCAGAAGATCTCCAGGGTATTTAGGCGAATCACTCGAAGGTCTAAACTAAGTCCTGCAGCCTTGGCTGACATACCGACGGCACGAAAAACCCGGAAAGATGAAAAATATAGTTTCTAATCTGTATTCATTTGAACCTTTGATAACGTAGCTCCCTGACCACGATTCCTTTATTCAATAATTTTAGACTGAGTGTGATTCAACTCGAGTTCAACCCCGCCTTTAAATGTTTCATTGAAGCTATCGTTCTCGGAGAACCAATGTTCACCTGATAATTTTGTCTGTAGTGAGATTCACGGTCATACTCGAGATATCCCATTCGACCGAGGGCAGTGGTTAAGTCAGCTATAATTTGGCTTCAGCTCTGGGCTTGTAGGCATACAACCACACAAGCTGAGTCAGATCCCCAGGTAACTAATCGAGAACTTGTCTCAGAATGAGCCGCCGAGTTCACAAAGGAACACTGTGTTCAAACCGGCATGAGAGCATACATAATTCAAAATGTGCCAAGTCCCCACTGCCCGCAACATGGATGTTGGGATAGTTCTGCCCTTTGTTCCCCATAAATAGGAACACCATTCTGTTCGGCTTAGTATGGGGCCAGCTAAGACGACGTGACCGCCAGCTCTCGTCGACAGAAAAGATTGGACCTTTGGTTTCAGTCGGCCACAGAAACGTCCTGACTCTCCTCACTGGCAGAATACATCGAGCATGAGAATCACCGCCTTCAAACGAAGGTCAATGTTACCTCACCAAATCGGCATAAATGTTATCGCTCTTGAGTCACGATAGTAGCGGTGACTGTTCAATCTGACAGGGTGGTACGATGTGCCCACAGGAATGAAAGCTTGGGATACTCGTCCTTTAGACGCATAACCTTGAGTTTCGGGCTAATATCGCTACCGACCGACCATGTTAAGCTTGATCTTGGCCTCACAAGGACCTCTTTGATACCTGATCCTAGCAAAGATCACATCAGAGCGAAACAAATGACGGAGGGTTATGAGAATATACCAGGTACGACGAATTGTAAATAGAGGAAAACTCGGCCGTCCACAATCGACCTACCATCGCAAACTCACCGTGCTTTCCGAAACATTGAGGTCTTGAGTGGTGACGGAGTATACGTCTTTAGAAGTGCGGTGTGATGCTGCTTTTGACAGTGGCACTTTCCAAGTCTATGTAGCACTCAGGATATCCAAAGAAGAGATGGGTTCTGGGAGATAATCGAATAACGGCGGTCATTAACAAAACTGTTATGTGGAGTCCACGGCCAGAAACAAATCTCGGGGTCGTCAAAGATCCAACCAATACGTTCAAGTGCTCTGGAAGAGGCTCTCAAAACGCTGGCACGGTGGTGGGAACACCACGAGGAATCTTGATTATTTACGACAAGGGCATCGAAATATCAAAGCGGGACGGAAGCATTCAAGGCTGATGTTAATAATGTATCATTCGCCTGGGTGATATGTGCTTAATGAAAAAACTGAGGGACAGTATCAGAGAAATCCGAGCACCAAAGTGTACGGCAGCATTCCTTTTAGCTACAGAGATCCAGTGGGTACGAGCCTTCACCCTGTCATTCTCCCTTCGGCTAACTAAACAATTCTTCAGCCAATCGCGAGCTGGCTACGATTTGGATTAGTAGCGAAAAGCACAGGCGGGCTAGTAGTGCGAATGTTGTACTTACTCCGTTGTTGTCTGCTTGTGAATCCAAACCCATTGCTGTGGTGAAGACTCCCAGAGTTGATTGCTAGTTGGTCGTATGCAGTCACTCGGGGATGACAGAGATATTCTGAACTGAACCGCTTCATGATTTCGTGGGCTGATATGCTGTTTTACCTCGCCAGCTTTTCCCTAGGCGACACCTCTTAGCATTCTGGGCCCCGAGGGTGAAACGAGGCGCAATGGGGAAGACTGGCTGTCCTGATTGGGTTGGGACCATTCGAGGTTTCCAACATACTCACATTCACTGTTGTCACCAGCCCAAACCACTGCAAGGCACCAGCACCTCGCAGATAAAGTCGAACGTAGGTCATTGCAGCCTTACTCACAGTGAGCCTCCCCCTGAAACCCACCGCTGAACGTCATTAGACGCCGTTCGAATTCGCTCAAGTTCATCGGTTCCACAACACGACAAACGGCTGGCAGATTCTCACTACTTTATGTCCTCTTCAATCATCCACATACCTCAGCAGTGAATGTCTCGAATACCTGTTGGGCTTCGTAGTGGTGTTTTTATAGGCCCACTGGGAGGCCAACTCTGAGGGGCTGAACTTGCTGCAAACTTGCCGACAGAAGGGCGCATTGTGGATCATTTCCAAGGTATGTTCATGACTTCCCCGCATATCCGTCTCCTTCTTACGGCTCTGTTCTTACTAACCTAGTAGAGCCTCCAGGAAGTGTTGGGTCTCCACAATGTGGGGATTGGTTCTCCTTATTAATGCCTCTTGTTTACCCTTAGTATGGCGTGCGTCCAATAAAACAAGTCTCTCTGAACGTCAACATGGGTATTGGGCTGGCGGATGATTCTGACCGAGGTTTAGAGCATAAGACTTGAGTCTTGGTACACGGACGGGTCATACTGTCAGTGCAAGTGATCATCGACATCTATCAAGTTTGCGAAAGTAAGAAACTCTCTCGTCTAGTTCATAGGGATGATCCTCACTATTCACGCGTGTCACTATTCTATTGTAACAACGTGACTTGATGCAGCCTCGCCAGTTATTAGACGATTTGAAGTTTTAGAAGTCTCTCCGACACCTCAAAACTGTTGGGTCATTACGGGGGCTTATCGGGTCGATAGGGAACAAGGACCGGACTATTTCAGTTTAGTGGGTCCTTCCGTGGCTCCTCTTGCCCTCACTGAATGGTACACAAGGCTTTCATTGAAGCGCACCTATGATTCAACCCGCTCCAGCTGAGTATCCGAACCGACTGGAGTACTGGAACCGTTGGTCTTTGCCCCCCAAACACTTTTACCAACAAAGTAAAATCAGAAAGGCCCGCAGACGAGATTTACGAGGTTGTGTGGGTACCATAAATCCGCGAGAAAGCGTGCGGACACCTCTGCACCAGATAATGTGTTGAGTCTCTACTTCGTACTGGGCTTGATCATAACACAAAGCTTCCTGAGACAATCAAAGCAAGTAAATCCTATTGGAAAAACGGGCGAGAAACCTCGAATTCTCGCTGTAAACTATTCTACCTAGAGTATTACCTCATATGACGGAGCCGCCGCATTGTTTCTCTCGCTGAAAGTCAATCACAACTCCTCCGATTTGATGTTTGAAAATTGATTCAAGATCACCCCTAGGAAAAAGATCTTGTGCCGAGCAAGAAACTTGTGGATATATCACTAATAGATATACTACTGGTATCTCTCCCTTCACTGCCACTCTCAAACCTTCACAGCGAAATAGCACGGGCTCAACTCATCAGCTACCATCTCGCGTCTCCCAGCGCTTCAGTTCGATACAACATAGCAATGCGAGGCTGTGTTCCCAGCCTCACATATACAGCTGGTGTGCGAGCGACGGAACGGCGTTCTTCCTTTTCCTCCCACCATCACAATCAACAACTTTCTCAGTTCTTCAACTCCGAGAGAATGGCAATGAACAACGTCTTCACTGACGCTAAAGGCGTCCAGATCGGCCATCATGCAATTATACAAAGTGTGAGCGGAAATTTGACCACGCATACATGTCACAACAATCGAGAGGATACGGTCGAATTAGTACGTGGAAGGATGTACCAGATAGCAAAGCCCTGACTCGGGGATAGTACGGAAATATGTTTCGAAAGATACTCATGGGCGATATTATTGTGCGGAAGGACATCTCGTCGCAGGTCCTGGAAGTCATTGTTGAACCTCAACGGCGAGAATCAAGATGTGAGGAATTACAACAGAAATCTAAAGTGACAAGAGTTAGAAAAATTATGCAACATGTTGAGATTATGGGACTTCCAGGAAGTTTTACAAGCATATCACTTGAGGAGCTGGGCGGGACTCAAGAGGGCCTTGGAATTGTAAGCAAACCTCACAGGAGTTTGGCTTGGTATCTTATGGGCCGTTGCAGATATCAGAGCGTGTGTGAAGAGCTGGCATCTCGTCGGTATGTCCAGATATGTACCCGCAGAGTAATCTTCTGACCAATTTACAGGTCACCGTTATTCCCCCAGCTAGTGGGAATAGGTCATTCCAAGCAGCTGACATGCATTGTACATGGTGGTAAGAGTTTTTAGTCAGTGATTTATTTGTAGACACTGAAAATTGCATTGAAGAGCTAGCAAATGGGCTCCAATTCATTGATAAGACGTGGGCCGAAGGGCGTTGAGTTGTGTGGTACTACCTTTGGTATACAAAGGTATTTCCAGCTTTTTGACATTCTACGCCGGCTGAGGATGTCCTTAGAACACCTTGTATGATACTTTGCGCAAAGACAAGACTCTGACATTGCCTGTAGGTGGTTTATTAATAGAAGTTACCCCCGCTGATAGTTACACAACAGGTTTCGACTGGGTGGAGTTTCTGGAATTTCAACCTCAAAACCCACACTTGGCAGTACGACATTCCTTCCGCCTCCCTCTCCCCACCAAACACCAACACCTTTGTCAAATCATTTGTCTATCCACCAACCCCACTTTGCCAAGGAACACCTCCCCAACTCAATCCCATCGAGATCGTCGCCTGCTTCGAGAACCAACTCGGCGACTTTTTGCATGTGATTGCATCATCGGGGCAAACGAGACACGTCGAAAATCTCTCAAATTTCGCATTTCATGGCCATTTGACCTTCGGGGCTATCGTCGACCGAAACAAACCCGAAGTTCTTGCTCACCTTCCCTCTACCCCTTCCCCTCAATGGAACCTTCAGAATTGGAATGCTGGTGTTGAAGCCGCTTACTCCACTTCGAGTACGTCTATCCACCCAATCCGTCTCCCTTGGGCTGACTTGTGTAGTGCCATGGCGTGTTGATTTCTTTTCTGACCAGCCAGCGGTGAAAGTGAACCTCAACTTCTCCTGGCGCTTTCCAGACATACTTTCACTACGCATTGCCTACCTCGCCCAGTCTCTTCCATTGGTCTATGGAAGTCATGATCCGGAAAATGACCTTGGCAAGTGCACCTGAGTCTTTTGTCATCCATCCACTGACAGCCACTTCTCCTCAGTGTTAATTACCGACGTTGGTTTTTCTCTTGTCGGCACAATCCCCAATAACTCCACGTCCCAAACCCCCGTTTATCTCTTTGTTCCCCCAGTTCCTATAGAGCGTAGTGGCGGGATGTATTCCATTTGTTATCCCCTTGTCAACCCAGTTTTCTACTGGTCCCTTGACCCGAACGGAGAACATGCAATATCCGAAGAGGATTGGGAGATGATTGGGATTCCCAGGCTTAAGGTTGTGTCTCGGATTGGTGCATGGTGGGATATTGGGGCTTACTTTGTGGTATACGAGCACCTAAAAATGAAGAACCACGACTTACGGGGTATGGAATATGCACGAGAACGTGGTTATCTGAGATTAGTACCAGGTAAGTCGCAGTTCTCTTCGCTTTCTTCGTCAGTGGCTCATTATGGATTTCAGGTGATCCTTACAAAGTCAGAGTCTTTGATTGGCATGAGTCAGATGCAGAAAAAGACTGGAGTGCCACCGACCCGGAAGGTGAGTTTCATGAACATCGGAGAATGTGTCACGAAGTGCTGAACGTCTATTGGAGACGGCAGAGGCAGAGAGTGGTGATAACAAGCTAGGAGAGGAGCAGCAGGCTCAACTTAGACAGAGATAAGGCAGAACTGGTCCCAACAACAAGTTAGATCTATTGTAGAGAAGGAAAGAAAAGGAAACTGTACTACTCACCTGGTCCCAACGACAAGAGGTCAAGATGAGGGACCAGGTGAAGACTAGCTAGCTTATATACCTATCCTACAGTCAGAGCTGGAGTTGGAGTGGCTACCTATGAGTCGTGTATGAGTAAGTATGAGTCAAGGATGAATAAGGAATGAGTCGATATGAGATAATGGGATGGCTGCGCGATGTGGGTTAAAGCTGCACGATGGTGGGTTAAGAAAGGGAATTGTGAGAAATAAGGATGTATAGTAAGTGACCGTGAGAAAAGAACATGTGATAATCATGTGAGTAAATGGTGGAGGGAAAAGTGGCGTCTTCATGACAGAATGTACAAACTCATGCCATCATATAGCCGCTGACAATACTAATACCACTCGCCTTGAAAACAACCTGCGAGGAGACGAGTCTAGTATCATGAGTACGCGCAAAGAGAACACTCGGGTTATCAAGTACACTCAGAAGATCTCCAGAGTGTTCAAGAGAGTCACTCGGAGATCAAAAGCTGGCCCCATTGCTTTGGCTCATAGACCGCCAACTCGGAAATAACAAAAGATGTAGTCTCTATCTTGTATTCCGTTCAACCTTCGAACGTACTTACAGTTCACTAGCTCACAATTTTAGACTACATTTGATATGTGCTTCTGATTGAGTTTAGTCTCACCTCTGAATATCACTGCGAGGGCACGACTCTCCGCAAACGATATCAATTTATACTTTAGATTATTCAGCTGGCCTTGGAGAACAGTGGGGTAAAGAGAGGAATAAATCTGCTGGGATTTGGCATGTAGAACCTCGGATTTTGATCACACCTAATAGGTGTACGCAGCCACACAAGTATCGGCCCACTTTAGCTAAGCCCAAACGATGAGGTGTTGACTCTCCAAAAATCACAATATTTGCCCGAAGACAATACAACGGGTATCTAGACTAGATAAAACTGCATTGAAAATGAGGGAAGATGAGAAAATGAGTATACCGGGCCACAGGACCCCAGAACAGGAAGGTCGAGATAAATTCTCGCTTCAGCGGAATATCTTGGACCCGACTAGTGCCGTGGTTGCTACTTGAGCATCCAGTTCTCTATGTGGTGCTTACTGAGGCCTGTCAAACGTGAGGCCGTTCCTGGTGAAATAAAAGAGGCAAATATGACTTCCCGTACGATGGATCCAAAGTACTTTTAAACTCGGCTGAATGTGAGTATATGCAAGAATCCCACACCACCCTCACGAAAATCGAAAGGTTTAGTTGTAGAGTTTCGACTGAGACCCACGAACCATAACAATAGCAGTAACCGTTTGAATCAACCGACTCTGACGAGTGATTTGACAGCGATGAATGAGATGATCGGTATACACACGAGCGAAAGCCGAAGAGGCATCGTTCTAGCTCAAACATGTGAGTGCCAATGAGCCTCCAATTGAGAACATCAGACTACTCATGTAACCTGATTTGCTATAGTGTTTATGAGATGGTAGTCTTCTGTCCTCCTAACCGTGAGAAACGACCAAGGCCTACGATACATTATCTGTTGAGCAATACGCTCTCAGCCTGCGTGATTTCCGAGTATATTCTCGGGTGTGATTCAAAGGTGGCGACGTGAGCAGTTGAATTATTCAGCATCGCAGGTAAGCAATGCAACACATCGGTCCTCAGATGCTATCGTCGTCGTTTCTAAACTTCCCTTGTCCTGGTATGCATGAAACCCTCAGCCGATTAAAACTCAGAAACGCGAGGTACCTCGCCATTGTTGCTGAAATATGGCCAGCCTCACAATTGCTAGCACCGGAGGACCAACGGACGGCGCATATTTACCAACCAGATTTTCCTCCTAACTTCTCCGCCTCCATCTTGTTTGGGTCCGCTCATCCACGGTCCAAATCATCCATGACACCTCTAACATGGCACTTTAATTATCAAGTGTCACGGCGGAGCTCGTTGGTCACCGTTCCCACTCGGACCTGATAGCAAGGTGGTTTCCCCCATTGGGATGTGTATATAACGCTGGTACTTTGAGGCCCTCATCCTCAATTCCCGAGGGTGGTCCACGAAATACCGTCTAGATAGCACAGGAGGCACCAATGCCTACCAGGTCAGCCCGTATTTTTTACGTTCTGAATCTTGTATTCACAATGGCTTTGGAGTGCGCCTCAAGACACGTACCCACTTGCTGCTAATTCGTCAGACAAGGGGTGTCCGTGTTATAGAGAGGTCGAGATTGCCGTGTTGAAGGTTCTTTCTTATTTCGGATGGCACATCGCGCAGGTTTGAATCTTCCGCCGCACGCCGTTTGTCCTAGACCTTCAATAGATGATGATCAGTTCGCGGCGATCATTTAATGAGGTACATGCCTCCAACTAACACCAACAGTGATGTCTCCAAACCTCCGCCGGAGCCTCCAACAAAAACGCCGGTGAAATATCAAATTTTCCCCGTATTCGTTCGCGAGTCATCAAACATGTTCCGCCGTTGGCTGTCATTGATCAATCGCCCACTCGTCAAAACTCTTCGGGATACTCCTCGGCCGGTTGCTAGCCACGTAGCCAGCCAGTAATCTTAGTCCAACGAGAGTAGATAGGCTCAAGGCCCTCTGTCTCAGAAAACTTGCCCACCACGATTGGTCGAGCCAGCACATAAATCTGTATGCTACAGTCCACCAGTGACCCCACTGATCTGCGGATTTTTACCCATAAAAATGGATCTTAACTGTCCTTTAGGCTGAGTACCATTGGGGTGCACGAACGTTACCGTGAGCCTCTCAAGCAAAGGTTTTGTAATCAAGCTGGAAAGCTTTAATGAACTCGGTGCGGGGAAAATATCGATACGATATTCGAGTTAAGCACCAATTCAGTCCTTTTAGCTGCCTGCCGACTAAACTCGAGTGTTTCCGTGCCAGAACATGGGTGGCTGCTGTCTGTGCAAGCTATGTGGCTATAGCACACATGTCCGCGAGCTCAGTTCCCTGTAGCCGCCGCTACAAACTCCCATTCTCATTCCAGAAACCCCACTCCTGAGCTCTCGGCGGCATTTGGATAGTGGGTAAATTCCATGTGAGAGATTTTATCCAGGATTGGTTGTCTCGAATGATGCTTTCGAGCGTCGTGTTTATGAGGAAATCTCAGAGGTAGAAGCTGATAGGTAAAGTATATCTCACAGTATTTAGTTGTTCCTTTCGTTACTGCTAGTAATTGTTGTGTACAGATTGTGGTGAGCTCTGTTTCCGTATATAGATTAATCCCTCATGTGAGGACGGAAATCAGAGGCAACCCTTTACCTCTGTTTATTTCACTGATGGCCAACCCTTTTGTGTAACAGGCCGCACTGAAGAGCTAAGTGTTTGGGTGGTAAAATTTGAATTCAAAGAACGCGTGGAGTGGCGGAATTGGTACCATCTTTGCCAGTGAATGAAGGGGCCATCCATAGCTGTGTGTTTGAGCCAGGCAACAAATATTTTGCGTTACATCACACGGTCCAACACCCTGCCACTCTGGCAGCGTGATAATTTGACCTCTGCCTCTGCCAGGAAATGACGCAGTGGCTCTGACTATCTGATTGCAATGTGGACCATTGTCATCCACAAGTAGAATTATCTACCCTCCTTTTGAGTGATAAGAGTATCCAAGATCTAAAAGAAGCCAGTCTTCATGACTGAAGTTGGAAAGCTCATTCCAAGCAGACCACTCAAGGTATCTAGCACTAGCAGCAGGGCATGTTGCCAGGCTGGCAGGAAGTGCAGACTGGGTGATGCAAGGCAAAATAATTCTTTTGTGTTCATGTTATCATAAAAGCCAGTAACAAGGTGGGGGAAATTCATTGCTCACGAGAAATATGACATTCATTGAATACACCTCTAGTATGGTGATTCCTCTGGCCGCTCATTCAAAACTCGACTTTGTTCCGTATTCAGCATCAATTTGCTGGGTTCTGAATTTATAGCTACATTAGTCGGTAAACGCGTCATGATATATCAAGAATGATCATATGCTGGTCATATGCCTCATCTCCAGTTGATTTATCAGCTCTACCACATGTTCAGGCCTATGAATCTTGTGTGATCAGCAAGTATTCTCTCACCTTCCCGTGTGAGCTCCAGATATGGAAATACGTCATCAAGGGGTTTTACATATACTATATCAAAAATAGAATCTCCCCTGAGTTTTGAACCTGAGTGTTCTGACGATCTCAGACGTCATTCACATGTGGAAGCTGAACTTGAAAGGTGTCTCATATTCTGTTTGGGTGTTCTTACAAGCGACTCATTGCAGTGATTCAGTAGGACATAAATAGTTCCTCTTCTTCCCATTCCCGTGACAGGTCACTACAGGAGCTCTACTAACTGCTTTTGTTCTATAAGGAGTCAGGCAGGGCACCTGAGTGCACTAGATATACTTCCTGATGGGCTGACAGCTCATAGTCCCGCACTAAATTTTCTAAGAATAGCCTCAAACCAACCTCTTGGGTGGTCATCGGAGGCTTCAGACTGTAAGGGTAGATTGTGAGAATCAGTCCATTGTGACTTATTGACTCTATAAATATAGACCTCTCTATGCTTGAGGAGCAACAAACTTCTCACTGTTTCCCCAACCTTTTCAGTGTGACCACACATCCATCACCAGTACTCAGCTATCATGGACCTCAAAGAGCCCCTTATTATTTCCACCGGCTGTCTCGAAGACCCATACACATGTCATATAGTGTCGGGCGTCCCTTTGGCTCAGTCCTGCGTCAGTAGTCAAGCTGGTCGACTTTACTTGCCGAGCTAACAACCCGACGACACCGGCAGTTTTTATTTCTCACCTATGGTATTGTTCGGCCATACCGGCTCAATAATGAAACTCATCATGCCTTGTACCCTTAGGAATCCATCTGGTTCTGTTCGGCGTCTATATTACGATTCTGGTGAATCGTAGAGAAGAGCGGTTTCGCGTACACTGCCTTCTCGTTGCCGGCCTATTTGCGGCAAGCACCGCGAGCATCATACTTAACACATACTATGCTTTCCTCAATTTGGAGCTATTGGAAGGTAGACTCAACATGCCGTTTGTCAGATCCGGGCCGGGACAAATAAAGATTGGTCCCGAGCAGCTCGATTCACTGGAACTCGAAATCAAGCAATTTCCCTTGCAGCGTTCTCTTTTGTAAGTTTGTTTACATTGCACCCAAGCATCACTAGTGGCTGGCTGCTTATAGCTCACAACAGTCGAATTGAATATGCCGTACAAGGGATTACGGTCGCCTCTAAGTACGTCTGGACGTAAATTATCTCACTTCTGTTGCTAAGGCCGTGGTTTGCTAGTGTACTCACTGATATTATTCTCGTAAGCCCACCCGTAGGATTGTTGGGTTGTCTGTCTCACTTGGCAACGTCACCTTGAAGCTCTGGAGATGCCATCTGATTTGGGGAAGGCAAATGCGAGTGATAATCATTCCAGGCCTCCTGTGCCTGGTCAATACTGGTGACTTCCGAGAACGTCTCTATCTCTACTACAGTCTGATTTGTACCAAAACACCCAGTCTTAGGTTGCCTTACAATGGTCCATTTTGCGGGGGAAGACATTTTTCAGCGCAATTCCTTTACCTTCCTTCAGCAATTATCAGACGCTCCGCGGCTAGATACGAAGCTGACCCCTCAGTCCATTGTCTTGCTATGTTTCTCCATCGGAAACATGTGCAGTAATCTCTTATTGACGATGATGATAGGTGACCCTGCTTTCCGCCCCTTCTGAATTCTTCTCCGGTGACACACTTGATTCCACAGCTGGGCGGATATTTTATATCAGCCGACAAGTAGCGAAGGTTCTCAAGCAGCCAATCCATAAAATGTATAGAATGGTAATTCAAGCATCGTAGGTGGAAATTTAGCAACCGGATCTTTTGTTTCCGGCTCACGGTGTACTCGTTGAAGAGTCGAATCGGGGGTATTATACCCCCTGGCTCTCCTGACGTTTACAGTCTTACTAGTTGTGGGTTATTACTACGAAATACTCTTCGAAGTCGGACAAGGCGACGAACTTGTCATCTCGGATGGCTTGGCCTTGGGGTCAAGGACTCTATATTGCTCCTTTATACCCATCATGGTGCGCAAATTTTCAAGTATGAGGGTCATTATCTTGACTGGTCCCTGATATGTCTAGGGAATTGCTTCAACATTAATTGTTGTGCACTCAGTACTGGGAATTGCTATTACCGACGAAAAGTCCTTCAGAGCGACTGTTCTAGGAGAGGGCCACCGGAATGGAGGAACACGAGGGATTCTAGATGATGTTATTGATATCAGGAGACACGAGTCGGCCATAAACCCAGGTGTCTCAGGCGAAGAACAAGCAGTGGGTATACAGTGAGAAAACAAGTTAAGGAACCTGACCAGATCAGCAAATTAACGCGAGGCACGGCACAACGCAGGATATGGCCTCGAGTTACAAGTTTTCGTTTTGTTTTCATACTGATGCTGGTATTATGTTGAGTATTTCAAACGGGCCAAGGCCGTTAGATTTTCCCGTGAGATCTTAGGCCTCGGGGCCTGAGATGCTGCTATCGGATAGGAATGAACGAGAAAGGAATCTGAGAGGTACAGTTGGAGTATGATGTCCCTGGACCTGCCCGATCCCTAAGTATCTCGTTGGTGTTCTTGGAAAGGTATGTATGTCAGGAATTATTTCAGTATATGAAGGAGGGCAATGAACTCCCCATTGGCAAATGAAATGGTGCTGCACCCTTGTTGAGTTTGAACATCGTGCGAGTAGCATTCTTGCAGTGCACGGTTACATTGATTTTGAGAGAAAGGGTTCCTACACTCCGACCAAAGAGAATGACCCCGGTTCAAGTGAGGATACACGGAATTTGTGACTCATGCTTCTGGAAAGGCTCGCCCGAACGATCAACAAATGATGCGAATGATCTCGATGTCGAACCCAGCGGTCAGGCGAGAAGTTGAACAAAGGCATCGAGGGAGAGACTGGAGCCAGACACTTTTGCGCCGGACCGAGAAGTGTTGTTTGTATTTGGATATGTACGGTCTAGAAAACAAGGAGTCAGTATTAGGAGGACGGAAGATCTATTGGGACGAGTTATAGAGATCTAATTGCAGTTAAAGATCCAGTGATAGCGACCTGTGACTGTAGGTTTGCTTTGGAGCGAGGAAACGAAATCCAAATAGCGCTTCAATGGTTCTCCAACCGGATTATAGGGAAGGTAATTATTGAGACACAATCTTTAATACCCTAGAATTCGGATAGATTACAACGGTGGGGAAATGAAGTGCCACCGACCCTTCCGACGTATATGTTGGAGACTTCAGTGCATATCCCTTAAATCCTTGATCTGTTTGCCGGTCCCCAGCCATGATAAGAGATGGCAAAAACTGTGAGATGATACTTCGTGTGCTTGGCCGAACTCACCTCAACACTGAGTTGTCTGACATTTCTGCCTATCTTCTGTCCCGGGAACTTGAGAATACAGGGAAGGCAACTAATTTCTTTCACTTTTTCATTGGCGGGGGGCTACCTTGGCTTTCAAGGGTGAAGAAGGACTCATAGCTCAGACAAAGCACGGGTCATGAAGGAAAACGTACCATCCAGATCCTTCTCCTGTCCATTGGCGTGTAAAGTCAAAGCCAAGCTAGACATCCACGTCCTCTAACACCAGACAGAAATATTCACATATCAAACTTGGATATGCGAGACTGCTTCGTAGCTTCAGTTCTGGGCTCGGTCACGGAATAGGCTTGTGTTGAACGAGCTTGGAACGACAACCATGTCATTTGGCTTATCGCTGACAATAGAGCTAGTCCGAAGATAAGGAAAAATTGATGGCAGAATGGTTGAGGGAACGGAAGTGATGATGAGATTGACGCGGTGATGATGGTATGAAAGCAGGTTCAGGCGGAGTCCGAATCATGACGGTTTCCGATTTGTGTTACGTGGGCGCTTTTTCAGTTGCTTACAACCCCCATTTGACGTTGGGGTCCTCTTGGTTTTACCACGGTCTTTTAATGGCCGAGAAGCCTAGCCAACCTCTAGTTCGGTGAGATCAAAACTGGAACGAAAACTCTCGAAGCTCGTTATTTATCACCACACGATATATCCTCACCACACCTTGTGTTCCCGGCTCGGATACTTTCTTTGATCAAACCTACCTTCCTCTCCAGCGCTGATCAACCCTTGTTTTTTTTTGACGGATCGGCAAGACATCCAAAGTGAGATCCTTCAATCTCGACGGATGTATTGTACTATGCAAGCACCGGAGATTAATCCACATTTTCTGCTAGTTGCCACAACCAGGTCAACCATTTGCGCGACGGTGTCATAAACTGGAGCACTCGAGTTGTGGTACCCAGTATCGCAATTTTATCACTAATGATCATCCATCAAGTCCGGGAATATGATAATTGATTAGGTGAGTTTATCGTCTCGTTTCTAGGGACGACCTCGGAAGATCTCGGAGGTTGCCATTCCCCAAGTCCTCAATAACCATGAGCTAATCATAATGCAGCCCCGCCGCTCTGATCTTTTGACAAAATATGATAGGTTTCGATTTCCCCGACACGTCAAAATTGTCGGGTTATGATGACAGTTTGTCGCTATGACTCCGAGCACTGTGGTGCTTAATTATCACACAGACTACATGAAGTCGTTGGCCCGGCAGTCCTTGAACCCTTGTATGCTCTACTCGAAGTGAGGAGGGATGAGATCATGCGGGTATCAAGAATTTGACGGAAGGCGGATGTACTCCGAACCAGATGTTAAGGTACCCCGTAAGTATTCATCTTGATTATATCAAAAGAATTCTCAAGGTGCCCGGCGCGGGTGGCTCTCGTCAAGATCGCCCGGTCAGTGTTCCAAGTCAACTTTTCACTGCCCTGACTAGATACCACCGCACGCCGTGTTCCCGGCCTGAAGGACACTATACTTGAGAACTGTTTCTTTCAAAAAATGTAGGACGATTCGAGAACGGTTGTCGTTGGTGATAAAACCCTTGCTTCACGAGCAAGCAACGATTCAGCATTCATTACTAGATAATGATTCGGTCCCATTCACCCCCATTGCCGCCATCCTCGACTTTTGTTGATATCTCTTCCACAGCTCACGACCTTCCATCTCCCGGCTGCAGCGCTTCGGCTGGCACGTTGAATACCAGTGGCTTTGGCGCGTGTTCGCTGATCCCTACTTTCAATTGGTTTCTAATCGGTCCAAACATTTGGACTGATGTGGCAGCGTTCATATCGGCCGGCACAATAGCAAAAAGATCTGGCATCAAGAAGATTGATTTCTGATGATCATGTGAGCCCAATGAGTTCCTTGCATTGGTGGACATTATGAGGACTAATACAGCATTCAGGACCCGGGGCTTTATACGCAGCCTCACATATACGGCTAGTGTGCGAGCGACGGAACAAGGTTCTTCCCTTCCCTCTGCCATCACTACCAACAATCGACTCAGTTTGATTCTTCGTGGATGGCAACGAATAATGTCTTGACTGACGCCAGAGATGTCCACATTGGCCATAATGCAACCATTCAAAGTGTGAGCGGCAACTTGACGACGACAAACACATATTATAATGATCGAGGGGACGCGGTTGGATTGGTGTGTGGAGGGATGTCTCTTCGCAGGTCCTAGAAGTGGTTGTCGAAACTAAACACCAGGAATCGGATCGTGGGGAATCACGACAACGGTCGAAAGTGATGAGAGTTAGGAAAACCACGCAACACGTCGAGGTAATGGGACTCCCAGGAAATTTCACAAGCATAGCAATTGAGAGATTGGACGGGACTCAAGACAGCCTTGAAACCGTAAGCACACTTTGTACGAGTTTGGCTTGGTATCTTATGAGCCATTGCAGATATCAGAGCGTGTATGTAGAGAGCTGGCATCTCGGCGGTATGGCCAGATACATGCCCATGGAGTGGTTTTTTAATTTGATCTCAGGTCGCCGCTACTCCCCCAGCTGGTTGGAATAGGCCAGTCCAAGCAGCCAATGTGGATTGTGCATGACGGTAAGGGTTTTTTAATACTTACCTCCCGGTTAAGCTCGGAGTCGGAATGTCAGAATGAGCTTTTCGAGGTCTGAAGCAAATCGTCTGGTAGCTAGATGCATACACCGGATGTTCAGTATTTAGAATTGATAAAACGGAAGAATGAACGCACCTACTCGTTCAACATTTCCCTCCCAGCGAATTACAATGGATAGAGACCAGTATACAAACATTTGGAGATTGGCGAGTTGAAAATGGCACGAGACGACGAGCGTGAGGTAAATAAAAACTATCTTAAAGGTCTTTACAGCCGTAAGAGGGCACAGATGTGGTTTGAGGCGGGAGGAAAGATGGAGACACCGGACGCAAGTTTAAGCGGAGTCCGAAGATGCGCAAATCGTTTGCCTATCCCAATTTGGAATTTTCGCTTCCTTTTCCGCTCCTCCCATCACGTTCAGCATCTTTGGCGGCTACTTCATCTCTGGACTCGTGAGTTCTAAGTAGCTTCATTTGCAACACATTATCGATAAAAACTTGCGTTCTTCGGATTGCCTCCACTCGTCTCGCCCTGGTGGATGGTATGCTGCAAAATTAGATTTTCAGGCCAACGATCGAGCATTGCCCGCACGGTCAATCAAGATACGGCTCTGATTATTGCTAACTGAGGCTTCATCCAACGTTTTGTGTACCAAAATCAAAGTTGCCGCCGGTACAATTCTTGAATCCTCCCAGTTCGATCCTTGTACTCAATTATCAGCTTTTTGCCATATATTCAACCGTTGAATAGGAAAAGGCCCCAATCACATATCCTGCCCGAAGTACTTTCGCGTCGCTCTTTCAGAGCACGCTAACCTCAACTGCAGGCTCTAAGTAGCTCTGTGACATGAAAGCTCGTCACACAATATATTTGTTCTAGTTCAGAAATTACCGCAGGAGAGTTCTACTGGGTGCCACGTTGTTGTCCATGCCTGGGTCGTCATGAATAATGAGCGCTTTACGGTCACCTCGAGCTTAAACAACCCGAATCGACCCATCGAATCTTCTAACGCCGCGGATTCAAGTTCAGAGAGATATAAATGACCGGACGGTGTGATTACGGTCAGTACTTTCTTCTGGGCTTTGAGTGACATACTGACTCGCCACAGCAGATGAAACGTATCGGTAATGCACGCTTACCCAGAGGCCCGCTTGGATTTCACAGAAAGTTGATGCCTTGTACGTGAGCTGTCGCTATCTCAATGGGCCCGTCGAAGTTAATGAATGCGACAACCGCGCTGTCATCTTCCAAAGTATCTGTCCAAGACGCTAGTGTAATAACCCCGAGAAGGATTGATGAAATAGTAAAGCCACTAGCACTTTGATACGAGGGTTCATCGAGGGAGGTATACGTGCACCTTCAAACTAGATTGTGAGTGAAGTTGATCTCTTCCTTGTCCTTTTCATCACTGACGAGAGCTATTATGAACGATGATTGCGGGTAGACATTGCATAATATTGAAGGTTGTCTCACTGTGCATATCTAATGAAAACCATATCTCACTACCGACTAGTCTTGAAGATCACTTTAGTCAAAACTGACCATTTCGTTCTCACATTGGATGGATGTTGAATCAAGACTAAGCCTCGTTGACTCTGAGAACGATGTCAATCGCCAGATGATTCGAGCAGCTTGGCCATTCGATGTCAATATATGTGGGTTCTGTTCATCCTTCCTCCCGGGTGCTCGCAGCCTTGCTAACCTCCCGTTGAACTTTTGTTTCTGTAGGTGCCACCGTTTCCCTCAATTACAATCTTCCGTTTTGTGTTTGTATCTCTTTTGATCGATGTGGCAGCATTCAATCCGGATCCCCCGGCACAACAGCTGAGTTGCCAATCACATCGCTGTAATGTCGTGATCCTTTTTTTTGTGCTGGTGAATTGTTGACTAACTGACGTCGGATTGGTAAATTACCAATACAGCATTAAGACCACAAGGCACCGTATAGAGCTTCACATACTTTATTATGGCCGGTGTACCAGGGCCTTGACACTTTCGTTCTTTCTTTTGTGCCTCGACCAAAGCCAACTTCCCCACTGACTCCTCCCGATTTCGGGTCAAAGTTAATGAATCATATTTTTTTCGGGGCCAAAGACACTCGAATTGGCGATCATGCTACCATACAGAGTGCGAGTCATGATGTTGTTGAATCCGGACTACCGGATATATGGACCGTTGTATCGGGCTGCATATATGCTTCAATTGTTTCACTATGATCTATGCTATTCCTAGTCACTCCTGTTATAGAAGATACAGCCACCTCTGTATAGTATATAAGTAGCTCTGTATCTACATGCAATACCAGTACTTTTACTACTCTCGTTGCTGCCTCTAAGCCTATCTCCAGGTGAGCTAGTCTGTCCCATGCTGCCACTGCGCGGGCAGGACCTCTGCCTCAACAGATGTGACAACAAATATCTATCACAATCACCGTGGGGATACTATTGAATTAGTACGGGGAGGAGGTAGACTAGCAATGAGGCTGACTGACTAATAGTATGCAAACATGTACAGGAAGGTTCTAATGGGAGACATTGTTGTGCGGAAGGATATATCGCCAGAGGTCCTAGATGTAATTGTCGAAACTCAACGGCAAGAAACTGAACGTGGAGAGCCACTCCAGCAACCTCAAGGATGAAGGTCAGGAAAAGAATGCAGTATGTTGAGGTAGTTGGACTTTCAGGGAGTTTCACGACTATAAAAGTTGAGCTATTGGACGGGACTCAAGAGGCTTTTGAAGATGTAAGACCACTAAAAGGGGGTTTGGTTTATTGTTTGACGAGCGATGGCAGGGATCAGAGCGTGTGTAGAGAGCTTTCATCTCGGCGGTATGTCTAAATATTTGCTCGCGGAGTGCTCTTCTAGTCTAGTTTCAGGTCGCCACTGTTCCCCTAGCTAGTAAGAATAGGCTGGTCTTACTGGCCGACGTGGATCGTGCACGATGGTAAGTGTTTTTCAATGGTGGCTGCACTTAGAAGCACTGAAAATTCCGTCGTAGAACTGGTGAACGGAAGTAATCTATCAGTTCATTGGGCGAAAGGGAGTAGAATTGTGTGGTACTACCTTTGGTATAGCGCATATTGTTCAGCTTTTCGGCATCCTACGTTGGCTGAACATCTTTAGAACACCTCGGTGTTTGCTTTACCTTCAGACAAGACTCTGACAATCCCTGTGAGTGACCAAGTTGTTTATAGCACCCACCGCCAACTGATGATACAACAGGTATCGTCCGAATGGAAGTTTTGGAATTTTAACCCCAAAACCCATGCTTGGCAACACAACATTCCATCCATCTCCCTCTCCCCGCCAAACATCGACCTCTCCCTCGAATTACTCTTGCTTTCACCAGTTCCACTTCACCCTCAAACCCTTCCCCGACTCAACCCCACCGAGATGGTCGCCTGCGTCAAAAGACAACTCGGCGACTTTTTGCATGTGATTGTGTCATCGGGGCAGGCGAGGCACGTAGAAGAACTAGGCTCAGATTTTGCACGTCATGGGCTTTTGGGGCTGTCGTCGACCGCAACAAGCCCAAAATCATCGCCCACTCTCCTCTACCCCCTCTCCTCTACCCCCTCTCCTCTATAGTACTGTGAAAAAACGAAGTGCTAACGTTGAAGCCATCTACTCCGGCACCGGTATGTCGACATCTGCCCAATCCATCTTCCTTGTGCTAATTTGTCTAGCGCCATGGCGTGTCGATGTCTCTCGCGATCATCCAAAGATGAAAGTGAACCTCCACTTCTTCTGGCGCCTTCCAGACCAAATTCGTCAGCACGCTGCCCACCTTCTTCAGTCTCTGCCATTCCCTGATCCGCGACATAATTCATTCAATGACCTTGGCAAGCGTGCTACAGTCTTTTGCCCTCTTTCCACTAAAAACCGCTTCCTCTTAGTGTCCATTACCGAGATCTGATTTGCCCTTGTCGGTACAATTCACAACGGTTCCCCATCCACAACTCCTATTTATCTTTTCGTTCCCCACAGTCCTATCGAGTATCACAACGGGGTACATTCCATATGTTATCCCCTTGTCAAGTCGCTCTTTTACTGGTCTTTCGACTCAAATGGGCGGTAAGCAATTCTCGAGGATGATTGAGACAAACATGGGGTTCCCAGGCTGAGAATACTGTCATTGATTGGCCTGTCGTGGGATGTCAGTGCATATAATACAGTTTACCATCACCTACGCACAAAAGGTTACAATTGTGATGGTGGACAATACGCTCAAGAACGTGGTTATCTCGAGTTGATACAAGGTGGGTCGCCATTCTTTGTTCCGAGATTGGAGCTCTGATACAGGTTGCTTGTTATCAAAATTTCAGGCGATCCTGATGAACGCAGAAACTTGGGTTTGAAAAAGTCAGATACAGCAGGAGACTTGAGCAGCCCATCTTTACCATGTACGTTGTCTCATGTCGGGAACACATTGGCTTATTCCATCTACCTTTCTTAGATACCCCCAATGCTCAGATCGTGAACTGCAATCGATCAAACGGCTCCATTGTCATTAAAAAATGCAAAACCAACCCCCGGATCGCCAGGTATATTCAAATTACCACCACCCGGAGGCAGTCTTCTCGTAGGTTCATGAAAACCTCCTGGGCTTCCAAAGCTAGTATCTCAGCTTTGGATAACGGGGTGCGAGCAAGTGGAACGTGGGAGTGGAGAAAAACCCGATCGTTTTGTGAATTTTAGCGTACATTCAACCTCTCGTCGTTATCCAGCCTGGAATCGTTGATCTGTGAATGAGTCAGTGACAAATAATTGACGTCAAATGCTTGGACGCCGAAGCCACTATCAACGTTCCTGCCGATGTTGAAGGACCCGTTTGTCAAACATAGAGACGCTCTGAACCGAAAAGTAACCGTACCTCCGCACAAAATTGTCACGTAGGATGAGATACACACGCGTCCTCGCGTAGCGCAAGTATCAATTCCAGGGCCCAGGCGTTGTTCTCATCGGTTTGCAATATCTAAGAGATAAAGAGAACCCGCAAGATGTGAGAACAGGCGAGAAAGACCCAACTACGACTGGCGTCGCCGCACCGAGGACAGACTGATGAA
Source organism: Marasmius tenuissimus (assembly GCA_029532415.1). NCBI lineage: Eukaryota > Fungi > Basidiomycota > Agaricomycetes > Agaricales > Marasmiaceae > Marasmius > Marasmius tenuissimus. The sequence continues at coordinate 531,403 of JAQOTA010000067.1, forward strand.
TATTCCCTTTTAACGGCTTCCTGAGAGGCATAATACCCAGCGACTCCACTGTCGCTTATTCGGATGCAAGCGCAAGCTATCAGTAGAACTAAGAAAGGTGAATGCTTACCGCTCATCTCACTCTTGCGTTAGCATTCCATATTCATAGAGATGACCTTCATAGCTACCTCTCGCTTGGTCTAAAAGTGTTAGCCGGGTGTAAAAAGAACCACCGAACGTCATCGTAGCGACCTTCGGATACATTCGTTGAAAGACATATAAGACTCAGCGTGAAGGGCAACTGGTATCCGCATGAGAAAACCTTGAGGCACCCCTTGTTATACGGTGTCGTGAAACTTGGAAAGAGATGCCTCGTGATTGAAATATCGATTAGTCGTTTGAGGGAAGTTCTTGTCAGATTACTTATCAAAGGTTACGACTCTGCCTCCTATTTTGTTGAAAATAAACGCACGGAACGAGGAAAGACTCGAAAGTCATGAGCTGCCCTGTCCTCAGAGCTACTGGTGTACATCGTTTACTTGACAAAAGCGTACAAGATAACAATGCCTTACTCCCCTCGAATACTCCATATCGTCTTTACTCCCCAGCCTGATGGCAGCTCTGCTTTACACGTCCTAACATGACTCGCGTACACCCGGTGCCATTTGGCCGGAACAACAGCCAACGTCTTTGCGGGGTCAATACGGCGTACGGCCCTCCCTGTTGGCTCGACAGCTAGTTTTATCAAAATGCTTGGCTCAAAATTTGTTAACAAGGAACGATATTTGCTATTGGGGGGAGTTATAAGCTCACGAAAGTTCTGAGTCGGTAGATCGCTCGGTATGCTCAGATCGGTATGGCAAGACCGCTAAAGCCAACCGTAAATTTCTGTGAGATGACTGATCCTACCACGGCCTCGTCTCTCAGCTGAGCACCCACATTTAATCATGACCGAAGCCGTGACCGTCTGATGACGAGAGAGGTGGCGGGTATCCGTACGAACAAAAGCTCAGAAGTCCTTTTGTGCTAATTTATAGGTTTGAGTGTAAGTAAGATGTCGGTCAAGAATGAGAGATTCCCGATTTGTACGTGAGGTTAAGGTCTTCAGAAGATGTCGACAACGACCGGGACACATTGATGTCCAACACCATCTATTGAATGTAATGCGCCCTCTAGACGACCACCACCGCGAGCAGACCTGAATGACCGTCTCTGCTGGCAGCATTGGCAGTAACCCTCTGTCGAGTGTATTCGATAAGGTAGATCTGCCATTCGGAGATCCTGCCTCACATCATCGGAACTTCAATCAGGGGCACCAAAGCGAGGGGGAAAAGAAAGGACCCCGTCTCGTTTCTCCTTCTCTTTTCAACAATGGGAGGTGTCAATACGAGGTTGATATCTCGGTACCCAAACTGACGGAAAGTGCCGACAGGAGAGCTGGGCCGGTGTCAACGAGTTGTTTGGGGGTGAAGTAGTAACGAAGAGCTTGAGCTGATGGTGGTCGTACGAAAGCAGGCTCAGGCGGAGTCCAAATCATGACGTCGTTCAACTTGGATTATGTCACTATGGGCGCTTTTTTGGTTGGCTTTTTACCCCCACTCGACATCAAGACCCTCTCAGCTTTTCCTCGGTCGGCAGCTAGTCAAGAAGCCTAGCCAAGCTCTACTTTGGTGGGATCAGAACTGCTAAGAAACCTCTCGAGACTCGATGATTATAACCGTACAGTATGCCCTCATTACCATTCAGTACGAGCGCCGTTTGTCTCGGCTCGGATACTCTTTCTCCCTGATCAAAACTATCGACAGCTCCCCCTCCAGCGTCGTTTGTCACTCGTTCATCCTAATAGCTTGGCAAGATATCTGAGCTGAGATTGTGAGCTCTCGGTGAACGCCTTAAATTATGCGAGCCTCGAAGCCGAAGCGCCATTTTTTGCTATCGGTAGAAGTCAGACCAACCACTCAAGCGACAGTATCCTGGACCGAATGCTCTAACCTTGGACTCGTAGTACGCCAGAATCACGCACGAGCAGTCGCCGTCTCAAAACTCATGAAGTTCAAGAATGAAGTTCTAGTGTTGCTTGTACTAATAGGGACTCGATCTTCGCGACCTTTGCACGCCACTTTTCATTTCCAATAACCAAGATTGATCCAGCTCTGCCAAATCCGTTTCTTGAAGTTTTGGAAGGCTCCCTGGCACATCAGATTGTAGGGTTATGAAGGCAATCCATCACTTTGATTCTCGAGTCGATGCGGAGCAAAGAACGGAGTATTCCAGGTCAGCCAGTCTATCCGTGGCTCCCATCTACCGTGGAATGGCGTAACAGGATATTAGTGAAGGGATCTGTAATTCAACCCCCTCCAAGTAGCTGAATATTCAAACCAACCTCCCAATCTACCTTTGCTCAAACCTCTTGTTGCACCCGTAAGACAATTATCTCTTGTTTTTGCTCACTATGTCAGGCGTTCATCACACAACGAAGTTTGGAATACCGAAATCGTTGGTTCTCACCTATTAGCGCCTCGTCGAACAAGATCAATGTAGAACGACGAGTGAGGTCTTTCGGGTAGCATGAATTTGAGAGAAGGCAAACGTACATCTCCGAGACAGATGTTGAGGTAATTCGGTCCTACTTCATGCTCGTCGGAAAAAAACCTCTCGGAGCGACCGAAGCGTATCATCACAGGTACTTCCTGTCGAAGAAACCGGCAAAGGATCTTGAATGTTCATTCGGGGTATCAGCTCATCTTTTGACTATGGCTGGACATCAGCCGCGCACCGTTATCACAACCTGTATTTCTCCCCGACGGTCAATTTAGCTGAGGACCACTTCGTTAGAAATACCCCTCGACAGACAAGCAAGGGAGTTATCAGTGTATCAAAGTTGTCATTGATGGAATCAAGTGCTACTTGTCTTTCCCCCATTACCACCACTCTGGTATCTCGCTCACAGCACAATGACGCCGGCGTCAGCTCACCAGTGATCTCCCGTTTCTAGCGCCTCGGCGGTTATGCCTTCGTAAGTATTCACAGTTTGCTCACTTTTAGATCTGTTCTGTCCGTATGTTTGGGTTGATGTAGCGGCTCGCTCATATCAGCCGGCACAACAGCAGGAAGACCTCTGTCTATTTGTGACAGTCATGTGAGCTCAATGACTCCGTCGTATTGGTGGACATAACGAGGTCTAAAACAGCATGTAGAACACGAGGCTATGTTCCCAGCCTCACATATACAGCTAGTGTGCGAGCGACAGAACGACGTTCTTCCCTTCCCCTCACCATCACAAGTTGACCAGCAATCCCCTCATTTTTCCTTCTATTCTTTGTGGATGGCAATGGTCAATGTCTTTACTGACACCAGAGACGTCCAGATTGGCCATAATGCAAATATACAAAGTGTAGGCGGCAATTTGACAACAACAACGACGAATACATATTACAATGATCGAGGGAATACAGTTGTATTGGTGCGTGGGGGCCCTATACTGATTACCAACATTCTGACTGGAGCATAGTACGGGAGTATGTTCAGAAAGATACTCATAGGCGACATCATTGTGCGGAGGGATGTCTCTTCGCAGGTCCTAGAAGTGGTCGTGGAAAATAAACATCCAGAATCAGATCATGGGGAATCACAACAACAGTCCAAAGTGATGAGAGTTAGGAAAACCACGCAACACGTTGAGGTCATGGGACTCCCAGGAAATTTCACCAGCATAGCAATTGAGAGATTGGACGGGACTCAAGACGGCCTTGAAACCGTAAGCATACTTTGTACGAGTTTGGCTTGGTATCTTATGGGCCATTGCAGATATTAGAGAGTGTATGTAGAGAGCTGGCATCTCGGCGGTTTGTTCAGATACATGCTTGCGGAGTGGTCTACTAATTTGATCTCAGGTCGCCGCTATTCCCCCAGCTGGTTGGAATGGGCCAGTCCAAGCAGCCGACGTGGATCGTGCATGACGGTAGGGGTTTTTGGTCGGTGGTTTTACCTGTGGACACTGACAAGGACGTTAAAGAACTGGCAAACGGGTTTGACTTCAGCAAGAAGATGTGGGATGAAGGGGGCACAGTGGTATTTTACTACCTTTGGTATACACAGGTATGTCTACTTTCTGACATCCAACGTCGGCTAAGAGTGTTTTTAGAGCACCTCGTATGATGCCTTGTGTGCAGACAAGACTCTGACGATACCTGTGAGTGGTTTATTTACAGAATTTACTTCTCTGATAGATGAACGAAAGGTTTCGGTCGAGTGGGGTTTTTGGATGTTCAACCTCAAATCCCACGCGTGGCAATACGACATCCCATCCATCTCCCTCTCCACACCAAACATCAACACCGCTCTCAAATCGCTCGCCTATCGACCAACCCCACTTCGCCAAGAAACACCTCCCCGACTCGACCCCACCGAGATCGTCGACTACTTTGAAAACCAACTCGGCGACTTTTTGCATGTGATTGCGTCATCGGGGCAGATAAGGCAGGTCGAAGATCTTTCGGATTTTTCACGTCATGGTCTTCTGACCTTTGGGGCTGTTGTCGACCAAAACCAACCCGAAATCATCGCCCACATCCCCTCTACCCCTTCCCCTCAATGGTGTTTTGACAACTTTAGCACCGGTGTTCAAGCCACCTACTCCACTTCCGGTATGTTAACCTGCCCAATCCATCTTTCGTGTGCTAACTTGTGTAGTACCATGGCGTGTCGATTTCTGCTCTGACCTGCCGGCGGTGAACGTGAACCTTCACTTCTCCTGGTGCCTGCCAAATCCATTTCAACAACATATTGCCTACTTCACCCAGTCTCTTCCGTTTGCCAATGATTGTCATGATCCGTGGAACAACCTTGGCGAGTGCCCCTCCATTCCTCGCCAACTCCCCACTGATCTCCATTTCCCTCAGTATTCATTACTGACGTTCGATTGGCTCTTGTTGGCAAAATCCCCAATAACTCCACATCCTCGACCCCCATTTATCTTTTTGTCCCTCCGGTTCCTATAGAGCATAGCAACGGCATGTACTCCTTACACTATCCCCTTGTTGGCCCACTTTTTTACTGGTCCCTCGACCCGAACGGAGAACATGTGATATCCGAGGAGGATTGGGAGATGAACGGGATTCCCAGGCTTGAGGTTCTGTCTTGGATTGGCGCGTCGTGGGGCAGTGAGCTTTACTGGGCAGTAGAAGAGTATTTTCAAACACGGAACTACGACTTGGATGGTAGAAAATATGCATCGGAACATCGGTATCCCGTGCTGATACCGGGTGAGTTACAGCTCTGGTTTGTGTTTTGGACTCTCTCCGGTATATACTTACTCCCAAGATTCTAGGCGATCCTTTTGACGTGAGGTTTTATAACTGGAGCGAGTCGGAAATAGGTGAAGACTGGAGTGATACCAACTCGGAAGGTGAGTCATCAATGACATCGGAGACTCTGGCAACTCATGCTGCCATATAGACACTCAACACAGCGATCAGCCCCCCTCCGAAATTTCTCGAGCCACAGTTACGCGAAGCGGGAAGGCCCGGATGCTGAAATACACTCAGAAAATATCCAGGGTATTTAGGCGAATCACGCGAAGATCTAAAGCAAGCCCTGCAGCATTGGCTAATGTACCTTCGATACAGAGAACCCGGAAGGACAGGAAAATGTAGTTCTAATTTGTATCTAATTCAACCTTGGGCCATACTATTCAATAATGTTGCTCCCGACCACAATTTCTTTATTTTACGATTAAACCGAGTGCCATTGTCCACGATCCAGCTTGAGTTGAACCTACCTTTCAATGTTACCATGAAGTCATCATTTCCGGAGAACGGATATCCACCTGAATGGACTTGTCTGTAGCGAGATTCCCGATAGTACTCACGATATCCCATTCGAGTGAGGACAGTGATTAATTTAGCCTCAATTTCGCCCTGGGACCTCTTATCCTAGATGTACACGCCTGCAAACATGGGCATCTCCCCATTACAGCTGAGTCCAATCACCAGGTGTCGATGCTTCCACACTCTGACAGGTCCGCCTGAGAATGATGAGAATGAGCCAGCGAGTTCATCAGGGAACAACATGTTCAAACTGCGAACCCACATGAGAGGGGTTGAATAAACATTCCAAGTCCACTCACCGGAATAGGGATAATGTGCAAGTTTTACCCTCTGATCTTCCAGACAGGAATCACCGTTGCTGTTCGGTTAGGTATGTTGGTCGGGCCTACTGGAAAGCTTGACCGTCAGTTCTTACGGACACAAATGATTGGAGTAGAACTTACCTTTGGTCGGAGCCGGCCACCAAACGTCCCGACTATCATCCACTGGTAAAGTTTGTCGAATGTGAGGAACACTACACATTGAACGGAGGAACTTGATCTCGCCTCAAAGAATCGGGACGATCTCACTCTCCACGAATCGCATTTTAGCAGTGCCCGTCCGATCTGACGTAGCGGTAGAACATATCCACACTAGCAAAAGCACGGGATATCCATTATTCTAACTCAGAACCTGGACTTTTCGACCAATACTGTCCCTGACCGACCGTGTTATGCCTGATCTCGGCCTCACGACTCGGGTCCTTTTGACACCGAATCCCAGCAGAAATCACATCATAACATAAAAAACAACCGAGGAATATGAGAATTTTCTAGGTACGGCGAGTAATGAATCATAGGACTCCCGACCATGCTTGCTCTGCAAATCGTCAACGTGAGCTGTTGAAATCTTGAGCGGTGACAAATGGACGATGTAGCCCAGGACCGACCTATGCCTTCAGAGGATTCTCGTTGTTGTTGACAGTCGCACATTTGTAATATATCATTATCAACGCCGTTATCCACCGGGATGAGCCGTGCTGTGCGGGTTCTTGGGGTATAAAACCGGATTGCAGCGGCTAGTAAGAACTTCTGTATAAAAGATTCTCGTCTGGGATTAAGAGTGATGAATTTGTTACGATAAATGCTCGCGTAAATAGGACAGATTAAAATCATTGATGATTTAGCCCAAGGGCGTTGAGGTTCTCGAGCGAGACGGCTTGAAAGGACCGTATGGAAGCGTACTAGGTTCGCATCAATGCTGTATCCGTCGCCTCGGTGAAATGTGCTTACTGAAACGACACAGAGTTATATACTAGTCAGTAGTAGTCTAGGAATGTGAGCACCAACACGCACCACAGGGGTTCTTTTTTGCCACAGCGATTCAGCGCTGACGAGCCTTGACTTTACCATCGTCCCTTCAACTTATCTAGAAACGCTTCTCCACCGATCTATGTACTGGTTCCGATTTAGATAAGTAAAAAAACGTAGCGGCGGATAGCATAAGTTCATGGCCAAGTTCTGGCATCCCCAAAGGTAAGGTATGTGATTTCGAAGAGAGGCATGAGTATTTTTGGGTAGGGTTGTGACGTTTAAACTCGTTTGAATCGCTCGGAGGGATATTCTGGTGCTAAGGGCTGCCCTTCCGGTTGTTAAGTCGACTTTCGTTTGGTATCAGTGGACCAAAGGAGGTATTTTCCTGAGAACGTGAGGATGATTATGTTGAAAGATAATACTGGAGGTCATCTTCAAAGCTATATCTCGGACTCGACTGCTGATAACGAGAGTAGTGTTCATCGGTATAAATTGATATCCACAAAGTACGAAGGCGTTAATGATAGGATGACCCGCTTCTTTATCAACCTGAACGACAAGTAAGGAGACCCAGCACTGGGTAGAGAGCCACCACTCGTGCCATCGTTCAAAGTGAGACCAACTGAGGTCCCATCAGGATCACCGGCGGCGAAGCCTGTGTCCTGGTGATAAGTCCTTAGATATGTACCCGGAATCTCTGACTGGGGGTAACGGTGCTATCGTATCGGTAAAAGCGAAAGGGTCTAACATCGGGGAGGAAAGCTTTCACGAGCCCGGATATACCGCGGAGTTGACTGTTGCTGCTGGTGTCCATAGCCTGGAGTGATTGGAATGTGATTCCCCGGAGTTCTAAGATGAAGAACCGTACCGAGAAACAACACCAATGGAAGTCGAAACACCGTGCGTGTAAGTATCAATTCCAGGGCCCAGGCGTTATTCTCATCGGTTGGCAATGTCTAAGAGATAAAGAGAACCCGCAAGATGAGCGCAAGCTATCAGTAGAACTAAGGAAGGTGAATGCATACCGCTCATCTCTCTTTTGTGTTAGCATTCCATATTTATAGAGATGACCTTCATAGCCACCTACAGCTTGGTCTAAGAGTGTTAGCCGGGTGTAAAAAGAACCACGGATCGTCATCGTAGCGCGCTTCAGATACGTTCGGTGAAAGACCGATGCGATCCAGCATGAAGGGGGACTGGTGTCCCCATGAGGAAACCTCGAGGCGCCCCTTGTTATACGGCATCGTGAAACTTGGAGAGAGATGCCTCGTGATTGAAATATCGATTAGTCGTTTGAGGGAAGTTCTTGTTAGATTACTTATCAAAGTTTACGACTCTGCCTCCTACTTTATTGAGAATAAGCGCACGGAAGGAGCAACAGAAAGACTCGAAAGTCATGAGCTGCCCTGTCCTCAGAGCTACTGGTTTACATCGTCTACTGGACAAAAGCGTACAAGATAACAATGCTGTGCTCCTCTCGAATACTTCATATCATCTCTACTCCCCAGACTGATTGCAGATATTAACATGACTCGCGTGCACCCGGGGTCATTCGACTGGAGTTACAGTCAACGTCCTTGTGGGCTCAATAAGGCGTACGGCTCTCCCTGTTGGCTCGACAGCTAGTTTTATCAAAATGCTTGGCTTAAAATTTGTTAAAAAGGACCGATATTCGCTATTGCGGGGAGTTGAAGAGATAAATAAGCTCACTAAAGTTCTAAGTCAGTAGACCTCTCGGTAAGCTTAGATCGGTATGGCAAGACCGCTGAAGCCGACCGTAAGATCTGTGAGATGACTGATCGTACCTCGGCCTCGTATCTCAGCTAAAGACCCTCATTTGATCATGACCGTAGCCGTGACCGTTGAACGACGAGAGAGGTGGCGGGTATCCGTACAAGCAAAAGCTCAGAAATCCTTTTGTGTCAATATGAAGGTTTGAGTATAATAAGATGTCGATCAAGAACGAGCGATCACCGATTTGTACGTGAGGTATCGGCCTTCAGAAGATGTTGACAACGACTGAGCACATTGATGTCCAATGCCATCTATTGAATGTAATGCACCCTCCGAATTACCGTCACCGTGAACAGACGTGAGTGACCGTCTCTGCTGCCAGCATTGGCGGTAACCCTCTGTCGAGTATTCGATAAGGTAGATCTGCTATTCGGAGATCTTGCCTCACATCATCAGAACTTCAATGAGGGGCATTGAAGCGAGGGGGAAGAGAAAGGACCCCGTCTCGTTTCTTCTTCTCTTGTCTCTAATGGCATTCCAACAATGGGAGGTGTTGATACAAGGTTGATATCTCGGTGCCCAAGCTGATGGAGAGGGCTGATAGGAGAGCGGTACCGGTATCGACGAGCTGTTTGGGGTCAAGTTGAGGGCTCTACGCCCCTGTTGGAGGGACACTCTTATCCTTCATGAGCACATGATGACATGGCCGCGCTGGCATTCTACAACTGAGATATAATACCAACGGTGGGGGGAAATATCAAATTTCACTAACCTTTTCGATAATTTCGAACTGAAGACTCACATAGTCCTTTGGTGGTTAGGGTTCGTTCTGCCGATATGGGAAAATGTGGCACAAATGATGAGCAAACAGATCGTATGATTGTTCATGGTAACTCGTCTCAAGGCTGAGTTTTCGACCGTAGATCTCCAGCCTCTAGCTCAAACTCCATGACACAGAGACAATGTCCCTTTGTCTCCCATTTCTTCACAAGCGGCGGTTTGGTCGTAAGTGGTCAAGCAGGGCGCAATCCGGAGACAGATATAACAAAGTATTTGTATGTATCGTCCAAGACATCCACATTTCTCGACCTCTGTTAGAACCTATAGCTGCATAACCCGACTTTAATAGGTCAGACGCGTAGCTGGGCCAGCTTTTGGTCCATCACGGCAGGGACTTGTATTCGACGAACCTAGAATGACAGCGGAAGTTTTTGATTTTTGGATTGATAACCGAGTGGCTCCGAAGGTAAAGAGAATCGGATGACAGGATAGCTAGGGAAGAGAAGTAACGATGAGGTTGAGCTGGAAAGTAGGTTCAGGCGGAGTCCGAATCATGACGTCGTTCATTCTGGGTTGTGTGGGCGCTTTTTTAGTTTGCTTTCATCCCCCACTCGACATCAAGACCCTCTCAGCTTTTCTTTAGTCGACTGCTAGCCGGGTAGCCCAGCCAAACCATAGTCCGACGAGATCAAAACTGGAACCAAACCTCCCGAGGCTCAATGCTTACTGCCGCAGGATATGCCCTCACTCCCATTCAGTACAAGCACCGTTTGTCTCGGCTCGGATATTCTCTCTCTTTGAGTTCAAACTATCTGCTGCTCCCCCTCCAGCGTTGTTTGTCGCTTGTTCATTGTTATTGCTTGGCAAGATATCTGAGCTGAGGCTGTATAATCTCAATGAACGCCGCGTATCATGCGAGCATCGGGAGACGAAGCTTCATTTTTCGCTATCGGCAGTGGAAACCAGATCAACCAATTGGGCGACAGTGTCTTGGATCAAAAGGCTCGAGCCTTGGACTCATGGTACACCAAAATCACGATTTCAGCACGAGCAATCGCCGTTTCAAAACTCGTAAAGTTCAAGAATGAAGTTATAGTGTTGCTCATACTGATATTCGCGACTCTTGCACGCCAATTTTCCTTCTCAACAACCTGGATTGACCCAGCTCAGCCAGATTCGTTTCTTGAAGTTTTGGAAGGCTCCCCGTATTGTAGATCAGCCAGTCTTTCCGTGGCTCTCATCTACCGTGGAATGGCGTACCATGGTATTAGTGGAGGTATCTGTAATCTAACCCCCTCCGAGTAGCTGAATATCCAAATCGACCTCCCAAGCCACCCTTGCTCAGACCTCTTGTTGCACCAGTAAGATGATTATCTCTGGTTTTGCCACTACATTGCTTGCTTATCGTGCGACAGGTTTGGATTACCGAAACCGTTGGTTCTCACCCTCTCAGCGCCTCGTCAAACAAGATAAAGGTAGAATGCCCAGAGGAGAGGAATGAGGTCTTTCGGGTGCTATAAATCCGAGAGAAGGTGAACGTACACCTCCGAAACAGATGGTAATGATAACGCGGATAATAGCGGGTAATTCTCGCCGAATCAAATGGCAAAGGACTATAAATATTCATCCGGGGTATTAGCTCGTCTTTTAACTATTCCGACTGAACCCGCCGCACGCCGCACCACAACCTATCTCCCTCGTTGATGGTCCATTTAGCCAACAACTATTTTGAGTCTTGGTTTCAATCTTGAAGAGTAATTCAAGGATGACCTTCGTTGGGAGTACCCAAGGGAGTTGTCGAGTCATCAGTGATAGAATTAAATTCTGTACGTCTTTCCCCCATTACCCCCACTCTCGAACCTGCTCGGTACATCGTTCACAACACAATGACGCTGGAGTCAACTCGCCAGCTCCGATCCCTCGTCCTTCGCGCTCCGGTAGTTACATTGAATATCGTGGCTTTCGTGAGTGTTCGCTTTATACTCGGATTCTATTTCATCCATATGTTTGGGTTGATATGCCGGTGCGCGTATCAACCAGGGCACAAGAATATCTAGTATTTGGTCTATATCGGGGAGATCTGTTTCTGACAGTCATGTGAACCCAATGGGCTCGTCGCATTGGTGGACATAGCGAGGACTGATACAGCATCTAGGACACGGGACTTGATACCCAGCCTCACATATACGACTGGTGTGAGAGCGACAGAACGACATCCTTCCCTTCCCCCCACCATCACAACTCAACCAGCCATCTCCTCATTTTCCCTTCTATCACGGGTGGATGGCAATGGTTAATGTCTTCATTGACAACAGAGACGTCCAGATTGGCCATAATGCAACCTTCCAAAGTGTAGGCGGCAATTTGACGACAACGACGACGAATACATATTACAATGATCGGGGGGATACAGTTGTATTGGTGCGTGGGGGCCCTATACTGGTTACCAACATTCTGACTGGAGCATAGTACGGGAATATGTTCAGAAAGATACTCATGGGCAACATCATTGTGCGGAGGGATGTCTCTTTGCAGGACCTAGAAGTGGTCGTGGAAAATAAACATCAAGAATCGGATTGTGGGGAATCACAACAATCCAAAGTGATGAGAGTTAGGAAAACCATGCAACACATTGAGGTAATGGGACTCCCAGGAAAATTCACAAGCATAGCAATTGAGAGATTGGACAGGACTCAAGAGGATCTTGATATTGTAAGCACACTTCATAGAAACTGTGTCAGTATCTCATGGGCCATTGCAGATATCAGAGAGAGTATGTAGGGAGCTGGCATCTCGGCGGTTTGTTCAGATACATGCTCGCGGAGTGGTCTACTAATTTGATCTCAGGTCGCCGCTATTCCCCCAGCTGGTTGGAATGGGCCAGTCCAAGCACCCGACATGGATTGTGCATGACGGTAGGGGTTTTTGGTCGGTGGTTTTATTTACGGGCACTGACAAGTACATTCAAGAACTGGCAAACGGGTTGGAATTCAGCAATAAGATGTGGGATGAAGGGAGTACAATTGTGTGGTACTACCTGTGGTATACACAGGTATGTTCACTTTCTGACATCCAACGTCGGCTAAGAGTGTCTTTAGCGCACCTCGTTGGTTGCTCTGCGCACAGACACGACTCTGACAATACCTGTGAGTGGTTTATTCATGGAATTTACCCCTCTGATAGATGAATGACAGGTTTCGGCAGAGCGGGGTTTCTGGAATTTCAACCTCAAAACCCACACTTGGCAATACGACATCCCATCCATCTCCCTCTCCCCACCAAACACCGACCTCTCTCTTGCACCATTCTACTATCCACCAACCCCACTTCGCCAAGAAACACCTCCCCGACTCGACCCCACCGAGATCGTCGCCTACGTCGAAAACCAACTCGGCGACTTTTTGCATGTGATTGCGTCATCGGGGCAGACGAGGCACGTCGAAGATCTCTCAGATTTCACACGGCATGGTCTTCTGACCTTTGGGGCTGTTGTCGACCGAAACCAACCCGAAATCCTGGCCCACCTCCCCTATACTCCCGCCCCTCAATGGTGTTTTGGCAACCTCAGCACAGGCGTTGAAGCCACGTACTCCACTTCCGGTATGTTAACCTGCCCAATCCATCTTTCGTGTGCTCACTTGTGTAGTACCATGGCGTGTGGATTTCTGCTCTGACCAGCCGGCGGTGAACGTGAACCTTCACTTCTCCTTGTGCTTGCCAGATTCATTTCGACAGTGTACTGCCTACCTCACCAAGTCTCTTCCGTTTGCCAATGATTGTCATAATCCGTTAAATGACCTTGGCGAGTGCCCCTCCATTTCTCGCCAACTCACCACTGATCTCTATCTCCCTCAGTATTTATTACTGACGTTCGACTTTCCCTTGTCGGCACGATCCCCAATAACTCCACATCCTCGATCCCCATTTATCTTTTTGTCCCTCCAATTCCTATAGACCATAGCGATGGGGTGTACTCCATACACTATCCCCTTGTCGCCCCACTTTCTTACTGGTCCCTTGACCCGAACGGAGAACATGCGATATCCGAGGAGGATTGGGAGATGAACGGAATTCCCAAACTTGAGGTTCTGTCTTGGATTGGCGCGTCGTGGCGCAGTGGGCATTACTGGGCAGTAGAAGAGTATTTTCAAACACGGAACTACGACTTGGATGGTAGAAAATATGCATCGGAACATCGGTACCCCGTGCTGATACCGGGTGAGTTGCAGCTCTGGTTTGTGTTTTGGCACTCTCCGGTATATACTTACTCCTGAGATTCTAGGCGATCCTTTTGACGTGAGGTTTTGTAACTGGAACGAGTCAGAAACAGGTGAAGACTGGAGTGATACCAACTTGGAAGGTGAGTACTCAATGGCATCGGAGACTCTGGCAACTCATGCCGCCATATAGACACTCAACACAGCGATCAGCCCCCCTCCGAAATTTCTCGAGCTACAGTCACGCGAAACGGGAAGGCCCGAATGCTGAAATACACTCAGAAGATATCCAGGGTATTTCGGCGAGTTACGCGAAGATCTAAAGCAAGTCCTGCAGCATTGGCTGATGTACCGTCGATACAGAGAACCCGGAAGGACAAGAGAATATAGTTTTCAATTTGTATCTAATTCAACCTCGGCCATACTGTTCGATAACGTTGCTTCCAACCACGATTTTTTATTCAACGATCAAACCTAGTGCCATTGTCCGCCATCCAGACTGAGTTGAGCCCACCTTCAAAGGTCACCATGAAGTCATCATTCTCAGTAACAAATGTTCACCTGAATGATTTTGTCTGTAGCGAAATTCCCGATAGTACTCACTCCGACCGAGTACAGTGATTAAGTTAGCCTTTGGGACTTCCTATTATAGATGTACACGCCTGCAAACATGGGCACGTTCCCACTTCAGTTCCACCCAATCACGAGGTATTGACTCTTCTACACTTCGAAATTCCGCCCGAGAATGAGCGGGCGAGTTCACAAGGGAACAAGATGCTCAAATTAGGAACCCACATGAGAGGAGATACGTTGAATAAATGTTCCAAGTCCACTCCCCGAAATAGGGATATTGTACAAGTTCTGCCCCTTGGCCCCTCAGACAGGGAGTGCCTTTGCTGTTCGGTTAGGTATGCTAGTCGGGCCTACAGAAACAACATGACGGCCAGTCCGTACGGACACAAATGATCGGAGTAGAAATTACGTTTGCTCTGCGTCGGCTACCAAACCGTCTTCACTGTCATTCACTGGTAAACTTCATCGAACGCGAGGATCACCATCCATTGAACGGAGGAACTGTAGTCTCGACTCAAAGAATCGGGAGGATCAATCTCACTTTCCGCGAATCGCATTCTAGCAGTAACCGTTGGATATGACGCAGTGGTAGGACATACCTACATGAGCGAAACCACGGGATACCCGTTGTTCTTACTCAGAACCGTGAGCTTCGGGCTAATGAATATTGTCACTGACCAATCATGTTGCCCCTGATCCCGGCCTCACAAGGACCGTTTTGATACCTAATCCTGGCAGAAATCACATCATAATACAAGAAACAACCGAGGGATATGAGAATTCACTAAGTACGGCGAGCAATGAGTCATAGGCCCCACGGCCATGCACATTCAATCTACAATCGAAGTCTCAGCGTGCTTTCTGAAGCGTGAGCGTGAGCTATTGAAACCTTGAGCGGTGAGGAAAAGACGATGTAACCCCCGACCGACAAACCCCTCCAGAGGATTCTCCGCCTTGTGCGTTATGGTCGACAGTGGCACTTTTGTAGCACATCATAACGTTCAAGACGTCTAGAAAAAGACACCATCATCCATCGGAGTGAGCCGCGCTGTGTGGATTTTAAGAGATAATCAGATTACAGCGGGCCATTAGGAGCTTATGTATGGAAGATCCTTGTCTGGGAACACACCTCAGTTCCGTTGGGAGTTTGATGAATTCGTGATATGTGCTCTAAAAAAACCCTCGCGTAGATAGGGCAGGTTCAGGACCCTTGATGATTTAGCCCACAGGCATCGATGGTCTCGAGCGAGACGGTTCGAGGAATTGTATGGAAGCGTACTAGGTTCGTTGCAACGCTGTATCGATTGCCTCGGTGAAATGTGCTTACTGAGAAGACAAAGAGTTGCACACTAGTCAATAATAGAAAAGCCCGAGCACCAAGAACCAACACAGGGTTTCTTTTAGCCACAGCGATTCAGCGGCGACGAGCCTTCACCTTCCCATCGTCCCTTCGACTGGATGAATAATCTTTTACTGATTCGTGTACTGGCTCTGATGCGGATAAATACCAACACGTATGGGGGCCAGTGTAGTGTTGCGAGTATCGTACACCCTTTTTGTCCACTTGCAAATTCACTGCTACTGGTATTAAGAAAACCCTTGGAGCCGGACGGTAGCAACCTCCAGTTTTGAAGAGATATTCTGAACGTACCTTGAGCACCAAACCGATTTTGATGCTCCTTCCGCCGAGTTGATTTATAATCTTTGTTTCCTTTGACCAACGGTGACTGCGGGCCATGGATCATACACCATTTCCGGCCAAGTTCCGGCATCCCCGAAGGTTTGTGGTTTCAAGGACAGGTGTGAATATGTTTGGGTAGGGTTGTGATGCGCCAACTCGTTTGAATCTTTTGGCGGAGATACTCTATATTTAAGGGCTGCCCCTCAGATTGTTGAGTTGACTTTCGTGCGATATCAGTGAAATGAAGGTATTTTCACGAGAACGTGAAAATGATTACGTTGAACCATAAAACTCGTGGTCTGGCTCAAAGAGAGAGGACACACGATCTTCAGGGTTATATTTCGGCCTCGAATATTGATTATGAGAGCGGCGTTCATCTGTATAGATTGAAATTCACGATGTACGAAGCTGTTGATACGACGACCCAATTCTTTTCCAGCCTGAACGGCAACTATGGAAACCCCGCACTGGGCAGAGAACCATCATTTTTGCCATTGCTCAAAGTGAGACCAACCGAGGCCCCACCAGGACCATTGTCGAAGCCTGTGTCCTGGTGTGATAAATCCTCAGATATGTAGCCGGAAGCTCTTAATAGGAGATGATGATACTATGGTATCGGTTAAAACGAAAGGGCCCAACATCGGGGACGAAATTTTTCGTAAGCACGGGGGCCAGATCTGCCGAGTCAACTGTCGTTGCTGGTATTCGTAGCCTGGAGTTATTGAAGCGTGATTCCTCAGAGTTTTATGGTGAAAAACCGTACTGAGAAACGACACCAATGGAAGTCGAAACACCGTGGCAGGGGGATATGATGGTGCGTGGTACGTCCGCAGGTTCAGGCGGAGTTTGAATCTGCGTTGATCAGCTGCATTTTCGAATTCTCGTGACGCGTGTTGTTTTTCTCCTCCCACCATGTTCACTACCGTCGATGGCCACACTGCCCTTGTATATCATAATGATACACTGGATTGTCCCTCCTTCGAGCTTATCTCGCACCATCTTATGTCTGCTGTCTGAAAACAATCATCTCTACAACCAGAACTTCAGGAAGAGCCTTCGTTCAGGTATAGCTGCCTGCACGATCTGGTGCGTTATCATCTCCGAGATGCGGCTGGCAGGACTGAGAATCTTAGACACCCCTCTAAGAGCAATACCCGGCGATTTTATTCCTACTATTAGCGGTGCATCATCTACCTGCAACAAATTGGCTCAGAAGAGATCAAAGAACCGTTCCTCAATTATTTTGTGCCTTCTGCCCGGCCCCTTATCTTCCATCGATCTTCCGTGAGCTGCGGGGTCTAGTGCGCACATCAATGAATTCGTCACCTCACGAACCCCCAAATTCAACTGGGTGGGTTTTGCGGGTCGAGGGCCTCGCATTCCGTGAGCAGGAACGGTGCGAGAAAAGGAAGGGCAGAGAGTGGGAATATTAGGTGGATGGCCGTGAGTGTGAATGTTCAATGAGCTATCCCAGTCTCCATCCCATTCTCCAACAGGTGAGTACGGCATATTTCCCTCCAGGGTTTTTGACCAGCTGAGTTCTCGTTCGGTTTTCCGGCTCTCGTCAGTAGCACAAGAATTTTCGGAGAAAACACGCCGCCCTTTTAGAGTGCACTCGAAATTTCCAACCCGTACAACTCCGTTTTACCCATCTCGACTACGGTACGATATGACTGCATGATGACAGATATCGTCAAAGGTCTGTTGTTGACGCCATCTTGTTGTAGTATCTAGGCTGACAGCTCCCATTGTAGACTTAACTCTGAACGCGGGGGAACATCGCCTCGTCAGGCGCATAAATGCAAATAGGAGAAGACACCTTCCTCTGGATCCACCCTCGGTCAGGTTTTGGTGCTATTCTTTGTCCCCCTTCAAACTGCCGCATCTATCAATCCTTGTCGAACGGCGATGGCCTCTGTGGATCTCGTTCGCTCGGACACAGAATCAAGGTACGTTTTACTGTCACACAAGTGGGTACAAAACTTATGTTGTATTCCAGATCCCCTCCTTCCAACCCCGGATATTCGCCCTTTGCACAACTAGCCAGGCAGTGTGCTCAAAGATAGACGCCCTGTTAGCACCGAAGGTGTACCTCACGACGTGAGCTTCTGGCTTCCTATCTCCTGCGCTTTACACTGAAAATACCGGTGGCCTCGAACATTTTTCTGATCGCCTGGTGGCCGACTATCAAGATTTCAAAGCAGAGGTTTGTTCGCCTTGGGAGGATGATACTGAGAGTTAGTGCTCGCCGTTTGAGGGTCGCAGTAGGACCGATACTCTAGGTATGCTCATATCGTCCTACGACATGTTACCATTGCTGATGGTTTTCTTCCAGTAGATTTATGACCATCAAATCGTCCAGGAAGTATCGGGTCTCGGACAGTGGTGGCATATTCAACATACTGACGCCTCTCGTCCGTGGGTACTTTCAGTTTTCGGTAGAGGTCGAGCAATGCAAGACCCCCTTTTTAGCTTTCATAAGTGTGAGCTGCGAGGGCGCTGCGAATAAGGCTTCGTAGACTGTCTCTTTGGTTATTTCGCTGGCTCTGGCGGGACTTAGGCTTTACTGTTCACTCCGAGTCCAAGTCAACACTCGGTGCTTGTCAGTTTCGCACCAACAATACTATGTATGGTATTCCTCGTGATGAAATCCGGCCGTAGACGGTCTCACGAACTTCTATCGCCACAAGAGCACACCTTGAGGTGTCGAATTCACCTCTTCGTTGTCGGCAACTCCTCTCGACCTAACGGGGGCTTTGGATTGCCTTATCAGACCAGCAAAGTGTGAATCCTCTGATCCATCATGAAGTACGCCCATTTGTTGCACTAATACTTTGGTGATAAAAGCTTCACCTTAACATCAACCCCATCCGATGGCTCCATTCTCGACCTTCGTCTAGTTGGATCTTGCCGGGCGCACTGTGTTATCCGGGTACCGGAACGAAAATAAGCAGCCAAGACTAAGAAGAACAGTGCACTCGTCGTTCAAAAACTCAAAAATGGTTTCCAAATGAGTATGATACAACGCTCTATCTCTCCTTCGCTTAGCCGACACACTCTCTATTGGTTTCCCGGACCCCCAGAGAATAGAGCTCGCTATCACCCTCACTGTAGACAAGACAAACACGATCGCCAGAAAGACTGGATACCTACAGAGCCTCCGGGAGAGCTAACTTTATTACTACCCTACTCGACCACGCGCTTGAATACCTTGCAGTGGACCTATATTAGTCGTGCGTTCTAATTTCTTTTAGCTACTTGGTTGGGCTATTCAGGCTCAAGATATTCTTAGTGGGCTACCTTCAAATGCTAAGCTCGCTCCGCTTCAATAATACCAGGGCAATGGTGTTCTCGTGGCCCAGAGAACTTGCCAGGTCAGCTTCTGGTTCCTTGCAACCCGAGCCCTGTCCTCATTGCACCCTGACGCAGACGACATCGGTATTGAGAGCACCTCGAGTGTCTCGAAGGTTTTGTGAGATCCTCGGGGTAGATAATACGTACCCGGTCAGGGGGTTGAGCTTATCAGCGCGCCGGTATAGGTTGCATCTCGTCATGGACAACTTACTAGATATGTTCACGAATTTTCAGCGGATGATATTGGTTCTGATGATTTCGTTCCTCGTATATTCAGGACGGCCTGAATGATAGAAAGCCACCTTCAATATCGTGAGGGATGTTTTATTCAGTGGCTGATTCCAATCAAAACATTGAGAACAGGAATTATGGCTGAGGGGACAGAAGTTTTGGTACATACCATTGGTTTTCCCCATGATCGTGCAAATCAGCCACCGCGCCAATACTACCAATGCCTTGAACTACGCTGCCAAGATGAATTTTTACAGGAGTCGCGAAATTCTGAAGATGCAATGTCTCATAGACATAGGATTGGCTGAGCGAGACGTGAACTTGGAGGTTTGGATGTATGTGCACTCAGAGCATACATTAATTTCGCCCTTGTCTTCGTCTCGTGATATCAACAAAAAGTCATCTAGATGATTGGTTTGGTTGCCACTCGTAGAAATCGCACTGAAACTTCCAAGTCGCTCACAAAAGTTATTTCTTGTGAAATGAAGGCTCATATTCCGACCGAACGCGGTATATACGGTTTGGTCGCCCTCACTGAAGCTCACCATTCGTCAAAACCGACGCTTCGTTCCTGTATTGAGATGAACACACACTTAACCTCGTTAGGAACAATACCACTAGATATACGCTCATGTGAGTGATTCATTGTCAACGTACATGTATCCCTCACGACTGCCCATAATATTTGCTCGGTATCTCGTTCGTTGTAAAAACGATGGACCTGTAGGTTACGCGAATTTTCATTGACCTTGCATTCAGGCCTTCAACTAGATGTCACTTCAATCCCATGTGTATAGGCGTGTGTTAGCCTCCCTTTGGGCTCTCACTCTTGGGAATCTCACCATTTCTCCGTTCTAATCTTCCGGCGTCAATCCGCATCTCTTTCAGGATCGGGCAGCGTTCGGTTCAGACCAGCCGGTAGAACATAAAAGGATCACATCGCCAGAGCCCTCTTTTTGTCGATAATGGCTGAGCTGAACGTTGTCGGACCGGCGGACTTTGCTGGGATCATCGAAGCACGAGCACCATGAGACGTCGTACACAGCTTTAGTACTTATATACGGCTGGTGTATGGGGGCGTTGACTCTTTCTTTCTTTCGCGCCTCCATCAAAGCCAACATCCCGACCGACTCCTCCTCATTTCAGGTCAAAGTAAATGAATCATATTTTCTCCGGTGCCAAAGACACTCGGATTGGTGATTATGCCACCATACAGAGTGCGAGTCGCGATTCGACGACAAATATCTATGACAATCATCGCGGGGATCCATTGAATTGGTGCTTGGAGGTAGACTGAAAACGACTAGGCTGACTGGATAGTAGTGTGGGAACATAGGAGACATCATCGTGCGGAAGGACGTATCAACAGAGATCATAGATGTGATTGTCGAACCTCAACGTCAAGAATCTGAATGTGGAAAGTCCCGCCAGCAGCCTAAAGTGTTGAAAATCAAGAAAAGGATGCAGCATGTTGAGGTAGTTGGGCTATCGAGAAGTTTCACGATTATCACAGTTGAGCTATTGGACGGGACTGAAGAGGCTTTTCAGAATGTAAGACCACTTTGAAGAAGTTTGGATTGATTTTTGATGAGCGATGGCAGGTATCAAAGCGTGTGTGTAGAGAGCTTTCATCTCGGCGGTACGTCCAGATACCTGCCCGCGGTCTTTTAACTTAATTTCAGGTCGCCACTATTCCCCCAACTGGTTGGAATTGGTCGGTCTAAATGGCCGACGTGGATTGTGCATGATGGTAAGTGATTCTTGTTAGTGGCCGTACTTGGAGGCACTAAGAATCACGTCGTAGAACTGGCAAATGGGCAGACAAGACTCTGACGATCCCTGTGAGTGATCAAGTAATTTATAGCACCCACCGTCATCTAATAATACAACAGGTTTCGGACGAGTGGAGGTTTTGGAATTTTAACCCCAAAACCCATGCTTGGCAATACGAGGTTCCATCCATCTCCCTCTCCCCACCAAACATCGACCGGTCTCTCGAATCACTCTTCCTTTCACCAGTCCCACTTCGCCAGGAAACACCTCCCCGACTCAACCCCGCCGAAATCGTAACCTGCGTCAAAAGACAACTCGGCGACTTTTTGCATGTGATTGCGTCATCGGGGCAGACAAGGCACGTCGTCGACCTCTCACTGTCAGACTTCGCACGTCAGGGGCTTTTGACCTTTGGGCCTGTTATCGACCGCAACAAGCCCAAAATCATCGCCCACCTCTCCTCTACCCCCTCACCTCTATGGTACTTTGGAAATCAAAGTGCTGATGTTGAAGGGATCTACTCCGGCACGGGTATGTTGACACCTGCCCAGTCCATCTTCCTTGTGCTAATTTGTCCAGCGCCATGGCGTGTCGATGTCTCTCGCAATCACCCGAAGATGAACGTGAACCTCCACTTCTTCTGGTGCTTTCCAGACCACACTCGTACCTTTCCCAGTCTCTGCCATTCACTGATCCGCGACAAGATTTATTGAATAACCTTGGCAAGCGTGCTACAGTCCTTTGCCCTCTTTCTACTAAAAACTGCTTCCCCTTAGTGTGCATTACCGGGATCCAATTTGCCGTTGTCGGTACAATCCACAACTGTCCCCCATCCGCAACTCCCGTTTATCTTTTCATCCCTCACATTCCTATTGAGTATAACAACGGGGTACATTCAATACGTAATCCCCTCGCCAGCCCGCTCTTTTACTGGTCTTTCGACCCAAACGGCCGGCAAGTGATTTCCGAGGATGATTGGGACAAACATGGGGTTCCCAGGCTGAAAATACTGTCATAGATTGGCCTATCGTAGGATGTCAGTGCGTATGATATATCTTACCATCACCTACGCACGAAGGGTTACGATTGTGATGGTGGACAATACGCTCAAGAACATGGTTATCCCGAGTTGATACAAGGTGGGTCGCTATTTCTCGTTTCCGGATTGAAGCACTGGCTTGTTCTCAAAATTTCAGGCGATCTTCACAAACGTAGAAACTGGGATTTGGAAGAGTCAGATATAGCAGGAGACTCGAGTAGCCCATCTTTACCATGTACGTCGTCTCACGTCGGGAACACATTGGCTTATTTCACCTACCCTTCTTAGATACCCCCAATGCTCAGATTGTAAACTGCAAGCAATCAAATGGCTCCATTATTGTTAAAAAATGTAAAACCAACCCCCGGATTGCCAGGTACTTTCAAATCATCACCACCCGGAGGCAGTCTTCTGGGAGGTTCATGAAAACCTCTCGGTGGTCTTAAGCCAGCTCCTCAGCTTTGGATAGCGGAGTGTGAGTAAATGGAGCTAGGAAATGGAGAAAAAATTGAATTTTCTATGGATTTTAGCGTCCATTCAAGCTCTCGTCGTTATCCAGCCTGAACTCTCGTGAACGAGTTAGCTACAAAAAGTTGACGTCAAATGTTTAGACACCGGGTCCCAATATCAACGTTGCTGTCGACGTTGAAGGTCCTAATTTTCTTCGAAACCTTGTTTGTCGAACATAGAGATGCTCTAAACCGTAAATTAACCTTACCTCGGCGTGAAATTATCACATAGAATGAGGTGCATACGCGTCCTTGCGTAGCGTAAGTATCAACCTCAGGGTCCAGGCATTGTTTTCGTCGGTTGGAAATATCTAAGAGAGAAAGAGAACCAGCAGAACGTGAGGACGAGCAAGAAAGACCCAACTATGACTGGTGTCGCCACACCGAGGATAGACTGATAGATATTGCCTTTCAACGGCTTCCTGACCATTGGAGGCTCAGCGTTTAGTACTCAGCGACTCCACTGACGCTTATTCGGATGCAAGTATAACTAAGAAAGGTGAATGCTTACCACTCATTTAGCTCTCGCGTTAGCATTCCATATTCATCGAAATAATCGTCACCTCCAGCTTGGTCTGAGAGTGTTAGTCGGGTGTCAAAAGAATCACAGATCGTCATGGTCGCGACCTTCGGATGTGTTCAATGAGAGAGACCTATGAGACTCACGTGAAGGGCGGCTGATACTCGCACGAGAAAACCTCGAGACACCCTTTGTTATTCAGCATCGCAAAACTTGAATGAGATACCTCTTGATTGAAACATCAATGAGTCATTCAAGGGATGTTCTTGTAAATTATCTACCATAGATTACGATTCTACCTCCCAATTGATTAAGAATGAGCGCACGGAAGGAGCAACCGAAAGACCCGAAAGTCATGAGCAACCCTGTCCTCAGAGCTACTGATGTACATCGTTTACTCGACAAAAGCGTACAAAATAATAATGGCGTGCTCATCTCGAACACTTCATATCGTCTCTACTCCCCAGCCTAATTGCAAATCTGTTTTGTAGGTTCTAACGTGGCTCGCATACACCCGACGGCATTTGACCGGACTGACAACCAACGTCCTTGTGGGGTCAATGAGGCGTACGGCCCTCCCTGTTGGCTCGACAGCTAGTTTTATCAGAATGGTGGCTTGTAATTTGTTAACAAGGACCGATATTCGCTATTGCGGGGAGTTGAAGAGATGAATAAGCTCACTAAAGTTCTAAGTCAGTAGACCTCTCGATAAGCTTAGATCGGTATGGCAAAACCGCTGAAGCCGACCGTAAGATCTGTGAGATGACTGATCGTACCCCGGCCTCGTATCTCAGCTAAAGACCCTCATTTGATCATGACCGTAGCCGTGACCGTTGAACGACGAGAGAGGTGGCGGGTATCCGTACGAGCAAAAGCTCAGAAATCCTTTTTATGTCAATATGAAGGCTTGAGTATAATAAGATGTCGATCAAGAACGAGCGATCACCGATTTGTACGTGAGGTATCGGCCTTCAGAAGATGTTGACAACGACTGGGCACATTGATATCCAATACCATCTATTGAATGTAATGCACCCTCTAAATTACCGTCACCGTGAACAGACGTGAGTGATCGTCTCTGCTGCCAGCATTGGCGGTAACCCTTTGTCGAGTATTCGATAAGGTAGATCTGCTATTCGGAGATCTTGCCTAACATCATCGGAAATTCAATGAGGGGCACCGAAGCGAGGGGAAAATGAAAGGACCCCGTCTCGTTTCTCCTTCTCTTGTCTCTAATGGCATTCCAAAAATGGGAGACGGTGTCGATACAAGGTTGATATCTCGGTACCCAAACTGACGGAGAGGGCCGACAGGAGAGCTGTGCCGGTGTCAACGAGTTGTTTGGTTGAAGGCCATACGCCCCCGTTGGAGGGACGCTCTTGCCCTTCATGAGCATTTGACCGTGACATAGCCGCACTAGTGTTATACAACGGTGGGGAAATATGGACCTTCACTAGCCTTTTCGATATCCTGGGCTGAGGACCTTCATAGTCCTTCGGTAGTTTTAGTGTTCGTTCCACCACTATGAAAAGAGATTGCAAAAATGATCAGTAAACACCTTGTATGATTGGCCATAGAACCTCGCCTCGACGCCGAGTTTTCAACTGTAGATCTCCAGCCTCTAGCTCAAATCGGTGACACAGAGACGATGTCTCGTTTTCTCCCATTCCTTCACAAGCGGCGGTTCGGTTGGAAGTGGTCAAGCGGGGCGCAATCCGGAGACAGATATAACATAGTATCGGTATGTATTGTCCAAGACATCCACATCTCTTGACCCCTGTGAGAGTTTATAGCTGCATAGCCCGACTTTAATTGGTCAGACTCGTAGCTGGGCCAGCTCTTTGTTTTATCACGGCACGGGCTTTGTATTCGACGAACCTGGAATGACAGCGAAAGTTTTTGATTTTTGAATTGATGACCGAGTGAAGCCGAAGACGGAGAGAAACTGACGACGGGATGGTTAGGCAATGGAAGTAATGATGAGGTTGAGCTGATGGTGGTCGTACAAAAGCAGGTACAAGCGGAGTCTGAATTATGGTGTCGTTCACGGTCCAATTCGGGTTGTGTGAGCGCTTGTTTAGTTTGCTTTCAGCCCCCACTCGACATCAGAACTCTCTCAGCTTTTTCTCGGTGGGTTACTAGCTGGGTAGCCTAGCCATATTATAGTCTGACGAGATCAAAACTGGAACCGAAACTCCGGAGGCACAATGTCATTACTCACCATTAAGTGAAACTACCGTTTGTCTCTCAGATACTCGCTCTCTTTGATTAAAACTACCTACCGGTTTGCCTCCAGTGTTGTTGGTCGCTCGTCCATCCTTATTCCTTGGAAAGACATCTGAGCTGATCTTGTGAGCTCTTGATGAACGCTTTGTAACACACGAGCATCGGGAGACAAAGCTACTTTTTCCGCTATCAGTGGAAACCAGATCAACCGCCCGAGCGACAGTGTCTTGGATCGAAAGGCTCGAGGCTTGGACTCATGGTATACTAGAATCACGACCTCAGCGCGAGCAATCGTCATTTTGAAACTCATAAAGTTCGAAGTTCTACTGTTACTCGTACTAATAGGGATGATCTTCGCGACTTTTGCACGCCACTTTTCCTTCTCAATAACCAAGATTGATCCAGCTCCACCAAATCTGTTTCTTAAAGTTTGGAAAGGCTCCCCGACATGTCAAGATTGTAGGGTTATGAAGGCAGTCCGTCACTTTGATTCTCGAGTCGATACGGAACAAATATCGAAACATTGCAGATCAGCCAGTCTTTCCGTGGCTCCCCTTCTACCCTGGAAGCATATGTGATTCAACCTCCTCCAAGTAGCTGACTACCGAAGCCGACCTCCTAATTTACCCTGGCTCAAACCTCCCGTTGCTCCTGTGAGACGGTCGTCTCTGGTTTTCGCTCACTATGTCAGCCGTTTATCATGCAACAGAGTTTGGAGTACCGAAACCTTTAGTTCTCACCCTCTCATTGCCTCGTCGAACAAGATAAAAGTAGACCGCCCAGAAGAGACAAATGAGGTCTGTTGAGTGCTATAAATTCGAGAAAAGGCAAATGTACACCTTCGAGACAGATGGTAAGGTGAGGCGGTGCCTAGTTTGTACTTGTCACAATAATAACACAAAACCTCTCGGGTTGATCGAAGTGTATAATAACAGGTAATTCCCGCGTAAATAACTGGCAAAGGAATACAAATATTCATCTGTGGTAGCGGCTCGTCTTTTTACTATTTCGACTGGACCCGGCGCACACCGTCATCCCAGCCTGTCTTTCTTGTCGATAGTCCATTTAGCCAAAACTACTTCAAGACTTGGATCTAACTGAAGAGTAACTCAGGGATGACCTTCGTTAGGAGTACCCAAGGGAGTTGTTGAGTCATCAGTGACAGAATCAAATTCTGTTCGTCTTTCCCCCGTTACAGCCACTCTCGAATCTGCTCGGTATCTAGCTCACAACACAATGACGCCGGAGTCAACTCGTCAGCTACAATCTCCCATGTTTAGCGCTTCGGCGGTTATATTGGATATCGTGGCTTTTGTAAGTGTTCGCTCGTTGCTCACTTTTACTCTGATCCTGGCCCGTCCGTGTCTGAGTTGATGCGGCGGCGCTCATATCAGCCGGGAGCAAGAGGATCTGGTTTTTGGTCCATATCAAGGAAATCTATTTCTGACCGTCATGTGAACTCAACGAGCCCGTCGTATTGGTGGACATAGCGAGGACTAATACAGCATTTAGGACACGAGGCTTGGTACCCAGCCTCACATATACGACTGATGTGCGAGCAACATAACGACGTACTTCTTTCCCCTACCATCACAACCAACAATATCCTCAGCTCTTCGATTTCGGGAGGATGGCGATGAATAATCTGTTCACTGATGCTAGAGACGTCCAAATCGGTCAAAATGCCACCATACAAAGTGTGAGCGGTAACTTGACGATGAATACATATCAAAACAACCAGGGGGATACGGTCGAATTGGTACGTGAAGGTGTGAGACGAAGATGCCGGTGAGGAACGAAGCGGCATCGGATTCCAACCGAGCGAGGGAATGATGACTCAGCACATTCCCTCTCCTCGCGACTTCCACACAGTCGTCGCTCGCTGACAGTCCTCGGCCCTTTCCGTCAATAATTTTACGCCCTTTCTTATTTTATATACTTCCGCAGAGTCAACAACACCAACTGACACGTGGATTAAATGCAGGAGGAAGATGGAAGCGAGGATTCAACCCAGCAAGCAACCAACTCGCGTCAGGCCGAAATTGAGAAGCTGCAGGAGAGAATACGGGAATTGGAAGCGGAAATTGCAAGTCCGCTAGGGGTTAGTGTCGATGAGATAGAGAGAGCCAGGGAAAGGGCTAGGGCATCGGCAGGTCCTTCGAAGAAGAAGAAGTTAGCGGCACCGGTGAATGGGTACAAAGCAAACCCCCTCCTAGCCCGTGAGTGCAGCATTCTGTCGTTTCTCCTTCCCCCCTTCATTTCCCACTTCAACCCATCTGTACGGGGCTGGTCGCTTTCGGGCCGCCCTTTCGAAGTCTGCATCTGTCTGAGGCCAACTGGGCCGGATATCCACGACTGGTACTGAGGCAGTCTGGCCTATACACTGAACCGCGGCTGCTCGGTTACTGTCTGTGACACTGCTATCTGTCATCCTCATCCCTGTCTTCTGGTTGAGAGGGCTCACTGGTTGTTCCACAGCTGTTTCCGAGCGAGTCAGCGAGGCAGTCCGGCTCAACAAGTATGTCCCGCTGTCGGTCATCATTGCACAGTCCAAGCACTTTTCGCTGCGCATGGAGGAGGATGAGATGATTATAACGCGGAATGGAGTCTGGAAGACCCGGTCGCTGGACCGCAGTGGTGAGATGAGCTTGCCTTTCCAAGAGCACCAGAATGCTGCTCGGGCCCTCGTCAAAGTCACCAGGCAGCATCACGGAGACCTCAGAGCAGACTACCTGGAGTCCCACTTCAGCATTGTTTCTGGCCTGGCTCAGACCCATGGGCTCCGTATCGCATACAGTTACGATATTCAGCAGAGGGAGTTGGCGGCAGGTGACCCGCGCCATGATCTGTCCACCCTCGACACACTGGCCCTCACCCTCATTGCGACAGCAGAAGTGAAGAACCATCAGCAGTTCGGGTCCTCCACACCAAAGCGTCGATACGATGACAATGACACTATTGATATCCCTCCCTCTCCCACGAAGCGATCTCGGTCTCTGTGCTACCGGTGTGGGGGCTCGGCCCATGTTATGGTGGACTGTACGGCCTTGTCGACAAGAGCGGGAGTTCCGTGCTTCAAGCTCCAGCAGCGCAACGGGAGGAACACTCTCGTAGAAGAGTCGGGTCAGCAGCTGTGTTTCAGGTGGTCGCAGCACTCGGAGTGTCACTTTGGGGAAAACTGTACCAGCGTCCATACTTGTAGCATCTGCCATGTGGACGACCATGGAGCAGCCGATTGTGATGACCTGTAGGTCTCTGGTCTCTGCTTCACCCCGACAGATGTCTGATACCCTTCACCCTACCATACTGGAACACATCCTAATGTCACCTTTCTTGGAAACACACTGACACAGTAAGGTCAGCCTCGTCACTCTGGTTGGGCTGGCGACGTGATCACGCCGCGGATCGTTCCTCAGCTTTGGGGAGGCGGCGTGATCCCTCTGCGTCCCGGTCGAGCTTCGCTCGTCCCAGCCCAACCTTAGCTTCTTCTGTCCCGGAATCCCCTCCCGAGATGAGGTTGGATGAGACGAAGATGCCGGTGAGGAACGAAGCGGCATCGGATTCCAACCGAGCGAGGGAATGATGACTCAGCACATTCCCTCTCCTCGCGACTTCCACACAGTCGTCGCTCGCTGACAGTCCTCGGCCCTTTCCGGCAATAATTTTGTGCCCACCAGCCCCCCCTTCTGGTCAATCTGCACATAGAATGTCCATACCTCGCTCGAATTGATGGTTTTCATGAAATCAGACAGTATGATAGACTAGCCCATATGCCTTGAGTGTCACATAGTGGAGAGCATTGGGCAGGAGAAGCACAAAGCAGAGGATCCCACCCGCCCAGGCGGCGTGATCCCTCTGCGTCCCGGTCGAGCTTCGCTCGCCCCAGCCCAACCTTAGCTTCTTCTGTCCCGGAATCCCCTCCCGAGATGAGGTTGGATGCACTAGACAGCACTATTCTGACTTAGGAACAGTACGGAAATACATTTAGAAAGATACTCATGGGCGACATCATCGTGCGGAAGGATGTATTGTCACAGGTTCTAGAAGTGATTGTTCATCCTTAGGAGCGAGAATTGGAATGTGGGGTATTACAACAGCAGTCTACAATGATGAGAGTTAGGAAAACTACGCAACATGTCGAAGTAATGGGACTTGCGGGAAAGTTTACAAGCATAACAGTTGAGGCATTGGACGGGACTCATGAAGGCCTTGAAATAGTAAGCCCACTTCACAAGAGTTTGGCTTGGTATTATGTGAGCAATTGCAGATATCAGAGTGTGTGTGTAGAGAGCTGGCATCTCGGTGGTATGTCCAGATACACGTACACGGAGCGGTTGTCTAACCTAATTACAGGTCACCACTATTCCCCCAGCTGGTTGGAATAGGCCAATCCAAATGGCCGACATGGATTGTGCATGATGGTAAGAGTTTTTTGTCGGTGGTTTTATCTACAGACACTGACAAACACATTACAGAACTGGCAAATGGGGAAGAGTTTGCCAATAAAATGTGGGCTGAAGGGAGCCAAGTTGTGTGGCACTACCTTTGGTATACACAGGTATGTCCAGCGTTTTGGCATCCCACGTCAGCTGATGATGTTTTTAGAGCACCTCGTTTCATGCTTTACGTGCAGACAAGACTCTGACCATGCCTGTGGGTGGTTTATTTATGGAATTTACCCCTCTGATAGATGAACGACAGGTTTTGGCCAAGCCGGGTTTCTGGAATTTCAACCTCAAAACCCACACTTGGCAGTATGACATCCCATCCATCTCCCTCTCCCAACCAAACACCGACCTCTCTCTTGCACCATTCTACTATCCACCAACCCCGCTTCGCCAAGAAACACCTCCCCGACTCGACCCCACTGAGATCGTCGCCTGCGTCGAGAACCAACTCGGCGACTTTTTGCATTTGATTGCGTCATTGGGGGAGACAAGGCACGTCGAAGATCTCTCAGATTTCACACGTCATGGTCTTCTGACCTTTGGGGCTGTTGTCGACCGAAACCAACCCGAAATTGTCGCCCACCTCCCCTCCACTCCCTCGCCTCAATGGCGTTTTGACAACTTTAGCACCGGCGTTGAAGCCACCTACTCCACTTCCGGTACGCCCACCTGCCCAGCCCATCTTCTGTGTGCTGACTTGTGTAGTACCATCTCGTGTGGATTTCTGCTCTGACCAGCCGGCGGTGAATGTGGACCTCCACTTCTCCTGGCGCTTGCCAGATGTATTTTGGCAAAACACTGCCTACCTCGCTCAATCTATTCCTTTTGCCTTCGGGTGTCATGATCCCCGGAATAACCTGGGCAAGTGCACCTCCATTTCTCGCCAATTCCCCACTGATCTTTATTTCCCTCAGTATTCATTACTGACGTTGGATTTTCTCTTGTCGGCACAATCCCCAATAACTCCACATCCCCGACCCCCATTCATCTTTTTATCCCTACGATGCTTATGGAGCATAGAAACGGGATGTTTTCTATACATTATCCCCTTCCCGCCTCTCTGTTCTACTGGTCCTTTGACCCGTACGGAAAACATGCGATATCCGAGGAGGATTGGGAGACGTACGGGATTCCCAGGCTTAGGGTTCTGTCCTGGATCGGCTCATCATGGCACCATCAAGCATACTGGGTAGTAAGCGAGCACTTACAAGTAAGAAACCATGGCTTAGATGGTAGAATCTATGCATGGGAACGTGGGTATCCCGCATTAGTACCAGGTGAGTTGCAATTCCTGTTTATGTATCGGAGTCCCCGGGTCGTCGGCTCATTTCTGAGGCCTCAGGTGATCCTTTCAAAGCTGCAGCCTGTAACTCAAACGAGTCAAGTATAGATAAAAATTTGAACCACGTATTCTCATCAGGTAAGTGGCAGCTAGTATCGGAGAACCATTTATTCATTGCCCTCTGTCGTCTTCAAAGATATTGACACTCGCCCTCGGATACGACCCAAAACAAATCCCCGAATAATCAGGTACATTCGGACCATCAAGACCACTAGAAAGTCATCCCGGGCGCTCATACGATCGACTGGGAAGTCCAAGCCTGGTCTTTCAGCTTCGGCTAACCTAGTGATGTTATCCAGTCCGGTTCCAGTCCGGTTCAGTCCCGTACCAACTCCAATTTCCATCCCACTTCCGGTTCCAGTCCCAGCTCCGAACCGGTTTCAGGTCAGAACTGGTTCAAGACCGAACCGGACTGGGACTGGATGCGGTCCCCTTGAGACGCATGGAAAGGCGAATAAAAAAAGGAATATATTCAAATCGTCAAGTCCAAACTGTCTTCGAGCTCATCTACCGATAAGTCTACCTTATGTACAGTGTCGCCTTCCCAGTTTTGGTCATCTACGAGTCGCTGCCGTGCTGCCATAAGCCCTCTACGCTGCTCTGTAGTCATCCCTCGGACTCGAGCCTTGCGATACATACTCTTCAGAAACTGTAATACCTCCAACTGTGCCGCGGAGAGGCGATTGCGCTTCTTGGTGTTGGTATCGCTAGCAGAACTCCATACACGTTCAACAGGGGTTGCAGAGCCCTGTATGGCAAGGTAGTCGCGTGCCATGAGAGCGACAGGAGCAAAGTCCTGCTCGTGTCGCCTCCACCAATCCAGCGAGTCGGGTCCACCTGTAATGGTGATACGGGCTTGTTACTGCCCAGGCCTCAATCACGCGCGTGAACACGACAAGGTATTTATAACCAAGGTATGTTACTGTACGAGTGAAAGAAGAGGCTGGCGTCGAACTACTTCGACGCCAGTTTAAATACCAGTCAATACAAATATTAGTAAATAAGTTCAGGCCGGCTTCGGCATGGTGATAACTACATGGGGCGTTACACCCTCCCCCGTCAGATTGAACCTATAGGTGAAATCGAAAGAATAGGAATATGATTGATTAGACCACGCCGCATGGAGAGGTCAATAATTTGATAGAGTCCCTGCCGCATGGAAGGGATTGAATTGAGATTAAACTTGTTGATCGGATGTAGACTGGGGAACGTAAACAGCAACGATAGCAACATCCGGGGTAGTAATAGGTTGAATAACGGTTTGGGTAGGAATGACTGGAGGTTCGGTGAGATTGTGCACGTTGGTGTTGGGGCACGATGCACGAATCTCGATACTGTCGTCAGGGAAATACAGGCACTCGTTGAAGCCTGCAGGGATACCCTGGACCTCAAGTTGAGGCATTAAACGATTGAGTAGGCTGATGACTTCGAGCCGAGAGTCGACATCACGGAAGTCAACTGTCTGCAACCAGCGGAGCGCCCAAAGAGCGCTGTCCTCGATTTCCGCTACTGATACGCACTCGGAGCGTAGGAACTCCGCAAGATCGGGTAGAGTGAGGTTGGTTGGGTCGCCTTCAAAGGAAGTCTCCTTCAATGGCGCAGGGTAATAGATGGGTGATTGGGTAAGATAGGCTTTGTAGTAGCCCGGGGTGAGAATCAACTCAACAAATAAGATCTGGTAGCGGTGCCGGAGTACCGGTGATGCTCCCTTGCGATTTGATGGGCTACGACAGTAAAAGAATCGAAAGCCGCGAGCTGAACGAGTGGAAATGGAATAGTCGGGGTAGACGATGAGTCCAGGGCGAGTTCCGTCTCGAGCAGCGATATTGGATAGCCATATGAAATAGCGGTGCAATGGTTCCTTCTTAGAAGGTTGGAGGATCTTGGATCCTTGAGTGGACAATGAATCTGAGGTATCAGGTGTGATATCCATCGGGACCAATTCGGTCGTGATTGGAGTTGAACCCACTACGGCGCCTAACTGGGGTAGATTGGCGCCAAGGGGAGCAGCATTGATAGCCGCTGAGCTGGACTGACCAACGGCGATAGGTATGGATGGGGAGTTGATGGCTTGTGATGTGGATGACGATCCGATGCCACCACGACCACCAAATATAGCGGGACGGAAATGAACCTGGAGAAGATAATTCTCCACCTCGGACCTGTCCTTCTTGGGCTTTCCCTGAACGCCACGCACAGCCTCCTTCAAGAAGCTGAAGCAGCGACGTTGAACCTTCTCGGTCTTGTCAGACTTTAGCACGAGAATGCATTTGTCAATGTCGTTGACCGTTGCTACCGAGAACTTCGGATAGAAAGGTCTCCCGGAGACACTACGTTTGGGAATGGGGATGCCTTTCTCCCAGTTGGCCTGTGCGACTGAGTAGTCTTCGCCAGCACGGTACGTGCCGTCGTCCCAAGGAGGAGTAGAGTACGCATTGGAGATGGTGAGGTCAATAGTGGTGGGATTGGAAGATGGAGTCCCGTCGTTATCAACCACCATAGAGTCGGGATTGGGTGAGGAAGAGGTAGTCGAGTGGGATAAGTCCTGAATACGACGTTTCTTGCCCTTTCTTTCGGAGCTGAGGTTGCGAAGTGGAGTGAGTTCAGTTTGGGCCAATACTAACTCCTCTTGAACCCCAGCCAATTTGGTGAGTGATGCCTCGAGTTCAACCTTGACCTTCTCGTAGTCGGCCTCGATGTCATCGCAACGTCTATTGACACTTTTCCAGCGTCCCGTGAGAACCTGGTTCTCGTGTTCGATCTGAGCAAATCTGGCTTGCTGTGTGTTGATGGTGCCTTGCAACCCGGAATTTCTGACGATAGCATCGTTCCGGGCAATACAAGCCGCCTTGAATTGCGCCCTTTCACTGACAGATGCATTGCCGCAATGAAGCAAAAATGCCTCGCAGTTGTCGCATCCAGCATCGTGAGCAACCTGATAGAAAAACTCGTCAAAACTCCATTTTGGAGATGAGGGAGACTTCTCGTTGTTTGGGTTGTCCCCTCCCCCTAAGAAAGGCGCCTCCTGAGGCGTGAATCGTTGAGAAGAAGAGCCAGAATGAGCAGTAGTGAACATAGCGTAGGTGGACTCGAGTAGTTGTTTGAGTCCACCACCCGATCCTGCTCTTTTTTATTATGAGTGCTTCTTCTGTCGAATTGTATCCGACGATTCTCGCAGTATATTGTACTCCGATAAACGTCGTACTTTGGCTGAGAAATTAAGCCGAGGTGATAGACTCCGAAGTTTTCAGAGTCAAACCCCGACGGAGTTTGTTTCTTGTCTACCCTTACGGGGTAATTGTTTCCAATCGGCTACACCCTGGAGTTCCAAATAACGATCCAGGGCAGCCAAGTCCTTACATGTTTGGTAAGACTCAATTGTTGTGTCACCCAGGTTCCACTTGATGTGGAACATGATTTTGCGGCCATCCCAATGATGACCGATTATTTCATCAACTAACCACTCCGAAGTACTTGGGTCTCCAAAGTCGTATGGATCCGCCATGGCCCGGTTTGGGAATAGCGAATCGTCATTTGGCAAATACTTTCGGAGTAACGACACGTGAAAGTTGTTGTGAACTCCTCTTTTTGCGAGTTCAGTAGGTAGTCCGATCCGGTAGTTTGACGATTCCGGTTTGGTATCGATAATTGGGTAGGGACCTACAAACTTGGGTAGCAGTTTGGTAGCTCGTCCTTTCGGTAGTTTGAGGTTCTTGGTTGAAATAAAGACAAGGTCATTGAGCTTGAGTTCCGGGTCAGCTCGACGATGTTTGTTGGATTGATGGGTTTGTATGACTCTTGACTCAATGATGTGATCATGAGCGTCAAGTAAATGTGCCACTGCTCTATCAACAAAGTCTTTGACTCCAGGTTGAGCTGTAGCTGTTATTGGGACCTGTGCAAGCATTGAAGGCATATAGCCACCGTCAAGTTCAAACGGTGCAAAGCCAGTTGACTCGTTTATGCTTGAATTCAGCGCAAATTCAACCATTGGTAATTTATCCACCCAATCCTTCTGGTCCGGGCGAACAAACGACCTTAATATCTGTCCGATTGAGCGGTTGACACGTTCAGTTACGCCGTCAGTTTGGGGATGATACGAGGTAGACATGAGAAGTTTAGTTCCCAGCAATTGGTGAACTTCTCGCCACCATCGTGAAGTAAACTTTGGATCCCGGTCCGAAACTATTGACCTGGGGAGTCCGTGAAGGCGAACAATTTCTCGCACAAATAACGAAGACAATTGACCCGCCGTGATATTAACATCCACAGGAATCAAGTGAACCCGTGAGGTCATTCGACAGATGACTACCCAGAGGTAGTCGTGACCTTGAGACTCTGGGAACGGACCTATAAAGTCCATACCAATAGAATCCCATGGTTTGGTTGGAATTGGTAGACTGTGAAGCTTTCCTGCAGGCTTCAAGTTCGAGGTTTTGGACTCCAGACACTTTTTACAAGTTCTACAGAACTTATCAACCTCGCTATTGATACCAGGCCACCAGTACCAGCGACGGATGTAATCTGAGGTACGCTGTTCGCCAAAATGGCCAACTATTGCATGTGCTTGCTCGATTATTAGTCCCCGCAAACTTTGGCCAGAGGCAGTTGATGTACCTTTCGGTACACAAAGTACAAGCTCATTTCCTCGATTTCTCGAAGTAATGAGCCCGTTTTCAACACTGAAAGCCTTGTGGTCATCGGGTTTGGCTAGAACCTTCTTGAATAGTGCATCATGCTCGTAGCATTGTTTGATATCCGACTCGAAGGTCGCATTGTCATTGAGATTATTTGGAAGGGCTGGGTCACGTACCCGTGATTCTAGTACAGTTAGATCTTCTTCAAGATCATTGTTGACAATAGGAACTTCAGGTACGTCTGTCTCTGCATTTTCTTGGAGTTCCTCGACTTCAATATCCCTTGGAAGCTTTGCTTCCTTGAGTTTACGTCTCTCTTTGAGGCGATTGGATCGTCGTAGAGCCATTAAATGGTCTCCAACAATCTCATTGATTCGGTCATTAGGGAGATCGTCCATATTTTTATCAAGCCGTAAGTCTGCATTCACAAACTCGTGACTTTCATGCTGATCTTCACCAGTATCTGATTCGTAGTATCGGGAAAGCGCATCAGCGACTTTGTTTTGGATCCCTTTCACGTATCGGATGTCAAAATCAAACCGTGATAGATATTCCATCCATCGGGTCTGCCTA
Organism: Marasmius tenuissimus; assembly: GCA_029532415.1. NCBI lineage: Eukaryota > Fungi > Basidiomycota > Agaricomycetes > Agaricales > Marasmiaceae > Marasmius > Marasmius tenuissimus. The sequence goes on from JAQOTA010000067.1 coordinate 568,139, forward strand.
CTTGACAACTTTCGTTGTGTTAGAAAGAACTCGAGAGCCTTGTGGTCAGTAACTACATGGATCCGATATCCAAGTAATTTATCTTCCCACTTTAAGAGGGCTTCAAGTATTGCAAGTGTTTCGAGTTCAAATACTCGATAGTTATGCTGGGCCGCCGTGAACTTTTTCGACATGAATCCAGCAGGACGGCACGTTTGCCAGGTCGGTCCTTGGCCATACATAGCGCCAACGCCCGATACCGATGCATCACAAATAATCCATATAGGTTCGTTGGATTTTGGATCTATTGGTTTGAGTATAGGGGCCTTGGTGGCCAAATGTTTGATGTGTTCAAACGATGACTGATGTAGGGGTAACCAACAGAAAGGTACATCGTTCTTGGTCATTTGAGATAGTACACCCATATAATGGGCCACATCAGGCATGTACGGTGCTAAGTATTGGACTAATCCAAGGAACTTTTGCACATCATTGTAGTTACGAGGTGAGCGCCACTCACGGACGCGACTCATTTTGTCTTTATCAGCGTGAATTCCTCGATCATCAATGACATGACCGAGGGTATCCAATACCTTTGAGTATAGTTCACACTTTTCGGCTTTGAGGTAGAGGTGTTGCTCTCGGAGTCGTTTGAAAACTTCTCGGAGGGCTCTCTCGTGTTCCTCAATTGTGTTTGCAAAGATGAATATGTCATCTAAATATACATGAACACACCGTCCGATCAAGTCTCGAAATATGTGTGTCATTAACCTCTGAAAGGTTGCGGGGGCATTACAGTCCCCTTGCATCATGATATTGCTAACGTAGGTACCAAACGTAGTAGAAAATGCAGTTTTCCATACGTCAGTGACCTCGTTTCGTATCTGTTCGTAGGCATCCGACATGTCGATCTTTGACCGATATTTGTGTTTCGCTACGTCTTGCCGGATGTTATCCTGATCAGGAAATGGCGTAACGTCTTTGACAGTGTTGGCATTTCGTTGGCGATAGTCAACTATCGTCCTTAGTTTGCCATTTTTCTTGGGTATGCATAACATTGGAGCTGCTTGCTCAACGGTGGACTCGACCCACCAGCCTGCACGAGTATAACGTCCAAGTTTCTCGCCGAATTCAGGCTTTAGGTAGTCGGGACACCTGGGCATGTAGTAGTGATATTTCTTGGTTTCATCTATCAACTGGATTCGATGATTGATGGCTCTGAATGGTGGGAGTTCGTCTGGGACTCCACCGAGTATATCGGCATTCCGGTGTAACCATCGGGCGCGTAGTTTTGGGATGTTGTCCTCAGTAAAAGGACCATCCACTGATAGATCTTCGAACTCAGCCTCTGCATTAGCAAGGTTTGCAGCTCGAAGTTCATTTTCCCATTCGGGTTCATGGTCCTCGTTAACAAAACCTTCAAAATGTTCAAGTATTGAACGGTTTTGGGAGTGCCTTTTTGAGCGGGAGAACTCTTGGACGATTTCCACAATTCGGTCCATTTGTTCTGGTTTGATTTCTTCAATTTTTGGTGCATCCGACGGTTTCTCGGGATCAATCTCCTCAAGAATCACCGGAAAGTTGAATGGTAAGCTTCTATTTGCTTGTAGTAATGTGAGTCTAATGTCTTCCACGTCGATGTCATCGTCGACTCGAACTCCACGTCTTTCGGAACGTGGGGCCTCATTCTGTGAGTTTTTCCCGAGTCAATTTGGATTATCCTTCCGTTGAAACTCGTTCGATCTCAATTCACGGCGCATGGCTGACCGTCTTTTGAGTTCGGCTGAGTCCTCCCCCACAGAAAGAGTAGGTGCGGGTTTACCCCGTATTAATATCTGATCATGCTCGAAATCGAGCTGAATCCCATGCTTTCGCATGTAGTACGTGCCTATGATGGCATCATAGCGGTCAATATTGACAATATCGAAATACGTGTCGTTCTGTACCGTAGAATACTCGGTATTGACGACTGTGCCGTAGTTGAATTTGGCTCGGCTGCCAATGGTACCAAGTTGCAGAGAGTGTTGCTCTGCTAACTGGTGCACCTTAATATCAGCCACCCGAGCGAAGCCCGGGCTCAAACACTCAAGTGTACATCCCGAGTCAAATAGTGTTAATGCCGTCTGACCTGCGATCTTCACTAGAGCAACCAGTGGTCGTCTTTCCGTGGCACTTCCACGACTCGGTCGAGTAAGTGTACGTGTAGAACGTCTCAGACGCATATCTACTTTCATAACTGACGAATTTCCGTTGTTTTCAATAGAATACAATTGATCATCAACTTTGTAGTCATTGTTGTTGAGGTCGAGAGTTGGGAAACATTCCTCTTCAACATTGTCCTCGATCATTACAGGCGGACCACTACCCAAGAGTGGATTATAGAAATCATCGAGTGTTGTGTGCTCGGTCGTTACTTCGGGTATGCTTCCGAGCCAGTCCTCAGACTCGGACTCATCCCCATTGATGTACCCGCCATAGTCCTCATATTCCTCAAGGGTATATTCCCCTTCAGAACTTGAACCTTGTGGGTTATCTGCTGCTTCAGGACTCTCTGAGTCGTTATTTGGAACTGGAACTCCATGTTCCTGATCAGATTCACCATGATCTTCGCCTATAGCAAATAACCGGGGCTGTCCGTATCTTGAACATGTGGGATCATTAGCATAATGGCCGCTCTGGCCACAACCAAAGCACAGCTTCTTTTGTTCGGCTTCAGTCCGAGATACTTTGGGTTTATCACCCTTGGGAGATGCGTTATTTGACTTGAATTGTCCAAATTTGAATCCTGAGCCAGGCTTACGAGTGGTAGTGCGTTCACGGTCTTTACTCCGTGACCTACTGCGCCTTGCAGGTTTGAATCTCTTACCCCCGATCATTCTCGCTGGATCGGGTCGACCCTGAGGTCGAGAGCGGTTATTGGCATCGGGACCATGTGTTTGGTACCGATTTGAATGATTGTTAGTATTTCCAGATGATTCAGGACGATTTTTGCGATTCAGGTAATATTTCTTGAGTGCAATGTCATCCTCGTATCTCTGAACTGCACGGATCATAGTTTCAACATCGGAGTAGTCAGGGACTGCTCCTCGGTCAATCATCTCCTGTACAATGTGTTTCGGAAGACCGTCAACAAATCTTCGTTTGAAAGTGAATTTATCAGGGAAGGTGAGCATTCGGTATGCCCACCTAGTGAGTGTATTGTAATACTCACGGATACCAACCTTGGGGTCGTATGTAACCGCGTCAAATTTGTCTGCGGCCTCGTGAATTGTAGAGGATTGTACGCAGTGATCAAAGAGGCCAATCACAACATCCTCGAATGTCCACTGAGTTCGGAAGCGGTGAGCACCCGCAACCTCATCATTATACCAGATGAGAGCTTTACCAGTAAGTAACATCCCGGTGACTTGTACTCGGATATGTTCCATGTCCGGTCCGCTCATCTTGTTGATTATGATCCACCATAGGATATTTAAGAGCCAGGTATCGAATACTTCAACATCGGCCTTGCCATCATACGGAGTTGGTTCAGAAATCTTGATGGACTTTAGTCCATCAACACTGGTGATAGCAGATCCAACTTGTTCTCGAATCTGGGTACGGTATTTGTGGTGGATCCGCTTAGTCCAACGACGGCGGGCAAAGTCTTCGAGTTTTTCAATCTCGTGTCGACGAGCTGCCCGCTCTATCTTACGACGGCGCTCAGCTTTTGATTTACCCTCGTGTCTCGAGGTTCTGATGCTTTCGTCGTACGAATATAGTGAATCAGTTGAATATTCACTATCATAGTTTTCATCCGAGGACTCATCACCCCACGGTGTGCGTCTTCTTTTGCCACCATCATTTTTCTTAGGCGGACGACCTCTATTCGAGTCGCTATCGCTACTGTCACCGCCCGGATCCCCGGGGTTACCTCCAACTATTCCCCTTGGGCCCGGTGGAGGTGGTGGCAAACGGGCATCCTGATCATCATTGGTGTAATTCCAATGATGATTAGTTGAGTGGTCCTGACTGTTACGGGTAAAATTAGTCGGATCTCGGGATCCGGTGGGCGTTGAATTGAAATTTTTCAACGCCTCTCGGTAGTCTCGATCCCATACTTCTCGTGGCGTAGTTGCCTTATCCACGGGCATGGCATCTTCATCAAAGCCTATCCCTTGATCTTGGATACTCGAGTGTCCGGTTTCCCTTTGCTCATGATTACGCATACGCTGGGCATTTACCCGGTCTTTCCATGTGAGTGAGTTCTCATTTTTCAGGGTCTCATTCACAGAGTCTGATGGTTTATTTGTTTGCTTGTTACGATGATAGAGGACTTCGTCCTCGTCCGGGACCTGCATGACCGTAGCGGCAAATGGAGATCTGGGTTTCCGGATTGGTTCAGTTGGTAGTACTGGCTGTACCACCGTTGGTAATTGAACCCTTGAAGATGATGCCACGGGAGGTGGCGTTGATTGTTGTGTTATGTGGGTGACACCCACATTGGATAACCGCGACTCAATTGGAGTGATGATTTCCGCATCGATAGCTTCATCAATCTTTTTAATTGTCGTAAGAAAATCCTGTTTCAATATAGGTCCGGTTGAAACCTTTGTATTCAGAGGTGAGAGCGGAATAACTGACGTGGGGTCAATAGATTCTTCTACTCCCAGTACGTATGATGCTACTGTTTCGAATCGGCGCTCATGCGCCGTCTGAACCTTCGCAAGTTCAATGGAGAATTTGGTACCAATGGTGAGGAAGTCCTCTTTCACGGACGTTCTCAACTCATCGATATATTGACTAAGTTCAAGGGCCGTTGTTGTACGGCGTGGTTTCTTCGGGATTGATGGGGGCGACCGAGTTGAGTGGTCCGCAATGAAAGTGGAATCATCTTGGCCATGAGGCCACTTCACGTTGCTGGATAAGGTACCAACACGGGAATGGAGCTCAGGGTTTGATGCCGCGGTGGGTGCGGCATCGTGTTCCTGGCTACCTGCTAACCCTGATTCAGCCTGATTGCAGGTTTGTGCGAATTGAGGTAGATGGGTAGGTACTGGGGCTACTGGAGGGTAAACAACATTCTCTGGTTGTTTCCCTCGCAATTTTTCGGAGAGCGTGGCGATAGGATTTGGGTCCCCCACCTCGCCGATGTCTGGAATGACAGTATCTTCATTCCCAGATTGGTTGTTCCTGGGAGTGGTACTTGCCCGAGATGCTGGTTTATTGTCGGGAATTGGAGAGTTACTTCCATTGGTCGTAGACCCACGTCGTTGAGAGCCGGTCATTGTAGGGAGAGTAAAACTAATGGTAGTAATACCCTGGTATACTAGATGTTCAAAAAAGTGTAATGGTGATACGGGCTTGTTACTGCCCAGGCCTCAATCACGCGCGTGAACACGACAAGGTATTTATAACCAAGGTATGTTACTGTACGAGTGAAAGAAGAGGCTGGCGTCGAACTACTTCGACGCCAGTTTAAATACCAGTCAATACAAATATTAGTAAATAAGTTCAGGCCGGCTTCGGCATGGTGATAACTATGATGAGCCAGCATAGTTAAAGTGCACAGTGGGTATAACGAAGTAAACCTCACATGGGTAATACACAGAGTGTTCTTGTAGTCTTGAGATGCTTGAGAAGAGGTAATAATCGAGTAGATTGTCCTAAGGCTTAAGGCCTTTCGTTCAGTCTTTTATACATAAGTTTCTGGTACATGTAATGAGTATTACACTAACTGAAACTACTACTAGAAGTAGGTATTCGGCCCTAAAGGCGTAAAAGACATTAGTACTGTGTAAGTACTTCTACCATGAATGGTAGTATGCTTGGTGAGCATAGTCGTGTTTGCCTCATGTATTGAAGGCTCTACTTATGCTATTGGATAGCGACTGTCTATAGTGTCATATATGATGAAACTAGATGTACGTAGTAAGATACGTAGACAGGGACGTAGTACTTGCATGAGGACGCAAGTGTTCTAGAGGCGTAGCTCTATAAATAGTGTGACGCGTAAACAACACGTCAACAGTGTATCACATGATTTCCATCATGTTCAACACTCCCCCTCACTAAGTTCATCATGCGATTATGGAACTAGTGAAATGTTAATCCTAAAGATTGCCTGAACAATTCGAACTTTGTTCTGCCAAGATTCTTCGTAAGAAGATCAGCAGGTTGTTTAGCAGTTTCAACAAAATAGATTTGAGTCTTTCCGTGTTCAACTGCTTCCCTGATGAAATGATATCGATTGTCGATGTGTTTTGTTCTTTTATCAGTAGCTTCATTGCTGCTGAGAAAGATAGTGCCTTGGTTGTCGCTAACACATGGAACAGATCGAATAGGGAAGTTCAATTCGTTCAATAACGACTTCATCCAGCAAGCCTGACGTGTGCAGTCAGATAGAGCCATATACTCTGCTTCCGTGGATGATAATGCAACCGTTTTCTGTTTCTGAGAGACCCAGCAAACTGGTGCATTGGCAAGCTTTACGATATATCCAGTCTGTGATCGACGATCATCTTTATCAGTTGCCCAATCAGAGTCAGCAAAGGCAAGTAGTCCTTGGTTGGATCTACCATCGTAAATGAGTTCATACTTTGCAGTGTGAACAAGGTATTTCACGATGTAAAGTGCCTTCTGGAGGTGTTCCTGATTAGGATTAGCTCCATACTGTGACATTTTGATTACAGCAAAGGATATGTCTGGTCTCGTTCCGAGAGCCAAGTAAAGTAATGATCCGATAACTGATTGGAATCTATGCCTAATCTCGGGATTAACCTCCCCCTGGTTTTGGGTTGGGTTATAGCCTTCTGGCAAAGGCATATATGCTGTCTTGGCGTTCAGAACTCCGAATTTACGAATTATCTTTTCAAGATAGTCTCGCTGATCAAGGATCAGTCTGCGATTCTTCCGATCTCGAGTAATCCGCATTCGCAGAAATTCTGTTGGCTCGCCTAGATCTCGGCATTCCCAGATTTTCATGAATTCGCTTTTTAGTCTGTTGACAAGGTTGCGATCAGGACCCATGAATAAAGCATTGTCGACATAGACGACGGCAATGACCATATTGCCATTCTTGTTGAAGACATATACGCCAGCATCGGATAAGCATCGTTTGAATCCCAGACGTTTCATGGATTCAGTACATTGACGCCACCAGGCACGAGAAGCCTGTTTTAATCCGTACAATGCTTTGCGTAACCTCCAAACCTTGCTGGAGTCCGTAACGAAGCCTTCAGGTTGTTCCATGTAAATCTCCTCATCTAAGGCACCATACAGAAATGCTGTTTTGACGTCTAGCGCAGAGATCTCCCAATCTTCAAGCGCTGCTAGTGCCAATAGAAGTCGTACGGTTTCGAATCGTACTACAGGAGAGAACAACTCGTTATAGTCTATTCCTTGTTTCTGCGAAAATCCTTTCGCAACAAGCCTTGCCTTTTTACGGCCATCAGACTTGATGTCAAATACCCAGCGGGATTTCACCGCTTTTCGGCCTTTAGGTAGTGTGACCACATCAAAGACATTTCTATCTTTGAGTGATTGTAATTCCAGTCTGCATGCTGCTTCCCAAGATGGTTTTTCATCTTTAGGACGTTTCTGGACTTGTTTATATGTCCATTCACGAACGTTATCATAACTACTGGCTTGAAGACCATATAGTTGATAACCGTTATTCAGCAAGTAAACCAAGTAATTTTCTCCCCCTTGCTGAGCAAGATCGCTCATATTGTCATCTGTATCCATAGGAGCAGCTGGATCAGGAACCCTATTTGGTATTGTTTCAGGTTCATTTGTCGGATTAATCTGACTTTGCCAGCGTGCTTGAGAATCGATATCGCGTTCGATCTCAACAGGATGTCGATTTCCGTAAACATTAAACGGACGGTTGGGAGTTATTCTATTTCTTGGAGGGTTTCTTCTGATAGCTGCTGGTGGAGGAGCTCGTAAGTTCTCCCACTCATCATAGTCAGCTTGACGAAATCCAAATGGATTTCTTGATCCAGAAGAACCAGCAGACCGTGGATCCGGACCATACTGATTAGGATTGTGATCGGAGCCTTTCGGTGATCCGAATCCATCAGTATTTGGATGATTGCCGTTGTGCACACCATCGCTTTTATCATCCGGGATAGGATCCAAGGGAGGATCTCCCCCAGGCTGATGATCGTCATCATCTGATCCTGATGGAGGTGGAGGATTGAAGAAATCATCATCATTGTGATGATCTTCATGGCCATCATATGGGTACGTTGGAAAGGGTATAGACCGGACAGGTTTGTTGGTTTTATCAAACTCTATGGATCCGGGCACTTCTTTCTGACATTTAGGAAACCAGTTCTCATCGAAAACTGCTTGTGGAGTAATGTATACAGAATTGTTGGTTGTTCGAAAGAATCGATAAGCTTTTGATCCGCTCTCGTAACCAATGAAAATCATTGCTTCAGAGTGTGGAGCAAGCTTATTTTTATGTTTCGGTATGTATGCATATGCGCCACAACCGAACGTCCTGAAGTATGAAACATCAGGCTTCTTATTTTCAAACAATTCAACTGGAGTTCTGTATTTCCTTGAACAAATAGGAGTTCTATTGTAGATATGGACAGCTGTGAGAACTGCAAATTCCCACCAGTTTTCAGGCGCACAAGCCTGAAAGCGCATAGCTTCAGATTTTTCTCGCAGTGTACGATTAAATCTTTCCGCTCGTCCATTCTGTTCATGCACATTGGGAGAACCTCTTTGTGGAAATATTCCTAGAGAGTTATACCAATCCCATTGCTCATTTGAAAAGAATTCTCCCCCTCGATCGAAATGCACACTTTTGACCTTTTTATTAGTCTGGCGCTCTACAAGAGCTAGCCAATTGCGCAATTTCTGATCTGTATCGCTCTTTTTACGAATTGGATATACCCATCCGTATGATGTTGCATCATCGAATAAGGTTAAAGCATATTCGTTTTGATAGTAAGAGCAAGTTGGATATTCTATCAAATCACCGTGCACGAGCTCAAGAGGCTCCTTAGCTCGTTTAGAGGATAAAGGGTACGATTTGGCAACCATTTTGCCTTTGGCGCAGCCTTGGCATGGTTTCGTTTCTCCCTTCGAAGTAACCAACTTCGTTGGAAGCCCTTTAACATTATCCATTAATTTTCCTAAGACTCTGGGATCACAGTGTCCCATACGTCTGTGCCATAATTCAGAAGTATTGAAAGATACAACAGATGTGAAGGAAGTTTCTCCCACAAGAACCTTCGCGTTCATCCATCGTAAAGGATCATCTTTATGGCTTGGGTAAAAGCTCATTAAAAGAGAATCATCTTTCTTGCTCCGGATCGAAGTCTCTGGAGAGTCCAGTAAAGTATAGTAACCTATACTCCGGAACTTCCCACTAGAGATTAAACAATGTGGGCTGTCTGGATTATACATCACTGGGTATAACTTTGTGACTTGCGTCACTCCTGCGCTATTGGTGTGTCGGATGAGGACAGTACCATAGCCTACTATTTGCACATTTGCTTTATCACCCGCTGATGTAGTAAGACCTATTGGCATTTCCAAGGTCTGATAGTCTGAGAAATCCGTTTTATACGGAGTCATATGCGCTGATGCCCCACTATCAAGTAGCCAGGCATTTCGCGTATTTCTCACTTCACAATCACTCGAAAATGCAGCAGAAAACGACTTATATTTCGTCGTTGCATATACAGAAGTAATACTACATTTCCTTGGTACTGAGTTCCTTAGGATATGATAGTTCTGCATCGAGGATTTAGTGAAAGTTTGACTATTAGAACTTTGAAACACTTGCCAGTCTCCACGATCGTTGCTTTCAGCCCAATCGTTATCAACTCCTTCAAGGCCATCTCCATAGTCACCATCATCGAAGTACCGTTCATGCCATTGAAGCGGTTCTTGATTCTGACTTTGGAATGTTTGGCGAACAAGAAGTTCTTGTCTTGTTCTGAGTTCTTCTTGATAACGTTGATTTGCGGCGTCTTCAACTTCTATCCAAGCTTCCAATTGGCGTTTATAGTTCTGCCATTGAACGAATCTCGTGGCTTGATATGGCTGATTATCATTAACAACCATAGTGATATTGCCAATACTCGTGCCATTAGCAACGTGCAAGGGCATTCCATTGGTCCTTAATCCAATTACTGCAGGTCCGTAATTCTCGAATTGAGAATTTCGGGGATCACTTGGAGATGTAACCCAGGGATCAACCTCAGGTTGTTCATCTACCGGACTAAGTCTTTCCGGTTGATCTGGTGGAGCAGTAGTTGGGCGAGAAGGAACTTCAATGTAATCCTCTTCTAAGGATTGTATGCCATAAAAAGATTCGGGAGAGCTTGGAGGTGTGTGGACGATTTGGTCCTGCCATTGTCGTACTCTAGGTGGTGTAGTTGCGGGGCGATTTATGTATTCATGGGTAGTAGGGACTGGAGATTTGGAACGATTAAGTGACTCGGCTAATTCCATGAAATCTCCAGGGTATGTTCTTGGTCGTTCATTGAAGCGACTACCCTCAAGTTCTCTACGAGGAATATCAGCCTGAGTCATGGGAACAGACATTCTAATGTTGTTCATCCATTTGTACAAGTGCGTGTGCCAGTTACGAACATCTGGAAGACTAAGGTGAGGGATAAAGCGAATCCAGCGCCTATTAAACCCTGGTTGTCTCCATTGGGATGTTCTAAATTGACTCGCTTTTATGTCTGTCGTTCCGAATAACCATTTCCCTTCAAGACCAAGCTTGACTAACGAATGCCAGAAGATAGGATTCAACACTTGTATAGGAAGTGTGAAGTTCTTCTTATTGACTTGGAAAGCTTCATCCACCGAAGTTGAACGAGGGTTTTTCACTCGTTGAACAAAATCTTCAACGGTGCTGATCCAATTTTTATTATTGATTTCAGCTATAACCATCGATAGGTGTTGAAGGTTCCAGGTTTGGTATTCGTAATGAAGCGTGAACTTGGTATCTTCTACTGTTTCCACATGTAATATCCTTTGTTGTATGCGCAATTCATGAAGAGCTTGACGAGGTGTCATGTTATGCACTGCATCTCTTCTGATAGCATACATAACGACATATTCTCTGGTCCTAATCAGAATCCAGATCCAAAGATTGTGATCTGGTGTGCTGCGTATTAATTTATAACGCATTCTGATCATGGATTCCTTCAATGCTATGTCGTTAGTCATCTGATCTCCGAAGTCTCGGAACTCTTCGACGACAGGAATTGGGAGTCTAATCCCATTAATTATATGTGGTCTATTATTCCTAAGGTTAACTCGTTGCATCATGTTGTCATGTTGTTCTTTGTATTCTTGTAAGAATCGCCATTCAACTTTTCTATTGATGAGAGGTGGCTTTTTTATGTCATCTCCATCTTGAGAATAGTTTTCTGGTCTGAACAAATGAACAAGATCGGCGTGGTTCCTAGGAAACATAGAATCTGCCCATGGTCCATAATCGTCAGGAGGTGTTGAAACTGTTACACGTATGTCTTCTTGTGTGGGTGATGCTACTTCGAGATTCTCACCTTGGTCAACTTCGTCCGCAGGCGAAGTATGATTAGGTGTCGCCTCTTGTTGTGGCATTGTGAAGATAATTTCTTCATTACTATGTGCGCCATAAGAGTATTCAGAACATGTATGACTATCATTTGATGAATTATCAGATGAAGAGTCACTATCAGGTTCCGTCGGAGTATCAGAGATGTACACCAAAGATGGTATCTCATCTCCATCACTGTCTATGTTTGAATTGGAAATAGTAGCCGAAGCGATAGCTTCTTCTACTTGTCGAACCTGTTCATCTAATTGAACAGTTCGTCTATTATTCCATTCTTGAACAGAGATGTGTCGTACTGGACGACCTTCTCTATTAGCAGCGATTCTCTCTTCTAGACGTGCTTGTTGAAGATCATACGTGTTTTGGAATGGGTTTGGTGCAGATGTGCTACCAGTGGGGTAGTGGTAGGACATATGAACGTTTACTGGCCCAGCCATTTCGCGTTCAAAAACTGAGCTTATTTGCTCGTTTACTGCATTAATTCGTTTCTGGTATTCAGAAGGTTTCTCAGAAGGTTCAAGTACCGCAGTGTGCGATTGTTGCCCCCCTTTTTGAGTATCCTTCTTCTTTCCTTTGCCTTTTCCTTTGCCCTTTCCTCCTTTCTTCTTTCCTTTCTTGGAAGAAGATCCACCTTGGTTCTGATTGTTCTGGTTATTGTTTTTATTATTGTTCTTCTTTTGATTTGTAGAAGTACCAGAACGAGACTGATCAGACCATTTAGGAGGAGAGTTAAATCTATTAACACCAGAAATTTTGGCGTTATGGGCAGTATAGGCAGCAGGACCAGAATGAATCCCATTCCTTCTATTCCATTCATTCGTAATTGCAGCAATCAAATCGGTAGGTTTAAGTTCTTCCTTCTTCATACGGGACACTTGCTGCTTGAAGAGTTGCCAATGCTTTTCATTAAGCTTGGCTGTGATCATCAAGCACAGTAAGTCGTCCGAAATATTTACTCCATGATCCTTAAGTTGGTCCCGAACAGTCAACATGTAACTGATCCCAGGGACTGGATTAAGGTGTTCAGGAAGTTGGACGTTATGCAAGTCCGTATATAGATTCATCATCTTTGAAGAGGATTGAACTCCAAACGTAGATTTGAGTTTAGATAAGGTTGAGATTACCGAAGTTTTATCAACATGCGCGTCGTGAGCACGACGAGTTCGCATTTTGATAATACCAATTACTTTGTTACGCCTAGAAGTCCACTCAATTAGAGCGGTAGCTTCCCCTGAAGTAGCAGGAGAGGATGTTTCTGGCATTTCTTCATCCAAGGCTTGAGGTATGCCTTGGGTAAAGAGGTAACCCTCAAGTAATCGGTACCAATCTTCGAAATTCGAACCATCATCTAGCAAAACTGGAATGATACTGATTCCTCCTGACCCAGCAGGAAAGTTGCTGTCCGCAACCTGAGAGTACAACGGTTCCGTATTGTAGTTAAAAACTTCTACAGAATTTTCTACTTCCGTTCCCAGAGTATATCCCGGCGTATTGCGAACAAACGTCGTTGGGGGATTACCACTTGGAGAATGAGAAGCAGACCTAGATCCTGATTGAGACATATTGAGGTCTGCCAAAAGTCCCGTGAGCATACTCTTCAAATATAGAAGGGTGGAGCCAAGAGAGTGTCAATCGACGAAGGCTTCTAAGAAGCACCCATAAATAAATAGGGTTCGATGCACACCGAGAAATGCTCCAAAGGTCTAGGACTTTTAACAGGCTGTATGCGTCAAGCAGATCATGGGGTGTACCGCGTGCAGGTAGTGCAGGGGAGTTAATCTGGTTACGAAGCCCTGCCCAATTGCTAGGGTCTTACAACGTTCCCAGTGTGTATCGGTGTCTGGTGTCCCATCGTGCTATCTGGTCTCAACCCCAGACTAGCAAAAGTATGAGTGATCAGCTCATACTGTCCGAATGACCCATTGAAAGTTATTATTAAACCTAGTCATCCATATGAATTGAGTTCATGCACCCTCTGCCTTAGGCATGTCGGTGACCAGAAAGCAATCATAGGTGAGCTAGAGTTTAACAATAACATGGAAGAGAGGGGTCATCGGGAGGGGAGTCCCTGTACATACTAAAATGGCCATATGATACCGTAAAACTGTATAGTATCAAAACCTAGTTGTAAGGAGATCAAATCTCCCAGCATGTATGTCATGCCCGGTCTTTCGACCGTCAGGAATCATGGCAAGTTGGTTTATAAGCACAACCCCATAGACCCCTAAACGATGCCTCATGGTGAGGATCATCGCCAACCATTGGTTTTCATCGGCATTAGGCAGTGATAATATAAGATCAAAGCCCAATCCGGGTTATCAGCAGGGAGACAGAGCCGCTTACGCGGATAGGTCTGTGCCGAAGAAGATGAAGCCAAGACAGTATGTACATGCGTTCGTGCAACATGCAACAGTACAGGGACGTAGTGGATAGGTGTAAAGGGAACTAACAACCCTTGACCTTGACACCAGACGATGACAAGCCCGACATCGCTAGAGACTTCCATAACCCATGTAGGTTACAGGTCGTCCGCTAGGATGGTGGCGACACACGGGAGCTAGGCTACTCCGATCATAACATCGACCTGACCACCGCTTGCGGGGCCCATAACCTGATGAGCCAGCATAGTTAAAGTGCACAGTGGGTATAACGAAGTAAACCTCACATGGGTAATACACAGAGTGTTCTTGTAGTCTTGAGATGCTTGAGAAGAGGTAATAATCGAGTAGATTGTCCTAAGGCTTAAGGCCTTTCGTTCAGTCTTTTATACATAAGTTTCTGGTACATGTAATGAGTATTACACTAACTGAAACTACTACTAGAAGTAGGTATTCGGCCCTAAAGGCGTAAAAGACATTAGTACTGTGTAAGTACTTCTACCATGAATGGTAGTATGCTTGGTGAGCATAGTCGTGTTTGCCTCATGTATTGGAGGCTCTACTTATGCTATTGGATAGCGACTGTCTATAGTGTCATATATGATGAAACTAGATGTACGTAGTAAGATACGTAGACAGAGACGTAGTACTTGCATGAGGACGCAAGTGTTCTAGAGGCGTAGCTCTATAAATAGTGTGACGCGTAAACAACACGTCAACAGTGTATCACATGATTTCCATCATGTTCAA